>VZTM01014718.1:17023-198379 GCA_013400555.1 Jacana jacana
GCCACCCCCCCCCTCCCCCCCCTCCTCCTCCTCTCCCCCCCCCTCCTCCCCGGTGCCGTGCCCCCTCAGCCCGCCTCCTCCTGCCGCCGCTTCCGCTCTCCGCGGTGCGTAACGAAGGGGGGAGGGCGGGGAGGCACCGCCCCGGCCCTGCAGCCCTCGGGGGACCCGCTACCGTCGCCGCGCAGGTACCCGCCGCCAGCCGGGCTGGGGAGGGGGGCGGCAAGGGGGACATCTGGAGGGTGCCGAGCCTCGCAGGGTCCTTCCGGGTCCCCTTCGCCCCCCCCAGCCTCTTCTCGCCCCCGCCGTCTGCCTGCGGGTTTCACGCGAGAGAGGGAGAAGTGTCGGCATCTACCAACCTACTTACTGGCCCCGGGCTTAGGGGTGTCTGTCCGTCCGTCCGTCTACCCCCCCCCAACCGCGGGGCAGTGGGGCCGGGCAGCCTTTGGGTGGCTTCCAGATGTGCGCAAAACGGGAGGGCACCGGCGTTTCCCCAGCGTTTAAGTGGGTGCGTTTGAGCGGGTTTCGCTCCGGGGATAAAAAGTCTCGCCGAGCCCACCGGTAGCGAGTGCAGTCACCTTCAATACAGCTGCCTCCGACTAGTCGCCCGAATAGAACCTTTGAAGCTATCCTACATTTGTGTTTGATTCTAGGAAGTAAGAGCTGGTTCCAAACTAGTCATTGGGTGGGGGTAATTTTTCGCCCTCTTTTTTCCCCAGCTGCTGGCACTCCCGAGGGACAATGGACCACTCAGCAGATGCAGCTGGAGGCCTGGAAAGCCCTGATATTGGGTCACAAAGAGACAGAGTGGTGTCTGAGGAGGAATGGCTGAAAAAATGGGAACTGGGTAACATTGGATTTCACAAGGAACGTGGGCATCCGTACGTGACTTTTCCCGTCTGACTTAAGCTGTTGGAAAAAAGTGCCATGAGATGAGTTACTTGACTCGGTGAAAAAAATGAGTCTTTTTCTTCTCTTGCAGAAAAACAGAGCATTTACAAAAAAAAAACAACAAAAAAACAAGTTATTTTATGCGGCTTGAAGGCAAAATAAATATTTTTGTGGCCTACATTTATGGAAAAGGGGCATAGAGCATAAAAGATTGTACTGAATTTAGAACTTTAAAATCACGTTTTGAACTATAGAGCTTTGAGAACTGTACTAAGAATCTTTAATGTTTTGATGCAGAAGCTCTGCGCTGCCGTTTATAAGTTACGAAGCTGGGGCCTCAAGCAATAGGCAGAGGGCATGGGAGCAGATATCGTGCACTGGAAGACAGGGGCCTGAGACAGAAAACCTGATTATACAGTCTTGAAACCAAGGAAAGTTACATTTAAGACTATATGAGTAACTTGATACAGCAGGTGAATAATCATTCTAAGTTGTCTGTTGAGGCCCTCTGAGTGTGATTTGGTTGAAAAGGCAAACAGAAAACAGAGAAATGTGTTATCTTCTAACAGAAATGAAATGTGCTTTCTTTCAAAGTAAAGGGAAAGTGAATGCTTTTATTTTGTGGGGTTTTTTTATTTCTTATGGTATGAAACAGGTTGAACAAAGAACTTAGGTTCCATGATGGAGTTTGTGTGTTACCTGGCGTAATATATAGCACTTGGCTTCTCATGTGCTGGCACAAATACTTGCAGTGTGAAGTAAAACGTGTCTGTTCTTCTGCAGGCTCCTACAGAAGTATCTGGATGTTCTTCTAAATGGCAGGAGTGGACTGAGGATATTTTTCCCACTTTGTGGTAAAGCAGTAGAGATGAAATGGTAAAGCACGGGTTATAAGAGGAAAAGTCATATTTGATGTGGGGAGGGAGGGAAGGAGAGGGGGAATTCCCAACCTTACCTTGGCCAATGGAAATGTGCCGCATCTCCAGAGGTAGGAAAGCAGCGTCACTGGAGGCTGAAGGGAGGAGGAAGTTTGGTTTCATTTGCTGGTGTTTTCTATAGCAGCATAAATGGGATGGGTAAGGACTAACCTGAAAGTCCTCCCAATTGTCTGGAGCTTAGCCTGGGGAAGCTGAATTTGTGATGGACAGAGTGGCTGAAGCTGTGCCCTTACCAATGCTGCTTTTGGTGGCAATGCCAGCTTGAAATTGCCCATAATGAAGTCGGTTGTGCCAGAGTGCATTTTCAAGAGGTCATGTGGCATGTCACACTGGGAACTTAAATCATTTGGGCTAAATATAACTTCCTCTTTTTTTACATTTATTGTTTTACTTTTACTTCTTTGTGGTGGTTATATTTATAATTAGGGGCTGTGTGAGCCAGTGGGTTTTTTTTTTATTGGAGAGAGGTGACACAAACCAAAAAGATCTGACTGAACTGCAGCCTCAAGGAATCAAGTTAGTCCTCCCAGTTCTCAGGCTTTATACTGGCAACTACTTTCTGGGCTGACTGCAGGCTCTGAGGCACAGTGCTGAGCTGCAGCAGTGAGGAGGTTACCTCACCCTGCTGCTGCCAAGCCACAGAGGCAGCTGGGTGGACCTCAGCAGCCTCCACCGCTGTGGTTCAGAGCAGAACACATTTCTATCAACCAAAATGGACAGTCTCTCTCTGTAATCAGCCGTGGTTTCGTCAAGTTTTGTTGAAATAAGTGAATAATCCACTGAGCCGAAATAAAGCCTGTAAGTCCTGTCAACTGTATGTTGAGTGGCACAAATTTAGGTCCCGCTCATGGGTGGGGAGGTGTTCAATAAAAGGAGAAGACTCCAGAAAGACAGGGTTAGACATACCGGTGTGTCCTACAACCAGGGTTTCTCTAATGAGGTAAGTGGTGCGTGGGAGATACGCATCTGGTAATGGCCCAACCTATGAGCCTCACCTAAACGGGAGAGGTCTCTCTGCCGTTTGCAGGCTGGCAGACATGGGACACCGCGTTGTTGGTGTGGAAGTCAGCGAGCAAGCACTGAGGGGATTTTTTGCGGAGCACGGTCTGTCTTATTGCGAGGAGCCAGTCCCAGAGATTTCAGGAGCAAAAAAGTTGCAGGTATGTTCCCTGCGTTGTCGAATGATGCGGTGTGGTTAATCATGCAATGGCAGGCCCAACTGAGCAAACGAGTCATTCTGCTTTTGTATGCTTCTATCTTTCTGGTAATCATTCACCTCTCCTGAAGAGGGCTGGAAGGAAGCTCTGAGTTGTAATCTTGGACTGGAAAGATCTTCTTTGTAGCTTATTACTTTGGCCTTCTTTTTCTTGCGACATGGAAGCCCCTGAATGTAAAGTAAATGTATTTTAAAATTGGACAGTTGCCTCCCTTGATAGACCAGAACCTCTCAAGGTGATCAGGAGAGGTACCTTAGTAAGAAAAACTAAAAATGTTTCTCAGTTTTTCCCCATTTCACCTAAGTGTATGTTTTAAAATACTCTGTGTATATTTTAAGGTATAAATCATAAATACACACTTATAAGTGTATATTTAAAGATAGTTTGCTGATAAGTATTGCTTCCTTCACTTTTTGTTGTAGAGTACCTCTGGGAACATTTCTCTGTACTGCTGCAGTATTTATGATCTGTCCAGGTAGGAATACACAGTGGGTTCTACAATTTTCGGTAATCAAAGATGTATTAATGCTGTCATTTTTATTTGAGTCAGCCATAAAGACTTGAAATAAGTCTCCTCAAGAAAACTCTTACTAACTTGTATGAGAAGCATGAATAGCCAATCTCCAACAAAAATTAACTCTGTTGTTGACCATTAAAGATGCCAATTAAATATCTTTAAATGGGCTTCTTGTTCTAAGACATCCTATGAAAATATAGAAAACTGTGTTTGCTTTTACCATAAAAACAAATTATGTGTAAGATGGCTGATGGATTCTACAAAGCAAAGACCCTAACGCAGTCCCTTGCTCAGCGTAGTGTAGTAAAAGTAAAGAGAATACACCAGAGGGGCCGCCTTAGACACGTTTTCCTTTAACTAAGTACTAACTATATTTTTCCCCAAACTATTGATAACCAGATACATAGGTAAGCTGTAGTTATTGATTAGATATGTCCCATGCTTTACTTAACATACTTCTCTTGATGGGCTTGAAGTACATTGCATCACTCCAATTTGTGTGACCACATAGTATATTGTCAAACATGGACTCTGCAAGTGTCGTGACAAATATGGCTCCAGTTACTAATGTCCTTTGAAGGATTTGTAGTGCTGAAATGTCCTTATTTCTTAGTTAAAAGACACAACAGCAAATGCAAAATATCTCAATGCAATCTGCACTACTGATTTCTGCAAACTGTTCTCAACAATGTGCCCTCAAATGTTGCTTCTCAGATTTTGTGGTGACCTTCTGCTCAAGTGTCATCTGGTGGGGCAATTTTAACAATGACCAAGTTGTACAAGGGACTGCAGGAGGAGTTAGGACTCCCTCCAACCTCGAGCATAGAAGATTCTGCCTTGGACAGTAATGCATGTGACTTATTTATTTCTCCTCAAAGGTTGTGCTGGCAACAGGCATATTTAAGTCTGTCCTAAAATGTCCTCAGGCCTAGCCTGATGTTGAGGTAGCTGGAAATTGGAGAGCAGTGTTGCCTCTGGTTTTGAGTGTATCTTGTAGCAACCTGAAGGTGCCCAGAGTCCTGCACTCCAGTTCCCTCCTCTTAAAGTTCTTACTCAGACATGGCTTTCCCTAGAGTATAAGGTTTTGGTGAAGTTGTGTGTGTTTGTTTGCTTTTCTTACAAACAACTGCCAGGAACAAGGTTTTGTTCAATGACTCTTGAAAAAGAAGGTGGTCAAGTCTTAAGTTTCAGCTTTTCAGAGCTACTGCATATAAGGGCATAATAGGTAGTTTAGAACAACGGGCTACAGCGCTTACAATAGTATCGTTTGTTTGGGTTTTTTTTTTTAATCTGCATAAACTGGAAAAAAAGAATGCTCATTACTACAGTCTAAAATCCTTTAGACAAGACCGTTGCTAAGACTTTTGTGGGTGCAGCAGGCTCCAGTTGGTTTGAATGATGCAGATATAACTAGCCCTACAGAGCCAGTGCCTTGGAACAGATGGGCTGTGTGTGAACGTGACTTTGTATGTTCTGCCTGGTTTCCTTCCCTGCCTTGCTCCTGTGATGTAGCTGCTCGCTGTGTAGATCCCAACAAACCCTTGCTGTGAGTTGACAAGTTGCCCAGGGGTTGCTTAAGCTTCTTGTCAGCAATTTTTGAAAAAATTCAGTTTGGAGTTTTGTAGCTAGTAGCATGGTAAAATCTGTAACTTCCTTCATAACATGATGGAACTACACTAAGAAATAAGTGACCGGTGACATTCTCCATGCATGTTACTGGGTCCAGTACAAAGTTTGTCATCCACAGAATGAATTGGCAGGCACACATTCTGGGTGTGTGGTTCCGTACTGGGTGCTGCTATGGCCAAAGCACGAGCTGCATTCCCTATAGCTGCCAGCAGACACCTGTGACTAGAAAATTGATAATTTGATTAATTATCCAGTAATTATGGAAATTAAACTTATTTCTGTCTTACTGATGCTGGCCTGCAAACAAATCCTTTTGATGCCCATTAGCCTCGCATGCATTAGAGGAGAACTCCAGTGTGTTTCTGACCTTTGTCAGAATGAGACATTTCAAAGAGTCTTGCTAGTTAAAGAGTAACAGGAATTACTGCTCTTTGTGGAAACTCTGGGACTTATGTAAAATGGTTATATTACACAACCATTGTACCTCCTAATACAATTATGACTGCCAGACTTAAAAAAAAAAAATAATATTAAAATTGCATTAGCTGAATCTACTAAACTTACAGAAAGATATACATTCACAACTTTACTGCTTAAATCCAGTGGGATTTCTGCAGATGTGAATTTCCACTTTACCGGTTAATGTTTATTAGTTGTACTAGTACCCAGACCACGATCTCTCTTGCTAAATACTAGATAAATACACAGCAAGAGGGTTAAAAGCTTGGGCAGTGACACAGTGAAAGGTACACCCAAGCTGAGCACTTCCTAATATCTCAGCTTCATCTTGACTCCACAGCAGAATGAAATACAGCTGTGTAACCTGTTTTTGACCTTTTCCTCATGGCTTGGTTCTCCTGAGAAAGAAACTGGATGTGCAGATGGGCAGGGAGCATGCAGATGCTCATCAGATCCTGAGTTCTGGGCACCCAGGAGACCAGGACTGGGGGAAGGCCGCAGCACAAGGTTGCCTGCAGCCTGCAATGTTCATTGGCCCTGATGAAATCCATGGGGAGTAAATTACATGAAATGCTCATATGGAGCCACTGCCACCATTCCAGTTAGACCAGACTAAAGTTCACAAGAAAAACCAAGTGCAAAAAACTTCAGGAAATTGCCTAAGGTCACCCAGCAGCCTCAGCTATGCAAAGAGGAGAACAGGCTCAGAAGATCAAGTTTGTCACTGCCCCAGTAGACTTTGCTTTGTCCCCCTCATGCCCATCGCATGTTATAATTGTCTCTTTAAAAGTCTACTTTCATGTAAGAGGCTGGTTATTTAAATTAGCTGCTTAGTATTGGCAAATTTTAAAAGAAGTCAGGATTTAAACAAGTTATCATGTCTCATGACAATAGAGTGGGGAAATACGGGATCAGCTTCTAGGGGAGGTGCCAGAGACTTAGCAATGCCAGGAGAAGAAGTTGTGGTTTAACCCCAGCTGGCAACTAACCACCACACAGCTGCTCGCCCATTCCCGACCCCTTGCTGGCCTGGTGGGGACAATCAGAAGGGTCAAAGCGAGAAAAAACCTGGGGAGTTGAGATAAAAAGAGCTCAATAATTAAAAAGAAGTTAAAAAAAAAAAAAAGTGAGGAAAATAAAATCCGAGAAAGAAAAGTGATGAAATGGAAACAGTTTCTCACCACCAATCAATGAACTGATGCTCAGCAGCACCCAAGCAGCTGTTCCCCTACCAGCCTCCCCCTCGGTTTTGTTGCTGAGCACGACATCATATGGTCTGGAATATCCCTTTGGTTAGTTGAGGTCAGCTGTCCCCAGATGTGTCCCCTCCCAGCTTTCTGTGCACCTCCAAGCCACCCACTGGCAGGGCAGCGTGAGGAGCAGAGAAGGGGTTGATTCTGTGGAAGCTCTGCTGAGCAGTAACTAGGACATCGGGGTGTTATCAACACTGTTTCCAGCACAAATCCACATCGTAGCCCCATGCTAGCTACTATGAAGAAATGTAGGTCTGCCTCGGGCAAAACCAGTACAGGAGTGAAGAAAGAGGTGATGCAATTGGACTCTGACCCCCTCCTAATAAGCAGAAAGGTTTTGCACAATTTCATATCATATTTTTCTCGCTAAGTAAACTTATTTCAGAGTTTCTATTAAAGTTTGCAATTTACATTATTACTGCCTGACTGTAAACTTCTGGCTTAATAATTACCAGAAACAAGGCTCTTCCTTTCCCACCCCCCGCAATACCCTCATCTCAAATTTTGCCCTGACTGCTCTCACTCTCCATCAATAAAGGCACTTCCTCAGAGTGTTGGTATTTACAAGTTTTGGGTGGTCACTGCAGCCATCCGTCAGCATATCCATGAGCAGTAATAATGGCTGTGGCAGTAGCGGATTGAGGCAAGCAGCAGTGCAACTTGCCTAATCTGACCTTAAACAAATCACAACCTGACACTAACTGTCTTGGGCATGTAGCTGGGGACAGAGATCTCTAAAATTACGGGGTGTGCCGAGTTCAGTGATGGTAAAGTGACAAGACCACCTTCCTTAACTTGTGTTTGAAATCACGTGTGCGTTTTAGAAGGTGGCCAGGAACTGTAGAGGTGCTGAGTGCATGTTAGTGCAGCCTCAAGGGTCACGGCAAGATAGGACTGCCAGAAACGCAGATTTGTAGCCCAAATGCGTTCAAGCTACTTCCCTTCCTCCTCACCTTGTCTCGGCACATGCTATTGATGGGGAAATGCTGAACAATTCCAGCCCATCTTTGCTATCACGGCAGGGCCATGTACCAGGGGTTTCTTTGGTCATGATCATGAAAATGAGAGTTTTGGTTAGTTGAGGTCAGCTGTTCCCAGCTGTGTCCCCTCCCAACATTTTGTGCACTCACCCCCACAAAAAAGTTAGTGGGGAATCTGCACAGGTAGCTGGAGAATCCACGTAACTTCACAGAAGTATATGAATAAAGAGGAAGGTGCCTTTTTAGTATTTTTAAGCTTTTTCATCATCTCCCTGCAGCTCAATAGTTGGCAAGTTTGATGGGATTTGGGACAGAGGAGCTCTGGTAGCTGTGAATCCACGTGACAGACAACGGTTAGTAAATTTTCTTTGCTGCTGTCCTTTCTCCAATGTACGCAGTGACACGGTTTTTCTCCTGCTCCTTGTCAATGAGTCCCCTTTCATGTAAAGGCACGATCTACACAAGTTCCTCTCTACCACAAGCATCAGCTATGGTCACAGAGTGCTGTACTCTAGATTTCTGAGTTTCCTTCAGGAAGCCACCCTGCCTCTTGGTGGGAAAATATGTGGTTTGTCGCAACCCAGCAGAAGCAGAGCTGCAAGTCTCATCTGAATTTTATTATTTCCTTTTCACCTCATCTGTTTCTCTGCTCTGTTCTTTTTGCCCTCACTTCCCTTTATTCCAGTGTTTCATTCTGTCCTACAGCCACCCCAGATGTAGTTTGACCCTAGCCCAGGATTTTTTCAATTAGAAACATTACCTTGAATTCACAATAATTGTAAAAGATCAGGACCTTATGGTGTACAGTATGCCAGATTGTGGTAGATCAGTACGATGTTTTGTCTGTTAATTTTAAGATGAATATGCAAATAAAGATAAATCCTTGTTTATGAGGAGAAACACCTTTATTTGAGGTGTTTCATGTGCACATGAATTTCATGCTTATGAAATTCAAACTAAAGGTTGCTTAGTTTCTGTGCAGTTCAAGTTGTTTCTGCATAGAAATACATTACCTATTTTCATGAATGTTTTGAATGCTATGCTGGAATGTCTGCACAGTTTGAAAGTGTAACTTTCTCCTTTTAGGTATAGCAGTTTGATGATCACCTTCATGGAGAAAAATTCTTCTTATCTGCTTGTTACGGTTTCATATGATCCAAACAAACACAAAGGTGAGAACTTTACACTGCTCATGTTTTGATTTTTGCATGCTTTAATATAAATTGCATATAGATCTGGATATAGATAGGTTTTTTATCAGCATCACTTTGTGAGCCAATCACACCAATACAACTGGGTGTTAAAAAATGTTAGATGTTGACCAAGCTTGAGGCTAAATTTGCTTTCTCTCTAGCATTCAGACCTGCTAAGGGTAAGTAACAGACAGACATGGTATGTTACCAAAGAAATGAAACTGAAGTGTGGCTACAACAATGAAACTGAAGAGTGAATGTTTAGAGTAGCATCCTGTCTGGCCTAGGGAGGTTGAAGCCCTCCCGAGAACATTGGCTTTGCTCTATGCAGTACTTGCAACCCAACAAGTTGCCCATCACTCTCTCCCAGCCCCTACCATGGTCTGAATATGCTTGGAAGAGGTGAAATTCAGTAAAATCATAAAGTATTTTTGCCTTTTACATGTTTATTTCATACTGAGGGCTGAGATATTAAAAAAAAAAAAACAACTTAGTCATTAACTCTCAAAAGAAAGAGATTTCTTGCTGCTTTTGGGCTCTTCTGCATAATTATCCCTGAAAAAATAGGTCATGTTACTCTAAACGATGATAGTTTATTGCTCTCCCTCTAACATTATTCAGCTTTTAGTTTTAATGATTCCATTGTAGTATTAAGAGACTGTTGGCTGGGTTCACACAGTGCATTGAGAGTGGTTGTATCCACAGCATGTTCACAGAATGATAGAATGGTCCAGGCCAATCACAGAAGGGACCTCTAGGGTCATCTAGTACAACCTCCCCACAGTCAGCAGGGACACCCCCAACTAGACCAGGTTGCCCAGGTCCTCGTCGAGCCTCACCTTGAATAACTCCAAGGGAAGGGGCCTCAGCCACCTCCCTGGACAACCTGTTCCAGTGGTCCACCACCCTCAGAGTAAGGAGCCTATTCTAATATCCCATCTAAATCTGCTCTTCTACAATGTGAAACCATTACCCCTTGTCCTGTCACTGCAGGCCTTTGTAAATAGACCCTCCCCAGCCTTCCTATAAGCCCTCTTCAGGTACTGGAAGGCTGCTGTTAGGTCTCGCCAGAGCCTCCTCTTCTCCAGGAGGCTTCTTCATGACAACTATGTGGCTACCCTGGTTGCACCCTGGAAGTGATGCAGCAGCAACACCTGAAGCTGTCTGGTGGCTCACCAAATTGCCTGGAGTTCTTGGACGTGGTGTTTTCTGGTTCCTGCAGATGGTGCTACACGCTGGGGCCCAACTGTGGGCCAGGTGCTGTGAGTGATGGGGCTGGCCCTCCTGCTTCAGTGTAAACATTTGTCTCCTTCCTGTGTCTTCTCGCTGATTAGCTTCACCCATTTTCTTTCAGGCCCACCATTTTATGTTCCTGAATCTGAAATTAAAAGTTTGTTTGGTAAGTAATATTTCAGCTAACCCTTACAGGTTTTTTTTTCCAAAGCACATAAAGGTGTTTGTATGCCTCTCCCAGTGACAAGCAATAGAGAGTCATTTGCTACTTATCTAAGAGGTGGAGTCATGGAAAAGTAACAGGGCAAATAAATACCATTTAACCACAGGGAATTTGCTGTCAAGGAGAATTCTCAGCTCTTCCAAAGAAATGAAGAAAACCCAGGAGATGGATACTGTCTCTTTCTTCCCTTTGGTATCTTTTCCTTCTCCCAGAGTCCATACTGCACTCAGTGGTCTTGAGGCTGCAGTCTTATTCCCTTTTGATCCTTTTGTCTTTCTCTGTACCTCATCACCATCTTCCCTGGTTTTAATCCAGGGCCTTTGTGTACCGTTTTTACAGTTTCTGCTGTACTTTTATAGCCCTGGAAGGAAAATAACATGCCATGTGAAGAAAATGCTAAATGTACAGCTCAAATCCGTCCAAAATAATGAAACTCAGATTTATGGTGGGAATTTAATTTTAAAAGTTCTATCTGATACGCTTTGGTATTGCACATCTTTTCAATTTACAACTGTCTGAGACCCCCACAGTACCTGTGTGCAGCCGATCACACACACAGTTGCATCTCAGGGCAAAAGAGAAGTTTTCCCCAGTGCACTGGGGACTGTCATGGCATCTGAGGATAAGGCTTTTTTTGTTTTTTTCTGACAGTTTGTGTTTTTCAATGACTAATTATTTGGTAATTTGTTGCCCTTTCCTTCTTTTTCTTTCCTCCTTTTCAGGCGACCACTGTGAAATTAAGTGCCTTCAAAAACTCGATGACTTCTCAGACAGACACAGACAGTGGGGACTTGATTATTTTCTGGAGGTGCTATATATACTAAAGTTTGTAGCTTGATTAAAACCAATTAAAATAATTCACCTCTCATTTTGCTTTTATTTTTATCTCACCTTTTAAAATTAAACGTGTTTTGGGTTACTCTTAAAACGGGCTTCAGTGTATTGAAAAAAGCCTGTGGACCATTTTTCTCAGGTTTATTTACCATGCCAGCTCTCCTACCTAACTGCCTTCACCGTCTGGATTTGTGCACAGCTTTCCTTTAACTCCACGCACAAATGGGTCTTCTTAAAATACATCTTTTTCTCCCGCATCAATTCAAATTATCAGAGCTAGAGAAAAAAGAGATGTTGCTGTTCCTTTTGGGCCGTTGCTGGTGGATGCTGTCTGCCCATCGCTCTGCAGGATGGCCTGGGCAGCTGGCAGCTCCAGGAGCAAGAGCAGCTGCTCTTCAAATACTGTTTCCCATGAGGCTGGCCTTGCACCAGCCCAGGCAGCTGGGTGACAGTGGCGGGAAGCTGGCACAAGTTGCTTCTCTCTGTCCCCATTAGTCATGATTACAGGTTGAGAGACGAGCTGGCAGTGAGCAGAAAGAATGCATGGTAGCAGCCACCAAGAGGGAACCATCATCGAGGAGGAAAGAGAGGAGGGAGGTGAACCTGGTGACAATAAAGAAGAGAGAATGGGGAGGAACTGGCCCTCTGGACATTCCCTCCAGCAGGAGCACAGTTATGAGCGGTGAACCGGCACTGGGCTTGCAGGTTGGGAGGGTTCAGAGGAAGTCTGCAGAGTTGCTGTGTGTTCATCTCAACAGAAGCCTTCCTTTGTGGGTCTTCTGTTACTGCCATATGGATAACCAGAGGAGGGCCACAAAGATGGTCAGAGGGCTGGAGTACCTCTCCTGTGAGGACAGGCTGAGAGAGTTGGGCTTGTTCAGCCTGGAGAAGAGAAGGCTGCAGGGAGACCTTATAGCAGCCTTCCAGTACTTAGAGGGGGCTACATGAGAGACGGGGAGGGACTCTTTATCAGGGAGTGTAGCAATAGGACAAGGGGTAATGGTTTTAAACTGAAAGAGGGCATATTCAGATATTAGAAAGTAATTCTTTACTCTGTGGGTGGTGAGACACCGGCACAGGCTGCCCAAAGAAGCTGTGGATACCCCATCCCTGGAGGGGTTCAAGGACAGGCTGGTTGGGGCTTTGAGCAACCTGGTCTGGTGGGAGGTGTCCCTGCCCATGGCAGGGGGTGGAACTCGATGATCTTTAAGGACCCTTCCAACCTGAACCATTCCATGGTATCAATGCATTATTTTTAATTACAAAATTAGGTGCTCTTGGACCCCTTTCTTGCCCTGGCCTTCTCCCCTTGGCAGCTTATTTAAAAAAAAAAACAACGCTGGAAAGGTAGGATTGCAACGTGGCTCGTTATAGTTCAGCAAGGCCCGAAGGCGAGTAAAAACTAAAAGGCTTTTTAGAGCGTTGTGACCTCGGAGCTGCCAGCGGCTCCGCACAGCCGGCCCCCAGCTGCTATTTTCGGCTCTGGTGACTGTCGTACCGCGGGGATAGGGCGGCGCTGGCGGTCGCTCCGCCTTCCCTCACGGCGGCGGCGATGGCAGAGGCAGCGGCAGCGGAGGAGGGCGCGGACGAGGCGGAGCTGAGCCTGCTGGAGTGCCGGGTGTGTTTCGAGCCGTACGGCCCCGGCGGACNAGCCTCCCCTCGGCCTTTGGGAGGAGCAGAGGGGCGGCCCGGCCGGCCCCCCCCGGCTTGGGGCTCCAGCTGTCCCTGGGGGGCTGGGGGTCGCTGATCAACCCCAGCGGGGTGGCGGCCTGCCAGAGGTCGGGGCGCCTGGCAGTGGCACACGATGGCAAGAAGAGGATCCATGTCTTTGGGCCGAGTGGATCCTGCCTGCAGCGGTTTGGGGAGCGGGGGGAGGCAGGCAACGATATCAAGTACCCGCTTGATGTGACTATCACCTGGGACGGGCATGTGGTGGTCACTGATGGTGGGGACCGCTCCGTGAAGGCCTTTGATTTGGAGGGAAGGGGGGTCCTGGCTGTGCGGGAGGGTTTCTGTTTGCCGTGGGGCTTGGATGCCACCCCTGAGAGTGAAGTTCTCCTCACCGACGTGGAGGCAGGCGCTCTCTACCGCTTAACGGCCGACTTCCAGAAGGGGAAATTAAAGAAGTGCCAGATGATCCAGTCTCGGCTCACCAGCCCACGAGGGGTTGCAGTCTCCCAGACCTCGGGTGCTGTCGTGGTAATCGAGCACCTGAAAGCTCAAGGACCAAACAACGGCAGCACCCGAGTGAAGATATTCAGTGCCACGATGGATCTCATCGGCCAGATGGATAGCTTCGGGCTCAACCTTGTTTTCCCCTCCAAATTATATACTACGGCTGTGGCCTTTGACAAAGAGGGTCACGTTATAGTCACAGATGTCTGTAGCCAGGCTGTAATATCCTTGGGAAAACCTGAGGAGTTTCCCATCTTTAACCCTCTAATTAGCCACGGGCTTTCTTATCCCGTGGGACTGACCTACACGGCAAACAACTCTCTTGCCGTCTTAGACAGCGGTGATCATTCAGTAAAAATATATAGTTCCACCTGAGTGTGTTTAGGTGCTTACTGCTGTAGGTTCAAGCTGCTTTTCGCTCTAAAGCAAGCAAAGTTCTGGTGACTGTGGGCACGTAGGGAGGAGGAGGCACTTTCTGGGTTTTACTTTAAGTGAGATTGCCCTCTTTGGCCAACACGCTGCGCTTCCCGCAGAGCTTACCTTGAATCTTTTGCCTCACTGCAGGAGAAGACCTGGCTGTTACGGGCCATAGTCAACAATGAATCAACCAAATGCTTTGGCATTTTAGAAACTACTCCAAACCATGACAGCCAAGCATTTTTGGTACTTTTTGACAAGTGATAGCATAATAACATTTGGAGCTAATCGGAATGGTGTAATCAAAGACCAGCACCTGGGGGAGAAAGTGATGCATGTTTTGTTTACATTTGCCAGCATATAGTTTTCATTACTCCCCATTAAGCATCACTGCACTCATTAGAGTGACAGAGTGGGTTTTCCCCAGGATTTCTGCATGAGAAAGGAGACTCACTTATAGAAACGATAGGAAAAATAGAAGCTTCAGCTCAAGGTGGTCTGTTTAGTTTGCAGAAGAGGAGACTGAGGGGAGACCTCATCACTCTCTACAACTGCTTGAAAGGACATTGTAGAGAGGTTGGTGCTGGTCTCTTCTCACAGGTAATTAGTGACAGAACAAGAGGGAATGGCTGCAAGCTGCAGCAGGGTAGGGTTAGGCTGGACATTAGGAAAAAATTCTTCACAGAAAGAGTGGTCAGTCACTCTTTCAAGAGTGCCCAGGGAGGTGGTGGAGTCACCATCCCTGACTGTGTTTAGGACTAGATTAGATATGGTGTTGAGGGATATGGTGCAGGGGAGAACTTGTAGAGTGGGGCTGATGGTTGGACTTGATGATCCCAAGGGTCTCTTCCAACCTAAATGATTCTATGATTGTATGAATCCAGCTAAGATCGTTGTGATGGAGAAGCTGCCACCGATCAGGGAGTTCTGTGAATTGGCACTCAAAGCCTCTTTTTTCCATACAGGGAAGATGTTAATTCTGGGTGCACCCTTCTCTGAACTAGTTTATTCCCACTTTTATTAGGGTTATACTGGAGCAGTTGGTCTTCCTGTACAATGCACAGGTCTGGGTCTTCATCTAGAGGTATTTTAGTGTGTGGTTTCCAGCATGGGCAGCTTTCCCAAACAGCCCAATGAAGTAGTTGTATCTAGACCACAAATAATTCTGCATATATCAAATTAAGTTGGCTGTGCTGCTAACACAGCTACGCTTGGGAGGTTTCCACTACTACCTGCCCCAAGAAGGAGGGATGTAAGCCTCCTCTTTTTCCCAGCTTTCCAATGAGGTTTTGTTGATTGAGAATAACACAGCAGGTTTGCTCCAGTTTAATATTTCCTTCAAAATAGTTTCACTGGGGACAGGAGTTCTGTTGCCTTATTGCATGGTGGAAATGAAGGTATATCTGAATAATTCTGAGAAATTTAACACCTGCACTAGAAGTCACTACTAAGTTTTTAGGCATTTACCTGCTCCTAATATTATAATTCTGGTGGTTCAGCATTAAAAGCAAGTTAGATGTAAATGCTGCCTGAGGTAGGTTAAACAAGTGGGTTAAAATGGCATAAACCTTTTGGAGGAATTTATTTTATTTAGTCACTGAAATAATGAGTGTTAACTAACAATTTGAAATTTACAGGCAATCCTTCTATCAGTAAATTTTTAATCTGGCTTTTGGTCTGACTTTAAGGCATTTAATGACTGCGTGTATTGCTGCCCCAGTGACTTACCACATAATTACTTTAACTTGGAGTGATTTAGCCCTCTAATTCAGACCGTGTATTAATTTGTCGTATATTAACATTTCTATAAACAGAACGAATTATTAAATGCAGCTACTTGTAAAGGTTAATTGAACAGTGACCTGCCAATAAAGTGTGATTTGCTTACTCCTATATTGAATAATTTAGTGAAAATTCATATTTCTTAATCATGGGCTTCTCTGTTACAATCCATGGTTTCCTTTCTTATTTGGAGATAACCTGCTGAAGTTGTCATTCTTTTTTGCTCTTGAAAACGATACAGACCTGCACGTTTGGTCTTTTCCAGCCTTCTCTGCTGCCAGGCCACCCAGTGTCTTTGGTGGAACCAGAACCACTCCTTGGCTATGACAGCTTTGAGCAGGAGCCCTCTTGAGAGGTCAGGAAGGAAATTTACTCAGAGGAGCCACCTCCTGGATTATGTATTCCTTTCTAGATGCTAAGGAGACATCAGTCTTTGAGGGATAAACAAACAATTAGGTAAGACTTCCTTTGGGGAACTGTTGTGTTTCAAAGTGCGTGCAGTACAGCAGATGCTGTATTCATGCATAATTAATAGTTTATCACAATAGCACATGGGGGACCTGAACTCTTCCTCTTCCAACCTAGACAATTCTATGATTCTATCTTCTCAAACCTTTGTGTGCACCAGGAGCTTGTTTTGGCTACTGAGCTCACGGATGGGCAAATTTCCTATCCCCTGTTGCCATGGAGGGAACTTTCCATTAACTGAAATGCTGATTTTTAAATATTCAACTCATGTTGTTTTAAGAGGCACAAAAACTTCCATTGTTGCCCCTTCTGCTCCTTTCTCCTTTGCTATAGGACTAGAAATCACTTGATGTTTGGGTCTGTAAACAAAATCAACTCTGTGCCTGTATCCTGCCTAGTTTGCCCTATGCCATCTCCTGCCTGTCTCTGCTTTACCTACCTCCTGAAAGCAAATGTAGACTTCTAAGAACGATGCAGCTGGTTTCCTTCTGCTGTAAAGCATGGTGCTTAGCGTTGTACAACACTGCATCAAAGAAACCATTGCATTCTGTCTTAATTACTTTGATGCAGGTGCCTGAACAGAGAAGCCATAAAGAACTGTATAAAGCCACTAAAAATTCCGAGTTCTTCAGTGTGTAAGGGAAAATTCAGCAGTAAGAAATCTTTCTTCTGAAAAGAATTTAAGATATAATGGGACAGAGATCCACCAGCATGTTGATAACTAAAAAGCCTTTGGTATTTTTACTTGCTCTTGCTTCTACCTTTATGCATATATGCATGTTTCCCCTATAGCTCCTGTAGATACCCACTGCCTCCGGGATGGTACCTTGACACCCTCTGCCTTTTAGAGGCCCAGGGGCCACGTGCCGCTCCTGTCCACCCACCAATCTGTTGCAATTTAGTCACAGACCAGCAGAACAGAAACTTGTGTTCCGAGAGCAGGATGGCAAAGGGTAAGGGGCAGCTGTCGCTAGGTAGGTGATGCTTTTGGGATCTGACTGGATGCACTTGAAATGGGAACAGCTGGATGCATGCCTATTCTTGGAAAAGAGAGGTGGCCATTTCATCAGGAATGTCACGGGGGACTGTGTCTGGTCACCTCAGTTATAAATACTGTTGTGTTTATTTTAAAGAATAGAACCTAAACTAAACTGTAACCCTCTGCACCTCAAGCTTTAACAATCTGGATTAAAACTGAACAAATACAATGAACAGTGTCATCTCTTCAGCCCGTGCTCTAGGTTGGTGTGTCTGTTGTGCACACACACACACACAGTGCAGTTCTGATTTGATTTATTTTTAAGCACTGATCTCAGGTTGCTGTCGTTGTATATAAATATACCAGGGTACATTTACAGTGTTTAGGAGTAAAGGAGGCAAATTGTGTCCTATAACATGCATATTTTTTGGTTTGTTTGTGAACAAAATAATGTTAGATAAAGAATATAATAAATGTTCCATACTGGTGAATAAAAAGAGGGAAGAAATACAAGGGGGGAAAAAAGGTAACATTTACCTAATTTTGGCCATTGTCTGTTTGACCATCTGTCCCTTCCCTCTAGCCACATTGCTGTGAGCATCAATTTGGTGTTTATATTTTCACAAAGCATGGAGACAACACTGTCATAGCAATTTTTTAGCATGGACTGATCTCAGGTGAAGAGGAGACCTCCTGTAATGTCCAGACCCCAAACCACTAAGAGTTTTGCAGCACATGGTCCATCAGAATGATGGCCTTCAGTAAGGTAGATGTTTTCTTTCTGGAAAGGTTGACCGAGGTAAAAAAGCAGCTTTCTGCCCTGGGACCATGGACTGTGGTGCTGTTGCACCCTCCTCAGGAGGAATTTGCCTTCATTTCTTTCTCTTCAATGCTTGGTTGATTGGGCTTTTTTTTCCTGACTCTTCACAGAGGCCCATCCTTATAGTTTACAAGTCGCCTGTGAGTCACAGCTTGCCTCTACAGAGTGTAACATAATGAGCAAAATATACAGATTTTGCAAAATCTAAACCTCACGCTTCATTCAGGCATCTCAGGAGAAGTGAAAGATCATTCAGGAATATGGCATGTGCCTGAGGCCTAACCCCTGTGGAGACAATTTAAATGATCAGAGAATCATTTAGGTTGGAAAAGACCTTTAAGATCATGGAGTCCAACTGTAAACCTAACACTGCCCAGTCCACCACTTAACCATTTTCCTAACCAGCATTTTCTCCCCTCATTACCTTCAGTTTCCCTGTAGGTACACCAGAATCACATAATCCTCATGGTTGGAAAGGACCTCTGAAATCATTGAGTCCAACCATACATACACAAAAAAATCCTAAAATCTTGGCCACTACAGTCTGCCCTCAAGTGCCACATCTACACAGAGGCCTCTATATAGAATCAACTCCCCTGCTCTAGAAAAGTATTGTGGGAAATGACTCATAAATATCACTTTTTGTAATCTTCTTGTCAGGCCTATTGTGCAATTTCTTGCCCAGCCTTGTCCTGGTGACTGCTGGCTGAGTTGCCAGCTCACTTGTGTAGCAGATTTTCTGGTTTTGGCCAGCTGTCTCCAAAAGTGCTTCCATCCGAACAGAGGATCTTCCAGGTGGAATGTATAGCTCCCAGCAGTAGGGGGGCTTTCTCCTGACCTTGCCCTCTTGTTTTGACTTGATGTGAAGGCTGTCGAGCCAGCACAATAGCACAAACAAGGCTCTGGATACAAAGCCGAGATTACCATCTGAAATAGGTATGTGCAGAGTTTGAAATTGTTGGAAGAATTCTTAATTTGTCATGTCCCATATGCAGTCTGGCTGTAAAGAGGAACAGGCCAGGCAGACCTCAAATAAGGTGTTGGTCCACCTCTCCATGCAATGCCCAACCATCGCCAGGCAGGTTGGCTCAGTCCTATTGGAGATGAGCTGAGAACAAACATGTACTTGATTCCTTGATTCCTCTTCAGCAATGGGGAATCAGTATCAGTAACTGCATATAAAAATCCAAAATGTGCAGAACATGTAAATCTTAAAACTTGAAATCCATAAAACCAAGGACCCACACAGCATTTTTTTCCTTTGCCATGCACTGCTGTGGCTCATCCATCAGTCCAGGGGGAAGGATTGCCTACCAGTTCTGTGTTTCTCCATCAAAGCGGGCATTGACCATGCCTCCAGTCCACATTACATTGTCTCAGCTAAATGTGCTACTGATAACATGCTTATATTTGATATTGTTGTGTGAACATACAGGCTTTCTCTGGAATGCTACTTTAGTAGAACCTGGCTGATTCCCTGGGCAGCTTCAAAGCTAATACCAGAGAAGTTCTTAATGAGCAGATGATGCTCTGCACTTGCACCTTTTTCTCACCACTGCTTCCCCAGAGATTTAAAGGTCCAACCTCTCTGTGAAGCAAACATGATATAAATGTCCTGGCCATGCAGCTGCAGGCAGGAGAGCCGAGAATCAAGGGAAGCCTTTGGCAAGCTTGAGGCTAAATCTCAGCCTTCCCATTACAAGGTTGGTGCCTTAATAAAGCAGGGAGAGCCTGTGATTAATTATCCTCTTGTCTGGGAGTTGCCTTCCTGGTGTTTGGAAGAAGTTTTGATGTTTTCCCAATGATCTTCTTGTTACTAATTCCTTTGCTGTTCCCTACAAATGATGGAAATGAATCTTTTTCTAAACCACAGTGTATTCTCAGATAATTGCCTCCAGAGTGCTCCACAAAGGCACGTGGTTTCAGAGTGTTGAAGGAGGCTCTGTAAGGAGGTTGACTGCTGTGAAGCCCCGCTGCAGTGATCAGGTGACTTACTGCACGTTGAGGATAGAAAGGAGGAGAAGAGATGAACTATGAAAAGGAGAAAAAAAATTACTGAAAGGTGTCTGTGGCTTAAGCAGAGGGCGAACTCCACCAAGCCCGAGCACGGAGCACACCCATGGTTCCAGTAAAGGGAGTGCATTCTTAAGAGGTGAAACATTTCAGCCTGGAGAATGGACAAGATGATAAGGGCGGTTGCCTCTTTATTAGCACTGACCTCTGGCAGGGAAATAACCTCCATTTGAACAGATTTCCCAGCCACAATTAGGCACTTTTCAGATGATAATCCTTAGGAGAGCTATCTATTACTCTGTATTTGTAGCAAAAATCTGTGGGAAATGGAGATTTGGAGCAAACTCAGCATTTTAGGGAAGTATGCTCCCTCTCATTGAATAAATAGATATACAGCATTATTCTAAAGAGCCCTCTTAATCTAGGCAAATTTTGTTCCTTGCTCACAGGTGAGCATTAGATGGGCAGGTAGTTGAGGTGAGAACAAACTCTGCTTCCATGGAATGTATTACTTTTTATCAGGAAAGCATCAGAAAGCTATTCAGAAGATTCTATAAACCATTTAAAATACTCTAAATGTAGTTTTATAGTGAATAAAAAGTAGGCAATTTTAAGCAGGATATAGGATTAGGAGAGATAAAATATAGCTGAGAATATGGAAGAATTTATTTTGAGAAAACTATGAAGATTTAAAAAAAAAAAGAACGAATGGAAAAAGCAAACCAACAAGAATAAAGATGTTCCTTATCAAAGCTTGCTTTGAAAAAATCCAAACAAGATGAATTTGTGTTGTGGTTTAACGCCAGCCAATAACTGAGCACCCATACAGCCCTTGCCCCGGTGGGATGAGGGAGGGAATCAGCAGAGTAAAAGTGAGAAAACTCATGAGTTGAGGTAAGACCAGCTGAGTAACTGGAATATTATAATAATTATAACAGTAATGAAAAGGAAAATAACAAAAAGAGAAATAAAACCCAAGAGAGTCAAGTGAAGCAGGTGACAGCGATTGCTGGCCACCAATTGACCAGTGCCCAGCCAGTCCCTGAACAGCAGCCCCCCAGCCAGCCTCCTCCGTGGCTGATATGCTGAGCATGGTGTCCTGTGATCTGGAATACTCCTTGGTCAGTTGGGATCAGCTGTCCAGGCTGTGTCTCCTCCCAACTTGTTATGCACCCTCAGCCTACTGGCTGTCGGGGCAGTGTGAGGAGCTGAAAAAGCCTTGACTCAGTGTAAGCACTGCTCAGCAGTAGCTAAAACATTCCTGTTATCAATACTGTTTTCAGCACAAATCCAAAACATAGCCCTGTGCTAGCTACTAGGAGGAAAATCATCTTTATTCCAGACAAAACCAACACATCTTGAAAGAACTATCACACCTACCAAATATAAATAGATAAAAGCTGCAGCAGGGTAGGTTTAGACTTGACATTAGGAAAAAATTCTTCCCAGAAAGAGTGGTCAGTCACTGGAATGGGCTGCCCAGGGAAGTGGTGGAGTCACCATCCTTGAATGTGTTTAAGAGTAGATTAGATGTGGTGTTGAGGGATATGGTGTAGGGGAGAACTTGTGGAGTAGGGCTGATGGTTCGACTCAATGATCCTAGCATGCCTAGCATGTTTTCCTGAATAATATGGACTATGGAATTTAGCCAGTATTAACCAGTGTTGAGTAACTACTGACCTGTATTGAGAGTAAGAAACAAAGAACAGTTATGTCTTTTACTATCACAGGCCAAGGAGCCAATGTGAGAAAAAATACAATGTCATAAAGATATGCTTTGTAAGAAATCTATCAAAAAGAGTCAGACAGATTAAGTATTAAACATTTATAGACATCTTCATATAAAAGGATGTGCCTGGCTCCCTTACTGTCCTTAATTACATAAGAAATAGGGCTCTTCAGTGAGTTCTGCACCAACTTACACTCAACTTGCAGCACGATCTTGTGGAGCCAGAAATATTTCAAATACGTATATTAGTCTTTTTTTATCCTTATTATTCCTTAAAGTGACTTGTTTGAGTTGAGACTTGCTCTGGATAAATAGTTTATATAAATAGTTTATCTGTGCAGTCGTGAGGACTGCAAATGGAATGGTCCACATAAATAAATGCTGCAGGACCGGGCTTGAAGGCAGGTGGATCCAGGCTAGTGCAGAGGTTTGCCTTGGAGAAGTCTTTGCAGCAGACTTGACTTTAAGGATTTCTGGGAATGCTGCTTTGTGGGGATTTTTGTGTGCTGAAAGCCCTGCCCTTGTTTAGAATATATTGTAACTAATTACGGCTTTCTTTCAACATCAGAAATCTCTGGTGAAACAAGTGTAATGTAATGGTTTAGCTTTTCATATGTATTCCTCTGTAACGTACCAAATCCTTGCCTGGCTTCCATGAGTCCGTCAGACTCAGTGGACTGAGCACACCTCCCTTTTGGGACGTGCGGTTGCTCAGTGACCAGCAATCTGGGGCAAGACTTGCTCTGGACTGGCATCAGTAGAGATCCTGTACCTCAACTGCTCTTGCAGAGCCTGAAGAGGAGGTTACTGGTCTTAGCCAGCAGTTTAGGAAAGTTACCATGTTTTCTTTGTGGTAGAGACTCACTTGTAGGTTCTAGGTCCCAAGAAGACTAATTAAGAGGGTGTCTAAGGTTGCAGGGTAGCCAGGGAGACTTTTTGTTTCCTTTCAGATGGAGGAATGCTGGCTTCTAAAGGCCAGGTGAAAAGTGCACCATTATTTCCCTAGTATGGTGAAGGGAAATGGAAGTTGCTCCAGGCCCAGTATCAGAACTATGGGTCAATTTATTATCTGTTTTCTGGTGTTCATAAAGCTGTTCAGTGTTTGGGTAGTGTTATCATTAAATTGCAGCTGATGTTCTTCTAGTTTTTCTACTGTGTCAGTGTTATAGAGGAAAAAACCAAACCACTCACTTAGAAAAAGTGTACCTTGAAGGCAGAAGAAAATCTTCTCCTTCTTGCATCTCCTTCACCCAAGAAATAAAAGCCATGCAACTGAATTATTTTCAAGCATCTGTATCGAGCAATGGACTTCCACCCTCTTGCTTGTGTTGGACTTGAATCTCTGAGGTCTTTTTTCTTGACAAGAAGCCTAAGGTTTTGATTCCTGAAATTCGACCATGTTGTTCTAATTTGTGCTTTTTGCACAGCCCTCGCCCATTCTTCCCAGTTAGTTCTAGTCCCTTGAAGTGTCCATATTTCTCATTAGCCATTGTTTAGTCACACTGTGTGGTGGGTGTGGGTGTGTGTTCACTCCACTTTCATTTCAGAAGGATTCATTCCCCCTGAGGTTCTGTCCATGTTTGGCTTTTGCCGGGTTTCTTTTCTAAAACAGCTTTTCATCTTTACTGCCAGATCAAAGGGAGGAAACCTCAGATCACAATATGAATGGTGGGAAAGGACTTCAGTCACTTGGGGAATGCCTTTGGGAGACAGGCCTGCAAGCTTCCTTAGGGGAGAGAAAAGGGTGAAGGACGGTACTGAAACTGCCTGGGGACTAACAGTTCTGGGAGCCCTTTTTGTGGATGACCCCTGTAACTGGTCTGAGCTTCCCTGCCCAAGGCTGGTGTAGACAAACCGCAAGAAGCTTGGAAGCCTGCACGGGCTGTCTGTTCCCCTAATTTATATACCTGTAAAAAGCAAGCCTTTTGCCATGAATCAAAGAGAATGAAATTTGGAGTGACAGGACAACAAAGGACGCCCAGTGCTTGCATGGTTTTAGTCTCCAATCTAAAAATGCCAGTATGAGGATCTGTTGCTGATAATGTTGTTGTCGTTTGTTATGCAGTGATTATATTGACTACATTTTCTTCAGGCTGGGAACATCTGGAAGGGGCAGTGATTGGGTGCTTTGTTTTCTAAGTAAAAGATCCCGAGTCTTGTTAGGCACCTTAATTAGCACCTTCAGCACTTGTTCCCACCTTACACAGGAACTGATGAAACCTGTCGAACTTAATGCCAGTCTTCTTGTTGCCTGTCAGCAGACAGCAGAACGGATCCGAGATCTGTGCTGAGCTGACTTCCATATGTTTTAACAAATGCAATTCCACTGCCTCTCTCATGGCTTTGCCTCGCTCAGCTTCCTTACCTGCTCACCTCCTGATGCTCACTGTTGTCCTTTCTAATGTCTTTCAAGCTATAGCTTCTTTTCTTCCCCACTCTTTAGAAAGACGTTTGGCCAGAGTGCCTATTTGCAGGCATTGCTAAAAACTAATTGTGTAAGGAGAAATTTTGGCTTGGCCAGTGTAGTTACTAGCTCAGCTGACTTGGTAAGCAAGTGTGGTGGATGCACTCCTCCCTCCCCACCCTCTTCCTCCTCCCAAGTTCCAAGTCTCACTCAGGGTAGCCAGCAAAGCTCAGCTTCTCTGGGAAAGCAGAAAGTGAACCAACAAGGGGACTGTGAGTGCAGAAGGGCTAACAGGAGTGTGTGCCTCCTGGCACTTCTGGTCCAGGAGGCTGCTGCCACTAATGAGGCTGTTTATATTTACAGCTTTCCCAGTCGTCCCTGCCCAGCACATCTTTGACCACAGAGCCTGAGTGCTGCTGTGTGATAGACATGCTGTGTGTTAGACATGATTGCCACCTGAAGAGACTTGGAGACGGCAGACTCGCTTTTTCTACCTGTGGTAAGGTGCACGCCTGCACTGAGCACAGGGATAATAACTAGTGATGCTTTGAATGGTGTTTGTGAGCCAGCTCCCTGCTCACAAGTGTCTCCCAATCGCAAGAGAACTGGGGGGATGTGCTGGAGCGACGTTCGCATACCAGACATTCCTTATCATAACGATGAAGAGGGTTGAGAGCTTTCTGGGTAGGGGAAATAATGGGAGGCTTGTCCTCTCCTTCAGTTTGCTGAGGCCTGCCTACTGATTTAAATTCATAGAATCACAGAATCATTTAGGTTGGAAGAGACCCTTGGGATCATCAAGTCCAACCATCAGCCCTACTCTACAAGTTCTCCCCTACACCCTTACACTCTTAAACACAGTCAGGGAGGGTGACTCCACCACCTCCCTGGGCAGCTGATTCCACTGACTGACCACTCTCTCTGAAAACCTTTTTCCTAATGTCCAGCCTAACCCTACCCTGCTGCAGCTTGCAGCCATTCCCTCTTGTTCTATCGCTAATTGCCCATGAGAAGAGACCAGCACCAACTTCCCTACAATGCCCTTTCAAGCAGTTGTAGAGAGGGATGAGGTCTCCCCTCAGCCTCCTCTTCCTCAAACTAAACAGTCCCAGCTCCCTCAGTCGTTCCTCATAAGACTTATCTTCCAGGCCTTTCACCAGTTTCGTAGCCCTCCTCTGCACTTGCTCCAGCACCTCGATATCTCTCTTGTGCTGAAGTGCCCAGAACTGGACACAATACTCAAGGTGTGGCCTCACCAGTGCTGAGCACAGGGGGACAATCACCTCCCTACTGCTGCTGGTCACACTATTCTTTATGCAAGCCAGGATGCCATTGGCCTTCTTGGCCACCTGGGCACACTGCTGGCTCATGTTCAGCCTCCTGTCAACCAGCACCCCCAGGTCCTTTTCTGCCAGGCAGCTCTCCAGCCACACTTCCCTAAATTGTAAAGAGCGTTACAAGCCAGCTATGACGGTTTGCTCTTTCTTAGGAGAAGCAGCTGATTTCTACTATTATACAGTAGAAAAAGGGGGAAAAAGGAAAAATGATAAAATCTCTACTAATTTAACATCGATCCTTTTTCATAACTTAATACTGACATTGACCACAGGGAGGTGACATCAGCTCCTGTGGGACCCTGTAATCTTACTTTTTAATGGTACAAAACTGGTTCCTTTTCTTTCCCTTTCCACTATTAAACTATTATCATCACCATGATGTTTAAAAACTGTATAGTGGCAGGTGTCTGGCAGGGTTGGCAGGACAGAGTCCCTGCTCTTGTGGCATCTAATAAAATCTAGCTCACTCTTAGAACTAGCTAGGTTTAGTCTTCTGATCTTCTGCCATTCGTTGCTCTGGGAGTGGATGTCAAGTCATTGTCAGCCTGAATGTGTTCCAAGACAGAATGACAGTAGGGCTGAGGTTGGAAGTGACATCTGGAGGTCACCTGGTCCATCACCCCGGCTTGAGCAGGGCCACATACAGCCAGTTGTGCAGGACCATGTCCAGACCGCTTTTGAGCATCTACAAGGATGGAGACTCCACCACCTCTGTGGGAAACCTATGTCAGGGCTTGGTACACTCACAAAGTGTTTCCTGATGTTCAGAAGGAACCTCCAGTGTTTCAGTTTGTGTCTGTTGCCTCTGGTCCTATCACTGGGCAGCACTGAAAAGATCCTGGTTCTGTCTTCTTACACCTTCCCTTCAGGTATTGATACATACTGATGAGATCCTGTCCCCTGTCCCTCCTTCCCCCCCACCCCAAGACTTTCCTTCTCCAGGCTGAACAGCTCCAGCTCTCTCAGTCTTTCCACATAGTAGAGAACTTCCTGTTCCTTAATGACTTTGATGGACCCCCCCTGGTCTCAATCCATTAAGTCCATGTCTTTCTTCTCCTGAGGAGCCCAGAACTGGACACAGCACTCCAGATGTGGCCTCATCAGTGCTAAGCAGAGCGGAAAGCTCACCTCCCGTGATCTGCTGGCAGCTCTCCTCCTCATAACAAAGCCCAGAATAAAAGGGCTGCATGAAAGGCAGTTTACACCCATTTGTTGCTGCTGTTTTCCTTGAACTTGAGTAGCACTATGCTTTTAACTGGCCTGCAAGGAAGCATAAACAGCCATATCCCCTCTCAGTCTTCATTTTCCTAGACTAAACAAACTGAACTTTCCCAGTCTGCTCTTGTTTGCTAATATTCACCACTCTCCAGTCTTCCCAGTAACCCTTTTGTGGGTCTGTTCCAGTTTGAACTACTCTTCTCTAAATGCTGTACTGAAATTTCCAGGTGGGGTCTCAGCAATCTTTCTGCAATGGCATCTGTTGCTCCTCTTTCACTGCTGGAAATAGCTCAAGTGGTAACAGCCCCAATTAAATACGTTTTCTTCACGATATCACTTGGCTGTGAATCCACAGCCTTGCTCTCCTCAGTGTAAACAAATGCAGGAAGGTATTTGAGTCAGGAGTGGAGAGTTTCCGGAGATGAAAAAGGGATGAAGGGCAGATAATTGACATCAATAGCAACAAAAATGTAAATAAACCCATCAGTGTATGGTTTCTTTCCCTAACAGCTAAGGAATGTGAGCCACACATCACCTCACTAGCTGTCCGAGAACAGAACTGTTGTCCCTAAAAAAGGCTTCTTCACCCGGGGTGCAAGAAACCAGCCAACGTGTGGAGTCAAGATATTTGTCTTTTTTAACAACAGCCAGCACACCACACCTTTCTGAGAGACCAGTATTTACAGCAACAAGATACAGCTGATCAGAGAGTTACACTTCTTTTACTATTCCTCATCATACATATGCATTCAAGTTAATGTTTTAAACATTTTGGGAGATCCCCTTAATTACCATGCTCGTTATTTACGAGAGGGTATGCGCTTTAGTATTAGAATCTCCCAGGGCTCCTCTCAGACACACTCTTATCTAGACTTCATTCCAAAGACTCTATGTCTTGTCAGCCCACACTTAGATCAGAGACCAGGAGCGTACTCCCCCGTGGGCCTTGTTCCACCTCAGTGAGCTCTGGATATGGTAATCCCTCAACAGCTCCATGTCTTTGACCTGCCTGGCCTTTGGTTAATTGTTTCTACATCTGCTCCAGGTGGATGGGCAAGAACACAATTAAGTTCAGTTGTTTCTACATCTAGTCCAGGTGCAAAAGGTCCAATTAAGATTTAACTTTTAATTGCAGGAGTTCAATTGCAACTAAAATTCAATCAAATTTCTATTACAATTCTACACAAAGCACTTAGGCAACTTTTAAACCATATTCTTCTGACATCAGAACTACTACCCGAATCTGAGGTGGGGTTTGCAGGGATGTTAAATTCCCTGCCAGAAACCAAATCCCTCCTGAGATGACAGGAAGGTTCACTTTGGATTCAGTGCCAACTTCAAACAGACTTCCAGAGCGTAAGGAAATGTATCTGGGCAATATAAAGAATTATTCTTGCTACCTCTTTGCATCCCATCAGTTTCCTGGCTATAGCTGCACTAGTCTGGCTTCTAAGCTCATTTATTTCTATTAATACGACTTTCCATCTGTAGGTAGCAATGACCATTACAGTTCCGGCAGTGACTTGAAACTCTTTCTTCCTGCTAAGTGATGGGAAATGGGGAATAGAGCTGCCTGTCCCCTGTTCTTCAGTGAGCAGAGCGAAGGGAAGATCCTCTGCAGAATGGCCATGGAGTTAAACAGAGCTAAACTTGAGCAGCTCCTCTCAGATGGGTTAGTCTTATCCACTGGGCTGAATATTTGGCTGAAGTTTCTAAAAGACTATTGCATCGGAGGCAGGGAGAGAACATCTGATCTGATCACTCAAATTGCATCTGATACTGTCCTCCCTGCCCCGCATGGAATGTTTCAGCTTGAAGGGGACACAACCATGACTGCCTTGGGGACATTCACTGTAATTGTTCACCTCAGAGTCTGATCTGCTATCGGGCACCCATGGTATGGCCCTGGCAGAGGTCAGGATCCCATCCAGGTAAAGCCATGATGACCTGGAACAGATCATTCAAAACATACGTAATTAGCCTGTAAGAACAGATCTAGTGTGTTCACCACTGAAAGAGCCAACAGAGTAAGACACCTCTGTTGAAAGCTGAGATAGGTTTAAACTGGAAGTGTCTGTTAAAAGCCATGTACCATGCAAGAATCTAAAACCAGAGCTGTCAGCCACCCCATGTAGCTTTGAGCAGCACCTCTCAGGCAGGATAATAGATATATTCTGCATTTATTCCTGACTTTGGCAATTAAATGCCTTTTTTTTTTCCTTTCTGAGTGTCAGAAGAGTATCTGTCACCACAGCTGTTGCCATTAATATGTTGGACACAGAAGACGATTTTCATGCCTCCAGCAGCTTTAGAGACACAGTCAAAACAGATCTCTGATAAGACAGAGATGGCAAACATCCAGCCTAACATCCAGCTTCAACGTGGAGCAAAAAGGAAACGGAAAAGCAGGCTGAAAACCTAGCAGAGGGCAGTGGGTAAAATCCCACTCTTGTGTATTCTGCTGTAAATTCAAGGTACCAACGCCCAGTGAGGCGTGTGAGACAGACACGTGGTTCCTACTGTACAATTAGGGGCAGGCACCTGCTTCCCCAGGTGCTCTCCAGTTGCATTTTATTCAGTAAAAAATACAAGTTTCTGTGCATGACAGGACAACCCTTTGTATCCTGTCACAAATACAAAGTCACATTTTATCCCACCCCTCCAATATGAAATATTTCTCCCTTCTGGAATGTCCAGGCCTCCATCCTATATGCTAAATGCTATTTAAAAAAAAAACCAAACACGATCCAAATATTATCCATTCTTCTTTTCCACCAACATTAGTGGAAAATGTATCNCTCTGCTTTTTCCTAACTTGAGTGTAATCTATTAGATTGTTAACCTTAAAAATATCTGCTGGTTTCACTATATATGTGCATTTTACCTCTTTCCCTCAAGACTGGATGATGATGTAATGTTTTTGGGTTGAAAATAAAGTTTGTTTTTCTTTGTTAATTGTAATTTAAAAAAATAATTGGTCAAAATTTGGAAACCCAAAGAAAACTTTAATCTTGGTCAATCTTATAAAATGCATGCCTTGGGCTAAATGTGGTAGTAAACCCCTTCATTGTAAGCATGCTTTGGACATCCAGTGCTGTAAAATCAAACACTTTTGTCTTTCTTTTGACACTTTCAACACTGCAAGAAAAACACTGCTTTGCTTCCCATGCTCTCCCTGCTGCCGGCTCCTCCTCTACTCTGGCTGCTGTGACACGAGATGAAGCTGAACGTGCTGATGACAGCATGCACCAGTCCAGCACAGCAAGATAAGCGCTGGGGACACTGCTGAAAAGATGGATATTCTTGCCAGGACATTTCTCCCTGCCCTTTGCCGAAGAAAGGAGGTCAGTGGAACGCTCTGCCCTGTAAGCGGGGCTTCGGGTGCCAGCCCTGGGTGCACAGCATCGCTCCCCATTTCCATGTCTTGAAGTAGAGCTGAGAATATATGAGAAGACGTGGGCATGCCTTCATGTCAAATCACATTATCTATGTTATGCCTTGGGAAGATGAGGAGCAGTTGCAACTTCCCACCAGACTAAAGTAGGGAGTGATACTTTCTTTAAGCTCTTTGTTGAACTGTGGACCAATGGACAAATACATGCATGGGAGTGCCAGAAGGGAAGAAACAAAAATGAAAACAGATGGAAAGCAAGAGACAAAGAAAGATCCAGTTCTGGCTCTACTGAAGTTGCAAAATGCCTATTGACTGCAGCAGTGCAGAACCATTAAAAAAGAGGGGGTGGAGGAAAGCAGGTACAGGAGAAGGAAATCAGGGAAGGATGGCTTCAGATGATTTGGTCGCCATGTTCCCATCCCTGTTCCCCTCACCCACCATCAGCCTCCGCTTTTCTCATCATCTTTTCTCATTGCTGAAGGAGTAAGCTGTCATTTCTCATCTAGTATCTCCTATCCATCAGCATGGTAGCTGGGTAGCTGGCAGCTAATTCTGATGGGTGAATTACCCAACAGTATCCCTCACCAATCCCCATGGGGCATGTGAAGTGATCAAGCTAACAAATGCTGACAGGTGAGAGACATTCCTCCACAGTTGCCACCGGCAGCAAAGACAGAGATGTAAAGGGTTCCATATGGTATCTGTGTTTGATGGGGAAACACCATGCCAGAAGAGAAACATCTCATTGGCCTAAATTGCACTCACTTCTCACAGTCCTTCCCAGATTGCTCTTTGGGCTACCTAATGATCTCATGGGGCCCCTGTCACGTAAATCTTCCTCTTCTGCTGTATTGCCAAAGGTTTAGGTTTGTGCTACACATATGCTGCCTAAACAGATGTTGTCAGGTCGTGGTCCACACGTTGCCAAAAGCTCTTCCTCAAAAGGACTGAAAAACTTGCTGAAACCAGCACCTCAGTCTTGGCAGTTGTTTTTCGGGGCACGTTGATATGAATGAAAGAGCAAAAATCCTTTTCCCAATTCCCTGATACCAGAAAAAAATCAGGATTTCACAAGAAGAGAACAGCTACAGTCTGTATTAGAACAAACTAGGTTGCATCTCCCTTCTGAAATGCTTCTGCATGGATGGCTTTCTGTACCTGCCAATGGTGGAATAAGATTCACAGACCTATTCCAGACATCAGTGAAAATTTCTTCCCAAGACTCTTCCCACAGCCAGAATCATAGTCAGTCTCATAGAGACTCCCTTTAGTTTCTCTTCAGCTAATAACAGTTTTTATTTAATCTTGCAATGATGTAGTTTTTCCACTAAGAGGTGGAAAATCTGTTGGCTGACTTCTTTTTCCTAATAACGTCCAATTTTCACTCAACTCAATTTCTGCACAGCCATTTCACCCTTCACGCCTTATCTTGAGCCAGCGCTGACTTTGATCTGGGTTCTTACAGTCTACAGTCGTAAGCAGGATGCCTCATTTCAATAGCGTTCCTCTGTACTCATTGAGCCACATGCTTACAATGCATTTCATAACGAACTTCATTCCTTATACCTACTTCCACAGGCAAGAAAGCCCTGTGCGACAGATTCTGCTAGTGACGTTCTCCAGATGCCCAGCTCTCTTTGGTAACACTTCTCTTTTGCTGCACTAAAGGCGCCTCTCATTTCCTTTCAGCATTCCTGCGAGCTGTGGCCATTCAGGGCAGCTGGACCTCCTCCACACATGTTCCTCTCAGTCACTTTGCAGGGCTTTTCTGGCTGGTGTGCTCACAGCCAGGGTAGGTTGATCTTCTCAGCACCATCCATTGTTTTCACCTCAGTTTGAAAGGTCTGCTCTTTCTGAGTCTGTTCGACATTTGTTGTTTAGACTGTTCTCCCTGCAGTACTTTAGCCCCACAGCAGACAGAATAAGCCCGTTTGGGTTTGACCCTGTCTTTTCAATAAAGAAAGTGTTACAGACATAATTATTTTGTGCCTGGGATTCCTGCCAGTTAGCTGCATTGATGATAAGGACTGATTATTTGGAAGATATTTTCCTGAAGCTAAGAAAGCATTTCTGGAGAGAGAACAAAGTTTTAACAGGGTGCTTCCAAAAGAAGGCTATGCTGAGATTGTAAGCCTACTGCAGTTTTAACTCAAAATCCTTCTTCACTTGTCCACTGGAAGCTCAGCCATCCTTGGAGCTGGTGGTTCAGGGGTAATGGACTGCAGCTGGTAGATGGACATGACCCTGTCCTGTGGCATTTGGGAAAGCACTCATCTATGGTGGGCTGGAGCAGCACAGCACAAGAGGCCCCAGTGCGTTGTAGGCAGCACTCTTCCAAGAAGGCGAAGCACAGGCTGGGCCCAGGCCCAGGCCCATCACTCCCTCACCCCGAGGCACAGCACCACTGCCAGCCCTGGGTAACACAGCGCAAGGGCTTCACCCGGCTCACCCATGCCGGTGCCAGGCCTGCACTGGGCAGGCCCTTACTTCCTAATTGCGCATTGCACGTCTTCTGCCTCAAAGAAAGCTCCTAGCACCATGACACTTCACTCAGGGCCGTCTTTGTGGCCTTCCCTTGCCACAGGGAAACCCGGTGGCCGGTGGGACAAGCTGGTGGCTGTTAGCCGCTGTACAAACCGCGGCGGCTGCCGGGAAGGGTATGACGAGAAAGCACGGCCTGAAGGGAGCAACCCGAAGTGTAGGAAAGACCTGGGGGTACATTCTCTCAGCAGCCCTACAACCCCAAACTCCGCCGCCAGCACTAGCCCCACAAGGCCCCTTTCCCTCGCTCCCTCTACGCATGCGCGGCGGAGGGCAGCAGCGCCCCCTCTCCGCGTTTCCTCGCCGCTGCAGGGAGGGGCCCGTCGCGCATGCGCAGCTGGCAGCCGCAGCCAGCCGAGGAGGGGGGAGTAGTTCCCCTCCCCGGCCTCCCGGTACCGAAGGCGCTCGGGTGTTTCCGCTCTTTTCCGGCGCCGACGCCTACTTTCCCCGCCCGCCCGGGTGCCGCAATCCCGGCGGCGCGGCGGGAGGTGGTGGAAGATGGTGGTCGGGATCGGCGGGGAGGCGGTAGCACGGGCAGAGGCAGTAGTTCTGCAAACGAAGCCGTCGGCAGCCAGAGCCAGAGCCGGAGCGGACCGCGGCTGAGCAGGGAGGCGGCTGAGGCTGCGATACGCCCGTCCTCCCTGGCGCCGGACCCTCCTCCTCCTCCTCCTCCNGGCGCGCCGGCCCCCAGCTTCTCCCCCGGGCCGGCGGGAGGATGAACCCCTTTCAGATCCCCCCTGCCCCCCCTCAACACAGCCCCGGCGGGGGACGAGCCGCCCCGGGGTGCGGGAAGAAGGTGGTGGGGGATGCGGTGTCGCTCCGGGTACCCCCGCCGACACACAGTCTCCCTCCGCCTCGCCGTGTCGCCTCGCAGAGCTGGACCTGAATACCAAGTGCATCGTGGAGATGGAAGGGAACCAGACCGTGCTGCACCCTCCGCCTTCCAACGCCAAGCAGGGAGAAAGGTAAAAAAAAATCAAATCCACCCAAGTCGCCCCAAAATAAAGACCTACCTTCGGTTCCTCTGCCTCACCCCCTTCCGTCCTCGTCCTGTGTCCCGTCCCCCCGCCTCCCCCACGCAGGCTCTTCGCCTGACTCTTTCAGGGAGGGCGGCGGGTTCTTGGTGCCTCTGGGGGGCTGCGGTGGCAAGGAGCGGGGCCAGGGAGGGCGAGCATCAGCCGCGGGCTTGCAGCCCTGGGAAGAAAAGACCGGACCTTCCCCTCCTGGCTTCCTGATGAGGGGGGTCAGTCGGAGGTATCCGAATTGGGGGTGCAGAGACGGGAGATCCCTGTTGGCTTCCCAGGATTAAAAGCTGGTTCTTGATTGACTGCTCAAAAAATGAGCTGTTGTTTAGGTAAGGGCTTAAACTGTCTGTGTGCACTCTTTTCAGAAATTTTCCTCAAGTGCAGCCTGCTAATAGTTTGATATGACCTGGGGGGGAACAAGAAGCAGAATCTCAATTTTGTGCTAGTGATGGTACTTTTTTTTAAGTTTGTTTACTCTGTTCTTACATATTTGCATTTGAAAAGGCTGCAATTGCTAGATCCTTGATTAATTCGGTGTTGTTCTCTGAAGTAAGTTATGTGGGAATATGCTGCAATAATTTAGAAATCTGGCATTTAGTTGTGATGCCCCAGTAAAGAATACCCTTGGAAATAATCCAAAATACCAATGCACTAGACTGTAAAAATAGATCAGAACAGGAAAAGATTTCTTTCCTTTGAGGGAGTGTGGGGAGGAGTGTGGGGAAAGACAGGGAGGTGCAAGGAGAATAGTTAGGTTTGTATGCTTATCTGCTCAGTTACCTGTTGACTGCTCAACTGAAGTTGTTCTCTTACATGTATTTAATGCCAAGGAGCATGAAATCATTTGCATGGTTATAGAGATTTTAATCTTAATACATTCCTATTACTCAAGGTTTTATTAAGACTATTTTTGATGGAGTTCACAATAGTTATGAAAAAACTGTAGTGTGAGAATATGCTTTCTTTCAAAGGCAGCGTGTCACGCTTTTGTAGTTTTCCAGCAGAAAAGGTTGAGACCTTTTCTATTTTTATGTGTTCAAGATGCGAAGGTGCTTCTCACATTAATCCACATGCAGGACTATAGGTGTAAGCACACCAGTTTAAATCCAGCTTGCATTGTTTTCAGAACCATTGTGCTGGCCTGGGTTTAGAAAGATCTCTGCTTGTTTCCCGTTCCTTTCACAGGTCTTTGTGTCATCTTCTACAAGTCATGTTGCCTCTGTGGGTCTTAGCATCCCATCTGTAAAATGGAAATCTTGTTTTTCTTGAGACTATTTTTAAAAGTGTGGATTTTTTTCCCTCCTGTTTATTGAAGTGCATGTGACCACCACCACAACACTGCTATAATAGGAATTACGTTAACTCTTCAAAGTGACAGGTGTAACATAGGATTTGACAAGAATAATCCATAAAATACAAATAGAATTTACAAAGCAAGAAGAGAATTAAGATTTTGAAATCATGATTTCAATAGATTAAAGAGCCTAAGGGTCAGGTGGTTTACAAAAGAACTTTTAATGTGTGAATTTTGCTTGTTCATATCGGCCTGTAGGTATTCAGTGAGACTCTGCAGTGACTCTCTGTGTTCTGAGAGCTTGTGTGGCTTGTGTTCATCTGGCTTTAATACCTGTGATCGATCGATCTATCTATCTATCTATCTATCTATCTATCTATCTATCTATCTATCTATCTATCTATCTATCTATCTATCTATCTATCTATTTCTCTAACTAATTCCATTGGAATTGGCTTCTGGTTCTGTGCTGAGAGCCTTTTGGGTGAGCTTTGGTGCTGGTGTGTGACCTGGATGTGGGCAGCTGTGATGGCAGGTGATAGCGGTCCTGCTTGCAGCCCATTGTGGGGCTAAAATTTGGCTGGCTGTTAACACACATAACTTGTGTGTCTGAAATGACTGCCTGATGTGTTATTGGAAATAAGTCAGAAACACTGGTCAGAATTAACTCATGGTTGTGCAAACATATAGTTTGGGTACCTTCTTAGTGGCAGATGTTGTATGTAACCTGTTGAGGTCCTTAAGGGACTGTCTGATGCCTTGTGAAGACCCTTGTGCTTTCTTCAGTGTTAAATTGTTGATTCCTATTCTTTACTCTATTTAAATAGTTTAATTTCTCATGATGAAAAATGAATTCTGTTCTTCTGGGTGTACCTACCATAAAATATCTGTACAAACGGGCTCTGAATTGCCGAGTAGTTGCTGCTTGTACTTGGATCGATGCTGTGGCGGGGTTAGAGATGTCAAATAGATTTTTTTGGTTTTCTTTGTCTAGCTTGTTTTTATATAGCTCAATTGGATTTTTGTTTCAGAACAACCATGTCACTGCAAAAATTATTTCACTTGTTAGGGTGATTAATTGGTCTTTCTCCACTATATGCATTATTTTAATATTCTGTTTAGTCTTACCTTTCTCTTTTCACATTTTATCTTTTTATATGGAAATTTCCCTTTTCTAGCTGAATGGATGTACGAGTTTGTACTGCACTTTGGAATAAGAATAAGTAGCCTTCTAAAGCAAATTTGGTTTCCAGGGCTGCTTTTCTTAATTCAGGCACGTGCTCTTTATTTGCTTTGTTCTCTCAGTTATAATTTTCAAGGTACTGACAGAATCTTCCAAAGTAAAATTAGGTAGATCTTAAATAATTAAAACATAAAGTTTGCTCTTGAAAGAATATCCAAGGTTAGAAAAACTAAACTTTACTAGCTTTGTCTGTTCTGTCAGGAATGAAATCTAAGTTCAGATGCATGCTGTTAATCAGTCTCTAGGTTTTATTAAGGATAGTTTTGAAGAATTTTATATGGTCAAGTAACGCCAGTTTTACAAGTGGTGAAAAAAAAGTCTAAAATCCCAGACAGTGCTGTCATTTGTCCAACTTTCACTATTGTGTTAGGGGTAAAGCAGTAAGTTATAACTATAAATTAGAACAAGGTTCTGCTTGCATCTTCTAACAGCTAGACCACACAGCGTCCGCACCTTAACAAACATGGCTACAAAATAGTAATTGTTCTTAAATGCGGGTGTTCTGTCTTTTTATAAGCAGCTCCTCCCCACAGACACATGACTTCAGGCATTCTGAACTAATGAAGGAGGAAAACCAGAACATAGTAAACCCGAACAATCTGAGTCTAAAAGGCCCAGGAAAATAACTTTATCGACTGAAATAATAGGAGACGAGTTCAAAAAGGAACAGTTTTCATTAGCTAGTATCAGGTATAATCTCCAGTCCTGGCAAAGTTTTTGTAAGTTGGTTGTTGGACTTAATATCTTTAACCCTTGTTTTACTGGTATTAGTAGCAGTAGTTCTCTTTGTATCTCCTTAAGCGTGCGTTTGTGTTTAGTTACCTCTCCTGTCTCTCATCCATTTTGTCCCCCAAACCAACACAGATTTTCCTTTCTTCCCCCAGAAATCCATCTTGTCTTTCTGGGAACCCTCTGGATTTTTTTTCTGTCTTCACCTGGGAATCTGAATTTCCTTTCTTAAAGTACACTCTTCCTGGAAAAAAAAATGGTTCTAACTTACAGTCTTTTAGAAATGGATATTATGTTTCAAAGCCAATTGTATACATACTGCAATATTGCTACAAATGTTGACAATAGGGTACAGTGTTAAAATATAACTCTCACAATTACAGTCTTTCAAAATATTTGGGTTTTTTTTTTTTACAGTGGAAAACACCTTTATGAAAGATTTGACTTGATGTTAGGGCTGTTGTTTTTTCAGTAGGGCAGTTAGTTTTTGCTGGGCTTCTCTGCTTTTGATTGTGAAAACATGCTTTGCTCCAACCTTTCTTTCATCTATACTTTTTAACGCATAGGATCTGAAAGTAAAGTTTTATTTCAGTTCCCTGACAACGATTCTGCATGATGTGATTTTTCCTCTCGTAAGCAAAATATTTGTCTTGACAGAAATAAACAAGGAACTGTGGAGACAGTAGAACTGAAATACTATTTCAACTGTAGTTTTGACTGAAAGAAAAAATAATCCGTTGGGTAGTTTATTCTGTTCTAGCACAGTAGCCTTGTGCAAACTATGCCTTATTAAAAATCTCAGTGCAGAAAATAAGCAAGAAATCATCAGAGTGTAGAACTGAACTTAAAATTGCCACTTTTCTCTGAAAGTATTTTTCTTGCCTGGCACAACTCTTTTCTTAAAAACACCTTTTACATTTTGCTTGTTCTGTCTTCTTCCATCCTCATATATCCTTGTTTGATAACAGACAAGTAGCAACCATGACCCAGTTAGTTCTACTTAGTAAGTTAGACCTCTAAGAAGAATTTTTCCTAAAGATTCCAGAATACAAAGGGGTTTGAGTAGATTTAAGCTCTTGTAATAAAATAAATAGCTAGGAACAGATGTGTGTGTGCATGTATCTGTTTTTTGTAGGTCATGATACTATCAAAGATAAATATCTGAAGCACAGATTTCATGCCTAGGCAGCTTATCCTAAAACTCTTGTTTCTAGGAAACAGCTGTTGCTTCCCCTGCCTTGGAGAAAATACATTTTTGGATGGTCTTTACTACATAGTTCTTCATGTGCTGGTTGTGGCACCTTGTCTTTTTTCATATGTTGCTTTGAAAAGTGTCAGAGATGAGAGAAGGATGCTGTTGCGGGAAGAGGAGACGCGTTTCAGATAACGGTTGCTTTTTCGTGCTGAAATTTGTGGAAGCTGAAATAGGATAGCTGCTATAGTTATTTCTGTATCTGAAGAAATGATCGACCGCGTCATGGCTTTGATACCTGTACTTCACCTGCCTGAGGTAGATCAGAAAATAACAACAGACAGCAACTTTTATCTTTGCCTACAGGAAATTGTAAAAGTAATCTGACTTTGACCTCTTCTGTTAACTTTCCTGTTAGACATGAACGTTCAGGATGTGAATTGTGAGCTGTGAACCTTTGCAGAAGCGGGGTATTTGAATTATGAAATGTTTGGTTGGTAAATGGCATTTTGAGAGCTATTTGTGCATTGGTCTTTCATTCCTTCCTTGGATGGGACACTAGATGCAGTTCCTTGTAATTGGAAACTAATTGAGAGATACAAGTTTATAATATAAAATACTGTATGGCATGGCTCTTGGTTCATCCTAAGGTGGCCTGAACTTTGAGTAAACATTATTTTACCACGTTTATAAGATCCAGACAGCTGTCAAGACCCTGTGCTTCGGGCTTTAGATGGCATTGCTAGAGGAAATGACCGTTGGAGACTGTTAGGATTGTGGATAAGGAGCTAGTAGTACTTAGCTGGCAGTACTTCAGAACAAAAATAGATAAGTGTTTGAAGAGAAGGAAAACTGTCTGGTATAACCATGTTTAGGCAATCGTTGCTTTGTAGCCCTTTGTAGCCATTCTCTGCTTTTCGACCACCACATGTTATGTTCAAATGTTTCCGAGTAGAACACAGTAAAATGAGGTTCAGCTTTAAACCTCTTCAGTTTTTCTGTTTTATGATGTTAGAAATACCTACATTGTGGAACATGAGAAGATTTGTTAAAAAGATATGTAGGCCTTTAGACATGCTTAGCTTTTGTGTTTAGAAAGAGCAGGTACCCATGCACTTGCTTATTACTGTGGCCAAAGGTGGTTTTTGAGATCTGGATTACTGGTCAATATACCTTGAATATATTGCTTATTGAAAAGAATCATGAATTTAAAAAATGCGCAGTTCTTTTAAAGCAGAAGAGGGTTTTTTGGTCCTTTTCTTTGGGGAGATCAGGTCTAAAGGAAAAGCTTTATTTTCACCTCCTTTTGTACTCTTAGTGTAGAGACAGCTTTCTTATTTTGAAAACAAGATTATCTTTGTTCTGTTGTGCATCTAGTAGGTTTATTAAAAGCGTCAGATTCAGAATATCTCAGGGAGTGCTTAAGGAGTCCCTGTTTTGCAGAACCTGAACTGAGAGAGCAGCAGTGCCCACCAGTGGCCCTTCTGTGCAGGTCTGTGTACCCCACAGAGCTGGGGTGCGGATCTTGGTACAAAGTTTTGGGAACAAAGCAAATCCCTTCTTGGTTTCATGTGGCATCCAGCATGCACAGACGGACATCTGTTGTTCAGGGAGTCAACGTGGTAGTACTTCTAGTAATAAGATTAGAGCTAAATCTTTAAATTGACAAAGATTTGAGATGTTCTCAGACTTGAACTCCTTCATTCCTCTACAGTTGGGTGCAGATTGAGTAGCCCTAGCGGTAGCTGCCTCTGGCTGTGTTGCTGGTGTCTCTTGCATGGACAGACTGGCCTTAATGGTGAGAAAGTAGTTCAGTGTCTTTGCTTATTTGGCCTGCCCTGGGCATGGGTTGAGTCTATTAATGGTAACAATTACTGCCTACTATAGCGAAACGCCAGCTGCTGCTGCAGTGCTGTGCAGATGCTGTTGCTTAATTGAATACCTTTGATTGCTCGGTCGCTTGTATTTTGTGAGGGTGTCTGTTACTGACAGCAACGTGGGGAAGGCTCTTTAAGGAATTGTGAAAGTGTTGGCTGGAAATGGTGAATTTTACTCTCTTCAGTAAGTGTAACCTACAAAGAAAAGGCTCCCGTTGTGCAATGATTTGCACCACAGAACTTTTTTATCAACTTGACTTGTGACCCAAAGCACCAAGTTAATTAAAACAGTCATGCTGTTGCCTAGAAGTAATGTCGCTGTGTGTCTGTCTTCAAGAGACTGTGGAAGGGATATAAGCTTGTCCAGTCAGTACCTGACTTTGTATATTGATATGAAATTGGTCACCAGAGTTTGAGGTCTGCTGGAGCTTGACTTGATTGTGTTTGTCTTTATGCCCCTTCTGTGGCTTGTAATGGGTGTTCACTGGGGGCTGAGGGAGGAGCTTAATAAGTTAACACCACACAGATTGAAAATATGCTGTATGAAATTCAATCAGAAAAATGCATCGCTTACAGGAGTTGAAAATTAATGGCATGAGCTCAAGATATCTGTGCTGGTGAAGACTAGGAGTTACACAAGGTGTTTTCAATGACAACAGAAGGGTGTCCCTTTGTCATTTCTCTTTTTGCTGGGAAAAGGGTATCAGTGTCTTTCTGACACTGTTGTGCTTGGTTAGCATTAATTAACCTCTGCAGTTTTGACCTTTATTTTTGATAGCTGCCTTTTAATCTAAAAATAATAATTAAAATTACCCCTCAGTTATCAAAGCATCTAATGACATTCATAACCATATCCCTAACTAATACATTTCTTAGTCATCCACCGCAACCTTTCTTTGGCATTTTGTTACAGCCTAAATAGAGACATCTTCAAGCATGCATGTGCTTACTGCATACACTTGCGTCTTCCCCAGATAATGCGAAGCCAGTGGCTTGTAAGGTGTAACTTTTTCACTGGGAGGTAATCTGAATGTTCCACTTGATTTCACGTAGATCACCATAGAGTAATCCAGATAGTAACAGTCCCTAATGATTTATCTTCTTATAGTAACTTATTTGCTGTTTAAGTGTTATAAATCAGGACAAAGATTGTACCGCATTTGCTTTGTTGACAGATTAAGCCATGGATATATTTTGGTGCTTATTAATGGTACAGTACATATTTTGAGGTATATCAGTCAGAATGGTGTATCTGAAACACTGCTGCGTGTCTGTGTTGGTGCATGGCAACCAGCATGGTTAACGATGATGCAGAAGATAGAGGCGAAGAGGCTCATTGTGCACTAGCAACGGGGTACATACTTGCAGTCTGGTTTCTAGATGCTGGCTCCCCAACCAAGCCTCTGCTGCTGCCTCTTCCTGTGTAGTAACAGCAGAGATACTAGGCTGGTACTGGCTTACTTTGAGTTTCATGGCATCACTGCATCTTCTTTTTGCAGTGTATGTATATTCCAAGAATTTTAAGCATTCAGTAAACATGAATCAAAGCAGCTGCTGTGGCTGGGATGGCATGCTTATCTCTGCATGTGTTTATGAAGATACTGTTCAATGTGTTTGAAAAAAACTTACCAGGATGCATTGTGAGCTGTCAACTTTCTATGAAGTCATTTGCTGCTTTGTTTTTAAAACACGTTGCTGAAAATGTCAACACTTAAATATTTTTTTCTGAATATTTTTTGTATTAGACTTGCAAATAAAATGAAAAAATGTACATGATATCCTATTTATTGAGCTTACATTTTTTTAGTTTATTTCACAGTTTATTTGTAAATATAAATGTTAATCCCAAGTATGTAGTATGCAAGAGCCTCCAGGCGAGATTAAATTTTCTTCTAGTGTAGGGCCTCAAACTCCTGAATCTGCCTACTGGAACATTTTTTTCTAGGATTTAAATACAAGTATGTGGTGCTCAATTTTTTTTTTTATTTTTTTTTTTTTAATATGATGACATGGAACAGTGGATCTTGGATATTAAACTGCGTACTTGATGCTTCTTCCCATGTGGTTTCCACTTTTTTTCTGACTTTATGATTAAAATGATATGCAGTGTAGCTGAGAAGGCCTTTCAAAAATTTGATTCCTTCAGAGTTGAAGGAAAAAGGATTGAGTGAGGTGGAAGGGACAGTTTATCTGCAAAATGAGTAGATTTGTACAGTGACTGCCACTGGCTGCAATCTAACTTCTAATACTTCAGAGTTCTTACTTTTGGTGGAAGTTTAGTTCAAATTTAATTCTACTTTGTGATTCAAAAGCCAAGGCTTGTTTTACAGTAGATGAGCTTTCGCTAAAGATAAGTCAACAGAGCATTCCAGTGGAGGCACAGAGCTGGGGGATGTTTTCTACTGGCAGAGCTGCTTTATGGCCCTGAACAAGCAGCATCCTGATGTGCTTTGGAAAGTTTCTTTGTCAGCATCTGTCAATGTGAGTTTTTATGTATGTGATGTGATGTAAGTCTACAGTGCTCCAGACTTGTTTTGGCTTAGTAGTGCCACCTCCCTGAATGATGCAAGTCCTAAGCATTTTGATGGTTATTTGGTATTTTTTCCTTGTCATACTGTGTTGTCATTCCCTATTTTGAGATGTTTCTAAATTTCCTTTAGATTTCCTGCAGACTTCAGATTTTCAGAAAATTTTATCTAATGAAATCAGGCTGGAATAGAAATCAGACATTTGGTAAACTAAAGCAATGTTCCTACATTCACTACATGCAGCTGAAGACATTAATAACTTACATATCCTCTGAGTGCTCCACAAGAAGTATTTGAGTTTGAGTATGTTTTATAAAGAGAACTTTGCAGTTATGTAAGAGAGTAAGAGCAGAAACCACGTGCAGTCTTCCTGCACTTTGCTGTTGTACTGTATTGGGATAAACATAATATGATTCTGAAGGTTTTGTTAAAAATGTGTCATGGAACATCATGTCACCACTCAGGTTTTGATGTTTTGGAGTCTCCACAGCAGATATGCTACTGGAAAACTGTCTAGAAAAGGGTCTGGTATTTTCTATAGTGCTCCTTACTTTTAAAAAGAAGAACGTTTGGGATAGTTCTCATTCCTCTTCTGGTGTAAATCTAATCATTGTACCAGAATTCTGGATTGGAGTGCCCTTGAGAAATGCTGCTTTGGTGTCTGCAGAGAAACTGACACTTAAGGAAATGCAAAAGATGGCTCCTTAATGGATTTGCTGCTGATGTGGTAGAATATAGGGAAAGGATACTTGGAGACCGTGACTTGAAGGATAATGAAAGGCAAAAGAAAAGTACAGAAATAAGTGCCCAAAAACTTGATTAAACTCTTCAAAGAATAGGTTGGAGGAAAACCAACCAACCAGCCAACAAAACCCACCAGCATCCAATAAGGTTTTTCCCCTCCTTCTGAAAATGTGTATGAGAAACTGGCATTCTCTGGGGTGGTACTGCTGTCTTCATGTGTCTTCTGGTTGAGATCCCAGTGGAGAACAAAAGGAAAATCAGTTCTTGTAAACAGGCCATTGAACACTGGAGAGTTTGCCATGTAGTTTCCTTGTCAAGAGCTTCCAAGCCCTTGGTGTGCTTATTATTTGAGGTGTTTATAACATTGTAGTGCAGTTCACATCATGTTCCAAATGTTTGTTACATAGTTGTAACTCCTATTTTAATACAGAATTTTTACTGTCTGCTATGCTAAATGTTGTGATTGAAAATCTGTGTAAATTGGCTGTGAAATAAACTAATTGGAGACACTTGTGTGTCTGTCAAAAGGATGATGAAAGTGTCTTTGAAGATGCAGCATTTAAGTGTTCCCCTAAGGTCTCTTTCAATGGAACAGTATCTTGCATTTTTTAAAATAAATTCAGTAGATGTTTTGTTCTTCTCAGCATCCCAGTTCCATGATTGGATCCCCCCTTACTGTCAGAAGTGCTGAGCACTGAAGGAGGGGGATGTCTTCTTCCCTGTGGTGATAGTCAGCTGCTTCTGTTTTCAAAGTGCTCAGCAGCGCATAGTGGGCGAGTAGTGAAGCTAGGCAGACATCAGTCTAATCTCTCCTCTCTTTTTTAATTACTCTTTGGGACAGCCTGCATCCTCAAGTAGTTTTTGAAGCTTCAGTTTTGCAGATGCAAATGTGGTAATGGTTAACTTTTTGGGTTTTTTTTCCAGCAATACTAATGGTGTGCAAGCTTTGTGCACTTAGTTTAATCTGTCCTTACCACCATTAGCACTCAGGGGTAGAAGCTTTGCATATGCTTCAAGAATGTGGTGCACCTTCATTTGAAATTTCAGAATGGCATCTTGCAGCTTTGTGCTAGTTTAAACCCAGAAATGTGCATCTGCAGTGTTGGGCTGGCGGAATGCCTGGGGTCTTCTGTAACGCTCGTGTGTTGTCTGAGTTACGGTTCCTCTGGCGTGTGGATCTGATCCATATTACTGTTTGAGAGTTTCTTACCTGAATGGGGAAGAAATGTATGGCTCATCTGCAAGATAGGTCAAATAAACTTTGAAAATACTCTTGCACTCATATGACCAAAGTGTAAAATGAGTTTTGTAAAAATTCCTCCAAGCCAGCTCGATTTAGTCTACCTTCCTTTGTCAATAAGAGTTGCAGGAAAACTTCTGGAGGATCTCACAGTATAAATGCTTATGTTTTTCTCAAGGTATCTGCATTTCCATCATGGTTTAGAAATGACAGAGGCAAGTGAGTGACTCACATAAGTGACCTCTTGCCTGATTGCCTTTGCTATGATTAAAAAGGGAAAGTGAAGGCTAGGTCTTTGTCTATGGACTTTGAAATAAGATGTAAAATGGAATTGTGAACTGATTTCTGAGGGAGGAAACTTATCAGCAGTGTATAGAAATGAAAGAAAATAGAGATATTGATGATGACACGCAGAATGTTATGTAGGAAAAGAAAAACTAAATTGCTAATTCTGCTGGTTTTCTTATTTTCAAGATATGTTTAGGACTGATAAGAGTCTGACAATTTGTTGACTGGTAGCTGTAATGAGTGGTGTCAGAGTTTACAGAGCACAAGGTGAGTCTTTGATTAGACTACGAAATTTGCATGTTTTTTTCCAAATAATGGTGGAAAAGCCTTATACTTGAAATACTTTTATAATTATCATTCTATTTTGCATCCAAAATAGAAGGTAGGTTATGGACTCCCCAGATAACTTTTCCTCTAGGGTCCTATTTTTTTTTTTTTCTCATAATAATCTAGTTTGGCTAATTCATTGTTCTTCTAAAAATCATGTTACTTCTCTTTTTTTGTTCTCTCCCTGGTTTTGAATCATAGAATGGTTAGAGTTGGAAGGAACCTTAAAGATCATAAAGTTCCAACCCCCCTGCCATGGGCAGGGACACCTCCCACCAGACCAGGTTGCTTAAAGCCTGGCCTTGAACACCTCCAGGGATGGGGCATCCACAGCTTCTCTGGGCAACCTGTGCCAGTGCCTCACCACCCTCAGTAAAGTAAAAGATTTCTTTCTGGTATCTAATCTAAATCTTCCCTCTTCCAATTTAAAGCCATTACCCTTTGTCCTGTCACTACACTCCCTGACAGAGTCCCTCTCCAGCTCTCCTGTAGGCTCCCTTTAGATACTGGAAGACTGTTATAAGGTCTCCCTGGAACCTTCTCTTCTCCAGGCTGAACAAGCCCAGCTCCCTCAGCCAGTCTTCATAGGGGAGGTGCTCCATCCCACTGATCATTTTCACGGCCTTCCACTTGACCCGTTCCAACAGTTCCATGTCCTTTCTATGTTGAGGACTCCAGAGCTGGACACAATATTCCAAGTGGGGTCACAGAGGAGAGGAGAAGAATAGAATCACTTCCTTCGCCCTGCTGGCCACGCTTCTTTTGATGCAGCCCAGGATGTGGTTGGCTTTCTGGGCTGCCAGTGTGCACTGCTGGCTCATATTGAGCTTCTCATCCACAAGCACTCCCAAGTCCTTTTCCTCAGGGCTGCTCTCCAGCCATTCTCTGCCCAACCTGTATTTGTGCTTGGGTTTTGCATATGAAGCAGGTCACTTCTTTAGCCCAGTACTGTTAATCTAAGAGTAGTTGAAATGGAATGCTTGCCGTAGGTGCACCTTCTCTTGTAGCAGGTCTTTCTACTCAAGCTCTTCTACTTTAATGTCTCAGTTTGCAGATGTGGTAGATGTAAATAAGTTGAACTGGTCTGGAGTTAGTAATCAAACAACATGACTTCTAGCCATTTTTTTTTGGAGCAGAATGGCTATTTAAGCAGTAAGGTAACAGTTGATTCCTTATTACACTATTGAGAAGTGAAATTGAAAATTACTGAGAATTGAGTGCTGCTGCCCTTTATTTAAAATATTAGTGATGATGATCAAAGTGAGAAAAATTAACATGATAAACTTTTTGAATAATTTTAAACTTAATCTGTATTTGTTAAACCTGATTATATATTTTTTTTGCAGTATTGCTGCTTACCTACGTTGCTCCTCCACATTCTTATTCTAATGTTACTAACCAAACACTGTTGACTTCAGCAGTATTTGCCTTCTCAGATTCAGGTAATGCTTATCAAAGTTCAGAACCTGTGTACCCTTTCCTATGACTTTTCATGGTGTTTCAGACCGATCTCCTTGTTCTGAGTCCTTATTCTTTCTTAATATATGATTTATCATTCTCTTCTAAGGATTTTTGGCAACTTTTTGAGAGGCCGCATGTGATATGTACGACTATTTGTTCTAGCTTGGTTTGTGTAACTCTATTTGCTCTGCAGGCAAGTCTCTAGGTAGGTCAGGCGGTGGGTTGTTTATGTCAGAGATAATTAGCTGAGTTGCATCTCCTGAAACAGAAGAATTGTGGCTCGATGTCGTGGAAATTTAGCTGATAAGCTTTATGGGGCCTCACCTTCTCTGATGCAGTCAGATCAGAAGACTCATCACTGGACTCCCACACCTGAGTGCACAGTGCAAATACTGCTCGTCGAGCAGGACTTCCTTAGCCTGTGCTGTACCTGGTGTTCATGGCTGTCCTTGTGAACTTGGAAATGGGAGGAGGCAGCAGTGATGGAGTCAGGAGCAACGCCAGGGACACGATAGGGCAAAAAGTAGGTGGGTGTGGGCCTCCATTACTATTCCACTAGTCCAGATGCCATGTAGGAGGAAAACGTGTTCAGGTAAAAAGGCAAAGCTGACGCAGGTCTCCTACAACTCAGAGTGCAGGAACTGGCTGTAGAGAAATAACTAATTGGTTCCACAGTGTCGATTTGGTGTTTGGGAGTATCTGCAGCATGCCTCTGAGCAAATGCTCTGTTTTCTGCGATTTGCTGTTGTCAAGAGTGCTTCAGCCTGTACTCATCGTGAGTGGTAGAGCTGAGTGCAGATCACAACGCAGCTGGTCCTAAATGGAACTATAGAGCTGTGTATGAAGTTTTAAAGTAGAATTTAAAGTACTTCATTAACTATTAGAAACAAAGTAGTTGAAATACTTTGCTGAAAAGTGGGGTAAGACTCCCAGTTTCATTTAAATACACCTATTGACCTTACTGACTAAGCTGAATATTAAATTTAAAGCATTAAAGTTATTTGCAGTACCAAGAAAAGCAGTCATTGGAAAATAATGTTTTTCACTGTTCTCACTATGGAAGACGTGTTCCATTGCGTATCTGCAGTACAGGATCACTTGCACCCAGTTCATATCTCCCTGCAGAATCCTACATCTCCCTTCTTAACTGCCTCTGAATAGATACCGGCAGAGGCTGCAGGCTGTACCGCAGTCCCTGGGTTAGCAGGGAAATGGCTGGGCGTAGAAGCCAAGGTTGACTTGTCAGCATGCAGGCTGTTTAACACACACAGTGAATCTTTATACTAGACCTCATTGTTTCTGTGCAAACATAGCCATAGATAAAGTTTATCACTTCGTTCTTCTCCCATTTAACTTTCCTCCTTTTCAACCTTTCTTCCACCTGGCCTTCTCCTGCATTCTCCCATGCTCTTCAAAGATACTGTTTAAAGACTTATCTCCAGAAATGCTAGTGTTTCAGAATAAAGAGGTTGAGTGCTGTTAGCAGCTCCTGGCAGCACTCTGCTGCTTTTTCCAAACTGAAAACTTTGATTCCATGTAATCGGCTGCAGTTGGTGCGATAGCTTGGGTGTGTTGCTTGTGTCTCAGCTCCTTTAATACCTGTGCCTAACTTACCTGGTAGTACCTACTGACAGTGGTTGGGGTTTTTTCCTCCTGTTATCAACTGCTTTGGATTTATGTGCTAATTGCAAAAAATCTCTCTCCTGTTCTGAAACTTGCCAGGGCTGGCAGCTTGCTTTCATTGCAAGATGACTGTATTTTCTAATTTTGAGTTTGGTGGGGATGTTTTTGTGCTGCATTAAGACAAATCTTATAAGGCAATAATTGTTCTTTTTCCACAGTGTAACTGTGCTTAGCATGCTGCTGCTGAATGGGAGCTAAACCGCTCAGCTAGACCCCAGTCAATTTTTGCAGCGTTTTAGAGAATCTCATGTTCTCAAACTCCCTCCCTTAACTTGGAGTGCTCCTGGGCTCACTGTATCCAGGCTGAGCCCGTGTGCTCATTTGGTACCTAATCAGGTGCTCTCCACCACCTGAAGGTGTGTCCTTGCACCTTCTCTGTTAGACATTGAGTTGTCTCTTTGCCAGTTTTTTTGCTTTGCTTTGTGCCTTAGCAAATACAAGCCCGGCTGGAATTTTTGGCTGCACAGTGAAGCTGCAATGTGGATAATATTCTCACAGGTAACAGCAGTGGGGAGATATTTCAAACAACTCCAACCTTTCAGTATAGCAGTACAGTAGTGTTCCACTTGCTATAAACAAACGTTCATAAAACTAATTGTGGATATAAACCTGGCTCTGCAGCCTGAGATCACAGCTCAAAAAAAAAAAACAAAACAAAACAAAACATTTTGAGGGAATAATTGTTGGCTGGAAGTCAAGGAGGGGAAGAAGATTCAGGGAGGACTTTATTAAGAATGAACAATTTTTCAAGAAAGAAGGATTATCATATCTTTAAAATATTTGAGCTGTAGATACACTTTAGTCTATGTGAGTAAAATTCTATTGAGAATACCCTGTTTGACACATTGTGCTTGAAATGTAAAAGTGTATCTGGAAAGAAACAAATTGTTTAAGGAAAGAACTACATTCTGACAGTGGTATGCTGCACAGGCTGCTAGCCGGAGTGCAGGATGTCTCTGCTTGTGTATTTTGTGAAGATTCCTGTGTGGTGATGTCTGCCATCAACAAATGTAAGAGTTACACGGTGTAGGAAGGCAGTTTGGGAATGTGATTAGGATGACAGGCAACCTTTGACATGCCCAAGACTTTTGCAGCAAAGTTGTTTGGTTCATCAGTATGACCTTTCAACTATAAAATCTGAGAGGATGCAAAATCAATTTTTTGTTAATAACTATGGCCCTCTGGAATTTTAGAGGCTAGATTCTTCATCTCCTTATTTCCTCTTGTCAGGTAATAGTGTCTGTAATGTCTGCCACTGTGTCTCTTTGAGCTTTACACCAGTTGTTGGATTGGAAAAGGAGTAGACCTGTCAGCCTTTCCTGTAAAGGCTTTGAATATGAGGGCAGTAATTTTGTGACCAGAGTCAGCCTGTGGATGCAAATTCACTGGGCAGGCTCTGTGGAGAGAGAAGTTCTTAATCTCAGGTAGGTGTTTTTCAGCAAAAGTTATCTTTAAGCCAATCTGCTGGGTGCCGCTGCCAAGCAGAGTACTGTGCTTTTATGCACAGCCACACATGGGATAAATTGATGAGGAGAGGTTTGGTGGAGCATGTGGAAAGAGTTAAGGAATTGGTTGAGCTGGGCATGCTTGTATGAAATGTTGGGGTTTGGGGGAATGGGTCAGGCTTGAGTTGAAAGTTAAAATATTTTTTTTTTAATGCTTCTCTTGAAGTTACATTTTAAACTGATTTTGGTATCAAAGGCTTTAAAAATTTAATACTTCTTTTCAGAATTGTTAAGTTTACAGGGCAAAAACCAAAAAGAAGAATCCAGAGATTTTTATCGAGCAAACATAATAGGGGCTGTATACAAGTTTTGATTCCTTGTAAAAGCAGGGAATTACTTTTATTATTTATATAATATTTGACATAACATTTTTAAAGTAGCCATCAAATAACTCCTATTTTCTGTCCCTTCTCTAGAACAGCCTTTTCTGAGCACTCAGTTCCTGGGTGAACTCAAAGGCGGGTGAAGAATAATCAGTTTTGAGCCTGTTCTTGCTGTCAGAATAGTATCTTTCATTATGTTCCCTGTTTCCTTGAACAAAGTGTTCCAGCTGCCTTTCTATAGAAGAGATGCCATCAATTACAAGTAATTAATGGGGCAAATCAGATTATGATCTGTGGGTTTTCTTTTTGAGAGGTAAGATGATTAAAATGTCCATTGTAGTCAAGTAATTCTGCATATGGCAGATCTGACCTGAAGTTCTGTCTCTGAGGAAGAAAAAACATATTGTGGATGCTTTTTCATGTTGAATGTTAGAGTTCAAAAGATCTAAATATGAGTGCTGAAATTAAATAAAAAATGTGTTAAAAATTCTCCTGAATAATTTATACCTTGCACACTGGAATATCTTTCACATAACCTTGAAATAAGAAATACAGCATTTCAATGGGATTAGAATAGTTGGCCAAAATGGCAATGAAGTGACTATCCTTTCATCATGCAGCTCTTCCAGATGCATTGCAAGAGTAGGAGGGAGAACATATCATATCTACCTAACTCATTTTCAGGAGCCTGTGGAGGTAAAATAGTGTATTCTCTCAAGAATAAATGCAGTTTACAGATTACTTCAGGAGACCTGTCTGGTAGACAAGCATCAGCTATCCAGTAAGGTTTTTTCCCTGACTTACTGCAATATGTTGATAGTAATGAATATTAAAATAATACCTTTTTTTCTGGGGAATAGATAACAGCTAATTTTAATTATAAGGCTGTAGCTTTTCAATTTACACTTGACTGGCAGGAAGCCAGTCTCCAAGGTATTTTGTGCATTGATACTAGGCTTAAAATCTAAAAGCAACAATTTTGTGTGTGTGATGTGAGCTGCCTCAAGTGTCTGTGGGCCAGACAAACTTTGCTACCAGGCAATTGCTGTTTGCAGCTACTGCAGCTCATCTGATTCTCAGTAATTTCATTACCTATGAGCTTATTCAAAATATCAAAGTGAATTAATGGCTGTTTACAACCATTACTATACATCGTAAGTTATGCAGAGATAATATCTGTGAAGAAAATATTCTTTGAAGGCAATTTATGCACTGAGCATTAGGTTTGCCTAGTGTTAAATCTTTAACTTTGTCTAAAGAGAGCCTTCTTGCTCCTTACCTATTTTTGACTGCTTTTGGATGTCTGTGCTTAACACAGCTTCCCATTTTACTAACGTTATCATGAGAGCTGTGACATGACACAGATTTAATAGTAGTCTCTATTGTGTTGGAGTTCTCCATTGTTAAAATACTAGCTTTGCTCTTTTAATTGACTGATCGCGTTTTGTATTATGTTTTATAAAAATCTTTTGTATTAGAGCTTCTCTCTTGGAGTTGCTCAGGTTATTGTATTATCACTCTTGTGAGTGTGGTCATTCAAACTGAGCATTGAGAAATCTATGAATGAAAGCTGGGAAGCTTGGTTAGTGTTGTGGGAGTGGTGATGCCTTCCCTCAGTCTCTGTAGCTACAGAATGAGGCACACCACTGTTTTTCAGACTGCTCTGTACCTGTATTGGTAAGGCACATACCTATATTGGAAAGAGCCATCAGTTACCTAAGTTTTAACTGACATTGATTTGTAGTGTTTGTAGCAATATTTTAGGGAGGGCAAGGAAGATGCATTTTTAAAAGGCATTGCAACGGATCACCATGTGAGAGGTCTCAATTTCAGTGCAGATTTATCAGTTTGATGTAGTAGCTTATAGTAAATGTTTGAGATAACTGGAAGTTATAAGATGAGGTGTTCTTCAGTATATTTATGAACGTAGATTCTTAAACCTAGCCACAAAAAGTCCCGGTGTTTATCTTAAATTGTCTTATAATTGTGTGTTAATAAATAGTTAAACCATTCTGATTTCATAATAGGAAAAGTAAAACTTTTGAAAAAATGAAAATAGAGAAGAAAGACCACAGAACCTGAACCTGGCTTTTTTTTCATGGCATATTTTCAGAGGCTGAAAGATCTTTACTGCTGGCAAACACATGATTAGTGACTTTACCACTTCTAGGAATTTTTTCAGTTTCCTAACGTATATTCTGATTGCTTCTGTGCAGTGTTAACCTCAAATCGGATGTGAAGGGGAGCAAATACTGACAAACGTATTGTGATGCATGAGATACGGGTTACTAAATAGAAGTGCATGAAGAAAATTAAAAGACAACATTCGTTTATTAGCAAAAGCCTTACCAATTTGTTTTTAATTGTACTTTTTTCCATATAGTCAGGAGCTGTTGAAAGACAAAAGGTATAAGAGCATTATAAATTATGAGCTGTGTCAAGAGGGTTTCTTGCAAAATATGTAGATGAGGAAGAAGAGTAGCTTAGTTTTGGGGAAGAGTGGAAGAGTCAAGAGCTGTTGATGGTTCACAAGGGAATTTCTACTACACACTATGTGTGCATTTAATAAATAAGATAAATTATCAAAAAGTTGTACTTAATTAAACTGTTCAAGTTGTGTTTCCTTGGTTTTGGTGCTTACTGGTGCCTGCAGTAACACTGCTGTGACTTCAGGGAGAAGGAAGGATTTAAGGCTCACGAAAATTGTGTTTAAATTTCAGTTCTAGTTTCTCCCAGATCATAGTCACAAAATTCTTCAATTTGCAAGCCAGGGGAACATAAAATTTCGCAGTGCTTATTTAAGATGACTGATTGCTTGAGAGTTCTCTGGTAGTTTGTCTCCTTTCCATTTAAAATATAAAAGGACAAGTAAAATCTTGATCAGTATTCAATTAAGTGGTTTTTTGAGAGTCAGAAAAACTGTTTCCTGAACACTTGCTTCAGAGGTGCTCATTTTCCATCTGCCTCTTCACAGAATTATGGAATTGTCGGAGTTGGAAGGGACCTCTAGAGGTCATCNGGTAGTTCCTTACCCTTCTGGAACTGAGGAGCCCAGAACTGGATGCATTATTCCCGTTATGATGTGCAGAGTAGAGGGGGGAGAATGACCTCCCTTGACCTACTGGCCACACTCTTGAAGCATTAGAGATGTCTGATTTTAGAAATTCATTTGTGCACAGGAAACAGAAGATTGCCTTGATGTAACAGCTTTTCATTTTTTAAAGCAATTTTACCCCAGTTGATAGATATGTTTGGAAAAAAAAAAGTAATTGTAATGCTTTTTGTGATCGTTATTAAAAACAAGTGGCAAGTAAGTAGTCGTCCCTTTTTTTTACTTTTTTTGTTTTTACTGGTGAGAAGGTTTGTGGAGATGCTTAGTAACTCCTCTGAGATAAGCAGAAACTTTGCTATGCAAGGATGTTGTTAATGAGCTTGACTTTTATTCTTGCCAGCTGAATAAGCAGCTCAAAGCAGCTAGTGGAATTTTATATTAGTCTTATACCAGCTGGAGTGAGCACAGATGGCAGTAAGAGTTTCCATTGCCGGGCAAAGATAAATGGCAGCACTGGTGTAAACATGGAGGAGTGTTAAATAGAGATCCCAAGTGTAATGTATTTGCTAGTATTTATTAAAGACACACTGAGTATCTGTAAGACCAAGTCAATGAAACAGTGTTCAGTTTCTGTGAACTTCATTGTTATGGACAACCTTGATGTTAAGAAACACCCCTTTTTATGAAATAATAAAAGAGGTCAGAAGAGAAGTGTTTGTAGAGAGACAAGGTGTAATGGTTGAGGTGGTGTGTATGTGCTGTTCCATTAAATTAGGATAATCCTTGTCTTGGATTTGGAGATAAAAATGGAGACTGAGTCGTTGGAAGATGTTTTATCTTTCCTTAGTTTGTGGCAGAGGTGGAGAATAGAGGCAAAGTCTGACATATGGACTGCAGGAGGTTGCAAATAGAATGGTCAGTGTTTAGCTTTTGAGGAAAAAACTCCTCTGATACAAATTGAAGCTTAGAGGAGGTGATTTAGTTGGAATTGGGTCAGAGGGCACTGGTTTCTGTTGGGAAGGGAAAATTGCTGCAAATCCCTTATTGCAATTTTCTGAGATTATGGAAGTAGTTTACAGTAGAACTAGAATTGACAGCTCTTAAAAGCTCTTCAGGAATTGGTTTGCAACAAAAAAGAGCTCATGAAAGTAACCTGTCTGAGCTTTCTGTGAATGCAAAATCATTTGAAATGTGTTCTCTGAAGAAATGCATCTGCTCCCGTGTAGGGGTTTATGTTTGTTCCGTTTCTATTTCTGCACCCCACCTAACCCTCCCCCCTCCCCCCCGGCTCTTAGACATGAGAAAGTAGGTCTTTTTAGTTATGCTTTATGCTCTTACTAAGTTTGGATGCTTTGTATTCACTGTCACTGAGCCTTCTCTGACTGTAGAGCAGCACATAGGAGCTCTAGCAGAGCACACAACCCTTCAAGTAAAATGGAAGTTCAAGAAAGAAAAGGAGCTACCAGGCTTCCCTTCAAGTAAAATGGAAGTTCAAGAAAGACAAGGAGCTACCAAGGAGAGTCCAGTGGAGGGCCACAAAGATGATCAAGGGAATGGACCATCTCTCTTAGATGGAAAGGCTGAGAGACCTGGTTCTATTTAGTCTGGAGAAAAGGAGACTGAAGACTGAGAGGAGATCTTACCAATGCTTGTAAATGTCTAAAGAGCGGTTGTCAAGAGGATGGGGACAGACTTCAGTGGAGCACAGTGACAGGACAAGGGCCAAATGGGCACAAACTGCAACACAGGAAGTTCTGTCAGACCATGAGGAAAAACATCTTTACTTTGAGGATGGCGTAGCATTGGAACAGGCTGCCCAGAGAGGTGGTGAAGATCCCTCTATGGAGATCTGCAAAACCTGCCTGGACACGATCCTGTGACACCTGCTCTAGTTGAACCTGCTCTAGCAGGTATGTTGGACTAGATGATCTCCAGAGGTCCCTTCCAGCCTCTACCATTCTGTGATACACCCAGATCTTCCTGGAAGTTCCCCAAATAAAACATACATTTCCAAAATTGCTCTTGCAGTTGTTTGCTGGTGTTCCCGTCTGAAAGAGCTAGGAGCAAGATACTCCTGTTGCAGTAATGATAGGTTTACTTTAGGTAGGCTAGATTGCTCTCTAGGGCTCACGGTGATTGGATTTTCTTTCTTTAAAAACTTAGTGACCAAGATAGCAGGTATCCCAGGGTGTTGTCATTTGTCTGTTGTAGCTGTTTATCCCAAAATATGATATTGATAAAACATGACTGTAAATTAAAGTTCATGCTGGGCCTGATATAGCACAGGAAATTTCATCCCTTTTTGCAGTCCTGTGGTTTGTATATAGGTGTCTGTCCACCTCGTAAGTGCCATTGGAAGTGGAAGTAATGCTGTGCGTCCATGCTTATTGTACTATTCAGAACTTAGGTATTTTCCTGAAGTTCTGTTGATTTTCCCCGCCCTCCCCCCCCCTACCTTTTAAAGAGAGAAATTAATATATTTTTTTTCCTGTCATTTGATTAGCATAGCAAATAAACATGAGTTACATCACATGTTTATATGGATCTTAATCAGCACTGTTTTTCACAGCTTTGCTCCGTTTCCACAGATCTTTTCTTTTACCACAATTCAGTGTTATGTTTGACCTGAAGCATAAACTCTCATGGGAACAAAAGGTCTGGAGAAATGTTCAAGACTGGTTTGCTTTTGAAGCAGGATTCCTGGTTAGCTTGCATGCCAGTAGTTAGACGATGCCAATAAGGAAACAATTGCTTTTGCTGGTAATGGTTTCTTCAAATGCTTGTTTGGGGGTGTTCCTTCAGGAGTAGGGGGAATGCTTTGATGGAGAATATTACAGCATACTTCTATCACTGTTTTTCTGAGGAAAATCCAATGGGAAAATATTAATCATCTGCGAGGTATTACTACAGTGTAAGAATGAAAAGCTCCTCTCCTGTGTCTCATGTATTTAAATAATGCTGACTGTGCAGTTTTCGTGTTGTTTGTGCTGTGGGTTAATCATTAATATATATATATATCTATGTATATGTATGTAACATGCCTCAGGATGCAGACACATGAGCTGGTTAACCCATGGCACTTCAAGCTGTTTGAAAAGATTGCAGACACCTCATGAAACCCCTAAGGTGATGTGTCTCTAGATAATGGGACTAAGTAGATCTCTGGATTAATTTCTCATGCGAAATTTCCTGCCTTTCAAGGCCCAGTCCTCTGTTTCTTATATTTCTGCTGTTTGGTTTGTTTACACACCTGACTTGATACAGGGTGATACTTAGACCTTACCCTATCTGCTCTGGACTCATAAAGCATTATATCTTTAAGTCCTTGGGAAATCTGGTAGCCAGCTGAAGAGCAATGAGTCTAGCCAGCCACTGGATTATCATTCATGTTATTGCAGCTGTATGTCCTGTGTTACAGTAGCCTTTTTTGCTTTGTTTTTATACTTTATGTACTTTCAGCTATTTTGGAGAAAAGACACTTGTATTGTATTTCTTTAATTTTGGTCTAAAATTTGATCCCATTATATGGGATCTATCCTTGCTTATTGACAAATCCACTTCTTTGGCCTAACCAGATTTATGCTGAATTTCCCATCAAGATCACTGGAGGGTTACAGAGCATTCCTGAGCCCACCCTTATCTTCTGTTCATCACATCTGACTGGACCGTTGCTCTGGAAACGGTTGTAATGTCACAACTGACTTCATTATGATTAAATGAGGGGAAAAAAAATAGAACAAAAGAGCACATTCCTGTTTCAACATGCAACTTGGAAACTGAAACTGTCTCACATGCATTCTCTGTATTTCAGAGCAGTTTTTGGTAACAGGACACAGATCTGTCCTGCTAGCCAGGAATCAATATATAATTTGAAATTGCTATTGTTTAATGCCCTTTAAATAGAACCTATAATCAACTGAAGTAGTTAGAAGGGTAGCTGATTGAGACTATTAAAGCTGCTCCTGGATTTGTCAGGAAAGAACCAATTAGTATTTACACTTTACATATTTGCCCCTCACCGAGACACAATTAGTTGACTTAAACACTGAGAATGCTTTAGCTTCCAATTATATCTGGGATTATTTTTTATTTACTTATAGTATCTGTGTAATATTTGAGTTTCTGAAGCAGGTCTGTAACTGCAACTAAATAGATTATAAAAATGTGCCAGCCTGCTGCACAAAAATTGTTTGGCCCTGGCTCAGCATTGTTGCTGCTCTACAGGGATTTCTCTCTTTTGTGGTTACTTATCTTTCTTTTTTTTTCCCTCAGTTCACACTTAAAGCTATTAAGTGTAAGTTTAAATCTTTAATGCTGTATGGTAAACAAATAAAACTTGCTGATGACTGAAAAAGTGGAACACAGTTAAGGTTCCCTAGACTTGCCTCCCCCACCCCTGTCTTTTTTTCCTCTTAAAAACTCTCTGGAAGCTTCTTGCTGAAGGTAACCCGGTCTCTAATTTTCTAAACAGCAAACTCTTCTACCTGCACAGCTTGCATACAGAAACATAAGGGTTGGGAGTCAGATCAGTGATTCTTGCTTGAAGGTGAGAGGGAGGAGAACAGTAGGAGGTCAGTAGCTCTGCTGGGGTGCCACCACTCCCTGACACAAGGATGCTTGTGGAGTGCTGGTTGGATGTACAGTTAATTAACCCTGGCTGTCCCAGTGGTCCTCAGCTGCAGGTGTGGGTTACCCACTGGTTTCTGTCATGGCATGGTGTGCTGCTGGTCTCGTGTTGGTGCTTTGCTGGGAATGTCTCCAGAACTAGTTTCTGAGCGGTGGCAGCCTGTCCCTGTTCTGGGCCTTACAATAAAGGGGACTGCTCGCCAAGGGATGCACATTCATCTCACATTCATCTGCACCGTCGTTCGGAGCGCTCTGTGCTACTCCTGCTTCTGTGAGAAGCTGAAATCTCTAACAGGTCTGGCAAAAGCTGAAAAAAGAATTGGCACATGCATTTCCATTAAGGCTTTAAAGATAATGACAAAGCTGAGGGGCATGCATACAAGGAGGACTCATTTCAGTCATGTTGCTCCCAGGAGCAGCTTGATAGGTGCCACCGCAAATTAAGATAATGAGTTTGGGACATGTGTTTAAATCCGTTGGGTTTGGGTTTGCTTTTTTTCCCCTTCCCTCTTCATTCATTTGGCTTGCTTTTTTATTGTTACTGGTTTGTTACAGTAAATTAAGTAGTTGACCTGTGGGATGGTGTAACAGAAGTGGCAGAGGTATGGAAAGTACATGGGGTGAGGCATGCTGCAGAGACACAAAAGTAGTTTTTTCTTTGGCTATATCCATGTGAATTGCTAAAAGCAACATTAGTAGCCATTGATAGATTTTGAAGTTATTAATCCTTTCAAGTAAGTAGTCATTTTCTTCCCTAACAGTGTCTAATGCCTGCCTTTTTTGGCAAAGCCTATCCTGAGTAATGCATGAATTATCTTTTCCATTATCTCTCAGGAAGTGCTGATTGTTTCTGAAACCTTGCGTACTACTGATCTGCTACCTAAGGAATGTGTCCACTCCCCCTATTGTATGAATTCGTGATGTAACCGTTAATATGAATATGTTGTTCAGTTTTTTCTGGAAAAATAATTAACAGTATCAAAACAGTGTATCTTCTTGTACAAAACAATCATTTTTCTTTGAATATATGTTCTTATAATCTATGTAGGTAGAGGTAGATGAGCATCTTATCTCTAAGAATCTTTACCTAATATCACACATCCTATTGTTGTTGTTGCTGAATCCTAAGGTAACTTCTGAATCATAAATTCTGATCGCAGTATGAAGACAGCCACTTAGTCATGCTCTTTCTGAAGAAGCCCTGAAGTAGGACTTCATTATCAAGCAAAATATTGTGAATACACATATTTCTGGATAAATCAAATACTGGTAACACTTACATGTGAAGTGTACATTGGTTCAATCAGAAGTCCATCACAGTAGTCCTGTGAATTATCATCTGTTTAATAAATGAGATGGGGTGCGTAAACAACTATTTAATTCACAAAATTCAGACAGACCCGTTTTCATTGCATGCTGTTACTGAAAATACTTAAGTTGATATTTTTAGCAGACACATGTTGTACTGAGGCACTGTAGCTGAGAGAGGCCAGTTCTTTCTGAATTGCTATTTATAGGCTGGCCTGGAATGCTCACATGATGATAATGTTTGTGATCTTGGGTACTTACATTGCCAGTGATGCTATGGCAAAAAGCTTCTCAGTATTTCCATCATACAGTTCTACGTCCAAGCTGTGTACCTAGTGCCTAACACAAAGCTTGGCTTGGAGATTGAGGATATACTTCCTCTGCAAGTGGAATAAATACTGTCTTCATGTTTTTGTAAGAGCTGTGTGATTGCAGTGACTTGTATATTTCATTATCGTGTTGCTACAACAAATATTAAAACGCATGGAAGTTAAAACAAAACCTGAAAAGTATCCATGGAAAAACAGTTAAAGAATAGACAGAAACCTGAAACTTAAGAGTTGGAGTTTGTATGCGAGGTCAGCCTAGTACAGTGGAGTTCAGTCCAAATGTCCGAGGCACAAATGGTTTGGAGTTAGGTTAGTAAGACTCTCTTGAAAATACAGGCCAAAATTAATGTTGGCAATATGTCTGCATTTTGTTTCAAAGTGCTCTTTAATTAGTTTAGTTTCCCTCCAGTTCTTTCACACTGTGATACTTTTTTCTTTTTTTTTTTTTAAACAAACAAACAAATGCCAACTTAATTTGAGGAGAGGAGGAGCAGAAAATGATCAAGCTGTCAGGATAAGAGTACCGCTTGGGTTTAGTTGTAATAAAATATGTCAAGGCGAAAAGGTGAAAACCAGATTTTCTGTCAGATGCTTAATGGAATTTCTCTGTCTCTCTCCTGCCTGCCCCGTTATTTTTTTGCCCTCCTCTCTGAAATGGATTGCATTGGTTACTGGGGAGCAGCCTCTTGGTGCTCCATGCCCGTTTGCTTGGTATCATGCTGCTGGGACAGCGCTGCTCATCAGTGCAGACTTTGAAGGGGCTACTTTATGGTTGCTCTTTGCATGTCCCTTCTCTTAACAAAGAGGAAGGTGGTCCTCTGCCGTAGCACACCTAGGGGACGGTCAAGGCGGTGGCTACGCTTGTGCAGAGGCACGAGTCCGCAGCATTATCATTGTAGGGTCTTGTGTTGAGGTTGCAGTTGGGGAGCTCCTGATGCATCTGTGGCCCTGTGTACGCCTTGAGCTGGAGACCCAGGGACCTTGGCTCACTAGCGCTTGTGCTGCTCCAACTACATCCTGTGAGGTAAAAGTTAGAGATAATGAGCATTATCCACTTCTGCTGTCTACCACTATGGTCCATGGAGAAATGACTGTGAATTTGTTGTTTTCTTCTATAAGAAAAAAAAACCCCAAAACTATTTTCTACTTACCCTCCTGTTCTTCCCTTCCGCCATCCAAAAAGTTGAAGAATTTATTCATTATGCCTGAAATATCCATGCATTGAAATAAAGAATAAATTCATTTTAGAGGGGTATTTGAGCGTGGGATCCCCACTAACACAGCACAATCAGGAGAGGATTTGATGAGATGCTTTGGTGTACAGAGGAGGCTCCCCTCCCCAAGGGAAGTGGAATAGTACTAGTGATTTTCAATCTGACGAGCTTGCATTGCATTTTATTTGATGTATGCAATGTTATCTTCCAGAGAATTTTCTGCATGAGAGCGGATTTGGAAAATTCTTGATGCTCTCTGCAGTGCTCTGTAAAAATTATCTCTGTTAGTTACTGTCCAAGAGTCAAGAGTTACTGTTCTCATAGTAACTAAAGTACTTACTCTAAAATATCTTGATACAGTTTAGGCTAAAAAAGTGCCATTTGGAAAAGCTGGTTCTATTAAGTTAAATTATTTTTGGCTGACTTGACAGTAATTTTTGTACAACTGATGTATAACTGAAGGAAATATTATACTAAACTTTTGAGTTTTTGTTGTGTCTGTTGGGGGCAGATTCCATTGTGTAAAAAAGAGGAGGCTTAGATTAGGAAAGCCACATTAAATACTGAATAATTGCATTTATCCTTCTCTGTTGACTACTTACCCATGGATGTGTCACAAAGGAGTAGGTACAGGTGTGGTCAGTAAGACATGCAGAGAACATGCATTTTTGTGGGAGGTAACACAAGATACATTAAGTAAAAAGAGAATTGCAATCCCAAAATGTACCTGCTCATTTTATACTGTAGTAATGGAAAGCTGTGGCTACATTTGAAGGAAGCTTTTGTGTGTTATGTTTATTCTCACTTATTTAGAACATGAGGGATAGAAAGGCTAAGATGCTTTTAGTATTTTCCATTGCAACTTGGGAATAAAGCAAGTATTTTTAGCCCTTTAGATTTTGAAGCAAGAGTACTGTCTCTAGCCTTGCTTTTTTCCTGAAGTATTAATTCTTGGAAGCAGCTTTTGGATTGGATGATGGCACAAGTCTGTTTGCAACATTACCAAAAAAAAAGCACAGGATATCGTTTCATGTCCCAAGCCTTAGACTATATTGTGCAGACAGGTCCTAAGCTAGAAGGATGTTTTTGGTGTATTTCACAACTCAGTACTGCCTTTTTGGTTTTGGACTTTTGTATAGCTTTTTTTTTTTTTTTTTTTTTCCAAATTGCTGCATTTTTCATCTGCAACTTTTTCTTCTGAAACAATGGTAAATGTTGCATTAGTAATGGCATAATCATTTCAAGTGATTGGAGAGAGCTGATCAGGGGATTCTGCGGTTAACTTAGCAACTCTGTCAATTTAGTTAAAAAAAAAATAATGTGTCTACCAAAAGTATTGATAGCATTTTTAAGACTCTGACTTGACTATTTCCTACAATGCTTTTCAGCAATTCCTATGTGAAGGGTATTGGGTGGGTAGTTTAGCTGAGGTCTCACATAATTTTGTTCCCTTTAGAAGGGACATACTCTTTCTGCAAGTTTCCTAAGCCTCTTCATAAAAACACTGTTAGAGGATTCAAGTCTCAAAATAATTTTACAGGCAGTAATGAATTATTTTAAGCTAACAAGGCACTGATATTTGTGCTTCAAGTGTTTTGAAGGACAAGAAGCCATTCATGACCCAGGGACTATGACTTTTGTTTTTCCTTGATTAATAAAAATCAGTCTCACTAGGGATGAGCCATGTGTCTATCTAAAACCTCCCGTACCCTGGCACATCTTGTGTGGAGTCCTGAAGAGGTCTCTGTTTGGTCTGATAACCTTTAATAAATTAACTGGAGAAGATGTGGATATTGACAGAATATGTTGGCACCACTGTGCTGCTGCTGCTGTTGTTGAGAGTGTGGGAGGACCTTCAGGTGGGTGGTGACTGGCTGATAAAAGGGTACATGAAACTTGCTGTGAAATGCAAAACTCTTCTGACCTTATGTACCCAGACATGGTTTCTGGACTCCCCGTTCTCAGGAGAATCACCTTGGAGTTATGCTCGTTCAAGGGAAACAGCAGATTAGTTCTCAGCACAGGGGACCTCTTTACAACCGACTGGGGAAGCATGTTTGGAAAAGGCAGGGAAGGAGGGAGGAAGCTTTGTGTCTTGGTGAAGCTGTAAAGTGATATTGACAGCTGTTTTTTATTCCAGCCCTCCTGTCTCAAAAATGCGCACTGGAACTAGGAAGAACATGGCAGTAATGGTGGTGAGCTTTTTTAGTCCTGGAAAGATTTTAGACACTTACTGTTGCTATAGGTCTAAATATTGCCTATTTTGTTGTATGTAAGCGGTGTGTACTTAATTGTTCAGTCTAGGAAAATTTTGCTTATTTTTCCACAGTGCTATTGTAGTGGTTGCATACAAGTCTGGACTCTTTGTCACTCCTCATTTACGTCTCAAAGTATGGCGTGTGGTAAGGGGGTGATTGTCGTTACTACCAAGTGCATGTTTTTGCACATGTAGCATAATGCCTGATAGAGAGGTCTTGCCTGCAAGTTTTGTTGTAGAAAAAAGGAACCCTTTGTGGCTCAAAGTAATTTTTATACAAATTGTCAAAAATTCGGGGCTCACTGAGGAAGGGGGAGCCTGTTAAATTTTGTTGGTTTCACCTCCCCTGTTGTATAGGATGTGTTCTCTGACAAGGTATTCAGCCCAGTAACTTGTTTACCTCTCTGGTATCTACCAGAAAAGCATCTAATCTCTGTCCAAAGCCCTCAGGTAGAAAATCTGTGAGTGCCATTGCAGCAATTAGCTGGAAATGATCCATTCTCAGGTCCTAGAAAAGAGTTCAGGATGTGCTTTTCCCTGCTGCGTTCAGTAACTTGGTGTGTGATGTCTTCTCATTGCGAAGATTGTTAGCTGCTTTAGCAGTTGTTCTGTTTTTGTTAACTGATAAACCTGGAGCACGCGATGAAGAATATTTCTAGCCTTTGGGTAACTTTTGTGGTTCATTTCACAGCATGGTAGGTTACTAAAGCTAACTAGATTACTGCCTAGGCTTTGTAGAGATCAGTGAAGAGATCTCTAGAGATCTTAGTTGTATGAGTGCTATACAAGAATAAAGTCTCCGTGGTACTTTTAGGTGTTGGTCTTTGCAACAACTCAGGAGACCTTATTCACTTTGTCTATTTATGTAGAGTTGATCTGAGTTTACATTCTTGGTATATTGTTCCACACAATAACCACTTTTTTTTATCCCGTGAATCATCATCATCATCTTTCTCTGGAGAGTATCCACTTTCTGGCAAATGGTAGCAGTTATTAATGCTGTCTGTTAAAGCAAATAATTCAGTCTCAAAGTCAGCAAAACAGTTGGTGTTGCAGCCAGCTAACGTAGACCTTCTTAAAATCTGTCTAGTGAAGTGATGGAAGTTGCTGTACTAATGCTTTATTGTCTTCAAACCTAGGGAAAATTTTTATTTCAAATACAAATGAATGAATGGTATTTTCTTGCTGATCAGTTAATTTAATGTGTCACTAAAAATGCATGCTAGGATGAAACAAACAGTAATTTGTGTGAATTTTGCTTAGTCTCAGGCAGCTTTTCATACTCTAGTTACAGCATAAGAATGCTAACATATATTTGCAGAGCTGTGGGAAAGGATGAAGTGTCATGCCCAATTAGCATCTTTCTTGAAATCTCATTAGTAACATAAAGTAGACGACATCTGAATAATAATTTTCCCTGTTGGTAAAGGAATGTGACAGAGAGACTTGGAGGTTCTTGTCTGTTGTGCAGCCTGAAGACACAGGTCTGTTGCACGTATATCGTCAGAAACTTCTCAACTATATCCTTGTCCTGATAGAATAAGGAAAAATAAGCTTGCCTCCCAGCAAAAAGTGAGGGTTTTTCCTTCTCCCCCATTTACTGAGGAAAGTAAGGTGTTACAACCAAGGTTGAGATCCAGTTACTCAGTTAACACCTACAGTTTAATTCTTTCCAGCACATAGTCTTTCCACTGACCAGAGATCTTCTGTCTTGATCCTCGTCAACAAAGCTGCTAATTGCTCTTATTTGCTTTGTAGCAAATTGCAATGCTGGAGTTTTAAACAGGCAAACTCACAAAGTGACATCTAATTTATGAAATGCTAATTGCATAGCAAACTTCCTTCACGTGCCTTTGGAGAGTGATCTCTTGCAGTAAACACTGTATATAGTGACAAACGGGAGTGTATTTTTCAGGTAGCTCTGAGCCAGTGCCTGCAGAAGGGGGTATCTTCCAGGCAGCCTAGTGTTTTGATGGTTCTTACAGGCAGCGTTCCTGAAAGCATTTCTAAGGAGCAGTAGCATTGGAAGGCAATCTTTTCCACTGATGTTGGAGGCTGAGGAGGTAGTTGATACCTGGGAGTAACTGACCCCAGTGACTGGTGGGCTGGGTGTGAGAGTTGCACTGGAGTGTGTGCACAGAGCTGAAATGCCAGTTCATGCTTGGGGTGTTGCTCTCCTGGAGAGCGCTGGTAATAAATGTAATGAATAAGAATAATGGATGCTGAATAAATGCCATGGTAATTTTATTAACACTTCTAGCATACATTTCCACACGCTTTCCAGAAATAGACTGTTTGCCCTGACAGCAGTTTAATTGCATTCAGGCTAAGAATCATTCATTTGAGACTTGTCTACAGACCTAGCAGATCTTGGGCTCTGAGATCATATTCTTTTTCCCCTCCCTCTTTTCTTAGTCCTGCTGAACCTGATTAGTTAGTAAAAATCTTCTCAGTTAGATTCTTTTGCATTGAAAAGGAAGGGGGAAAAGCATCAGTTTTGAAAGGGTCTGGACTACTTGGTGAAATATCTGTCATGAGTAGGAACCATAGGTAGAATTGCATTCCTTTGCCATTTTGTTATGAGTCTAGTTGGATGTTAACAAGTGTGTCCAGTTTTGGGCCCCTTACTGAAGAAAAGACATTGAGGTGCTGGAGTGGACCCAGAGAATGGCAACAAAGCTGATGAGGGGTCTGGAGAGTATGAGGAGAGCTTTATGAGGGGAAGCTGAGGGAGCTGGGGCTATTCAGTCTGGAGAAAGGAGGCTGATGGGAGACCTTATCACTCTCTACAGCTACCTGAAAGAAGGTTGTAGAGAGGTGAGGGTCAGTCTCTTCTCCCAAGTCCCAGGCGATAGGACAAGAGGAAATGGCTTCAAGTTGCACCAGAGGAGGTTCAGATTGGATATCAGGAACAATTTTTACACAGAAAGGGTTATTAGCACTGGAATGAGCTGCCCAGTGAAGTGAGGCTCCATCCATGGAGGTATTTAAAAGATGGGTTGACATAGTGCTTAGTGATGTGGTTTAGTGATGAGTCGTTGGTTTGGTTTTGGTTTTTTTTATCGGAGTTAAGTTGATGTTAGACTAGGTGACCTCAAAGGTTCCTTCCAACCTAGNTGAGGAGAGCTTTATGAGGGGAAGCTGAGGGAGCTGGGGCTATTCAGTCTGGAGAAAGGAGGCTGATGGGAGACCTTATCACTCTCTACAGCTACCTGAAAGAAGGTTGTAGAGAGGTGAGGGTCAGTCTCTTCTCCCAAGTCCCAGGCGATAGGACAAGAGGAAATGGCTTCAAGTTGCACCAGAGGAGGTTCAGATTGGATATCAGGAACAATTTTTACACAGAAAGAGTTATTAGCACTGGAATGAGCTGCCCAGTGAAGTGAGGCTCCATCCATGGAGGTATTTAAAAGATGGGTTGACATAGTGCTTAGTGATGTGGTTTAGTGATGAGTCGTTGGTTTGGTTTTGGTTTTTTTTATCGGAGTTAAGTTGATGTTAGACTAGGTGACCTCAAAGGTTCCTTCCAACCTAGACAATTCTATGATTCTAAGATTATTATACTTGTGTTTGTGGTTATGCTGTACTTCTGATAGGTGTAGCAGGTTTCTACTACAATAACAAGACGCTTGGATAAACTTTGAATGAGTATGATTAAAGACTTGAGAAAAATAGATCATTTAACGTGGTAGGTTCTGGACAGGATCTCAGCAGTCAGGATTGATTTAGAGCTATTTATTGCAGAACAGAATGACAATTTTAGTCAGTCGTTGCCTTTTCAGCAAAACTAAGCAAATTAACTGAAATGGGATACATTTTTTTTTAAAGCTTATTTTATGTGGGAGGATAGAGAGGAAACATTTTCTAGCTGGGTGATAGGTAAGTCTTTCTGCTTATGGGTGGTTGCTGTTCTCCTGAGCTGGTCGCTGTTAGTGAAGTGGCATGCTGTTGCATGTAGGACAGGTATCAGCCCTTTTCCAGACTGTCAGCAGAAGTTGTTTTTACATGAAGGCCAAGGCTTCTGTGTAAAGTTTAGAAACTCTAGAACTTCATGTCAACAAACTGCTGGCATTGGATTAATAATGCCTTGGGCTGTAACAATAGTGAGAACTTGGGAGTGAAGGTAAGTTAGGGACACTGGTGTTCCAGGGCAGTTGTCACTTCCGTTTTCTATCTTGTAAATGTCAGAATATAATGCCTTTTGCTTATTTTAACGAGCTCATGCGGGTTTCATAACTTGTGGTGCCTTTTGTAGTTCATCTGTAGTGAATGAACTTAAGATCTTGGAATGGAACCCTGTTATGCTGAAATATCCAGGCATTTTCTAGGTTTCTATAGTGTCATGGAAGCCACACTGCTACTGTAATGTCTATTTTGCTTAACTTGCAGTGCAGCATTCTGATCTCAGTGTCTGGCTTTTCTCTCTGCCTGTGGTAGATTTGCAGTGAGTAGCACAGCTGCTTGATGCAGTGTTTCCATAAAGCACGAGAGAACAACCTATTTTTACAGTAGGCATCTGTTCCTGGTGGTGTTTCTGCTTACCATGAGCTCCTACCTTATTATGCGGGCACTTGCTCAATTGCTTTACTGTTAAAATGTTTTTCTCTTGCTGTTCTTCAAAGGATTATTTTGTCTATAGAACAGACTTTTGCTGGTTAGGAGGATTAAATGGGTACAGGGCGTGCTGCCCACCTTTTGCAAGAATATAGAGTAACGAGTTATCTCTATGTGTGCATGTGTGTGTGCTCGTACAGTATGTAAAGCAATGCTGCCAGGATTCCTGGTATCAAATTGTGATGCCAGCTTCATTAGGGAACTCTGCAGGAGGTGGCCCAGCCAAGCACAAAGGTAGGACAGTGTTCCCCTTCAGGGCATTGCCTCTGCCACTTCCTTTGATCATCTCCTGCATTTGAAAAATGGAAGGGGGAAATGAGCAAATGAATGTCTGTTTTCTGTGTAGAGAAAAGGGTGTACTGCCAGCAGTTGTAGTACATCATCATCTGGAACTGCTAGTGTGGCAAATGGCCATCTTTTTCTAGATAAGTACTTTTGTTAAGTATTACAGTGTCCATTAATAATATATAGGCATGCTTTTTAAGATGCTTGGTATCAAGCCAGTAACAGCCTGCAGTGATAAACCATGAGACAACAAAGGGTCCTAGAGCTGCATGACCTTACTGTGAAGGATAGGAGAAACATCATCTCTTTGCTTTTGCATAATTTACCTTGTTTGTAGTTGGGAGTGTTGAATGTCTGCCATCTCTGCAGCTACTCTGAAAGCCTTATATATATATGGATAAACAAACAATGCAGTTACTTTGATGAAGTAAAACAAGGCTCTTATTATGATGGTCCCTACCACTGTTTTGCTCTCTTGCCCTCTCCCTTTGAGTGAGGCCAACACATGCAGCTGCTGATACTCTCAGTCTGAGCTGTAAGGCAGCCTCATTTGAAAAACAAAACAAAATTGAAAACCGCTCCAAAAATACTTTTAATACTTGTTTTGAACAGCTGGTCTTTAGATTCCAGAGATGCTGGAGCAGTGGTGAGAGAAGAGATCATGCTGAAGTAAGAGAGGAGGAGCGCAAAGCTACACCCTTGCATATGCTTGAAAGCGTAACAAGTTCAGTAACCTGCTGTGACTTGACGTAGCTGGGAAGAGGCTGTAGGCTTCTATAAAGAACTCATTAATTTTCTGGTACTGCAGAATTCTCAACAGAATACAGAGCATGTGAGGAATATGTGGAAACCAAATTTTGGAAACTGGCTTCGAATGCAGTTAAAGAGAACTAAAAAGTTAAGAGTAAAAAAAATACTCCCTTTCCCTCTCAGGGTGATCTTTTCAGGTCACTGATCTATAGGCTTACAGAGGGGGAAAAAAGGAGACTTTTTTTTAAATCATCGAATAAAAGCCTGAAGACTTCTTTCCCTTTTCTACTATATTGGTAGTTGCTTGTAATAATTCTTTTGACCAGTGATCCTGAAGAGTGCATGGATGACTATGTAGCTGCTACATGTAAACACTTAATTATATATTTGGGAAAACAGTGAGCACCATGAATTTGCTGTGGTTGCAAATGTAACGAGCAAAAAGGTATTTCAGGCTCAGTGTCTTAGATAATGATTTCTGGTGTAGACAGTTGAACAGAGCAAGCTGTAGAGCCACATGGTTCATTCATTGTCTGCTATAGGTACTATGTGTCCTTAATTGACAGAGCTGGTTATGACGACTTAATCTGCATTAAATAATTGTGAGAAAGGAAAAGAATCCCCCATATACTTCCCAAAGTGTGGCATAATTATAGTGCTATTGTGACCTACTTGGCTTCTTAGCACAGCCAAATTGCAAATGAATTGGGCTGTGTGGGTGTTCCAAAGAAGTTAGGACCTGTTTTTCAAAGGTGCTTTGGCCCTCTGTCTCCTACATGGAGTACCTGGTTTTACACCTACGTTTTCATTTTTATGCGTAACTTGTCCCTACTGAACGTGACATTCTTGACTGGCAGTAGGTGGGGTGATCAAACCCCATTATATAGAAAGGGAAGAAAAAGCAATCATTTCAAATTTTTTGATGTATGAAATGTTTTTCCTTCTGGTAGAAGTCAGATTTGGTAGGAAATGCGAACAACACTCACTGAGGGACAAAAACCAGGTGGAGTTCTGAAAACTATTAAGTCTTTAAGATGACAGTATCAGGTACTTCTGGATAATCATTGTATAAGTATGTCTTCTGTTGCTTCCTATTGCATGGGACTAGTTTTCGAGTCAGAATATGTAATGCCAGTTTGTATCAACTTTTTATATGATGAAGGGCGACTCCTGTGCAGAAGGAATATCAGAAGCTCAATGGGCTTTGTGGTCATTGAAATTCAAATTTTTCCTCTGGCCTGTGAGAATATTTTTTGGGCTCTTGGTGATATGTGCCTTGGTTTTGAGTTCTAATCATGTGAGAAAAGTGAGTCTTCCATCTGAGTGTGCAGATGGAATATTCCTTTTGTCAGTTTAACCCAAAATCTGCTGTTGTGCAGATGAATTACAAGGTCAGGAAACTCTGTGATAATTTCCCAAAGTGTACTAGCTGTCCACTTCAGAGGAGATTTTATTGTCATTCAAAAGCTATACCTGGGCATTGTCATTGACACCATGGATAATTAGATAGGGAATAAAAAATTCTGGGAAGTAAAAGTTCTAATTGTTGTAACTTTGTGATCTCTGTCCTGTTGTTGTCATCCCTCACCCCACTCTGGCTGTAACACTGAATCACCACAAACGTATAGTCAGTGTTTGGTAAGAGTTGAGATAAAGCCAATTATTTATGAAGCTGAAAGCTGCTGATTTCTGGGAAAGTAACCGTAGAGCACATATTAAAAAAAAATATTAAACCAAAGCAAAACAAAAAACCTTAGTGAAAAATTGATTGAGGCTAATGCAGGTTTTATGGCCCATCTGTAAGCTGCTACAGATATGACTTCTGGTAAACTGTAGAGTTGTTTGTTTATTAGTCTGAGTCCTTTGAAGAAAGTATTTGGGGGTGTCTCCATCTGAATCACTGCCAGCATTATGGTTACAGTGAGTTGGGTTAGCTGGAATTCCCAAAAAAATAGCTTAAAAAAAAAAATCTGTCCTGTGAACCAGAGGCCCTTGATTGTGTTGCTCCTGGGGATGCTAGCAGGTGACTAGTTGCTAGTTTGGTCTGAGTAGCCCAGGAGTTTGGAGCAGGAGAATGTGACATATGGGAGGAAGCGGTAGCTCCTTGTGTGTTGAAATCCAGGAGATCAGTGATGAGCATCTTGCTTCCAGCTGGGGAGCTCTGCCTTCCATCAGTGCTTTAAAAAGTCACTATTACGCTTTTCTTAAAATGGGCATCAGAGGAAGATAAAAAGAAACTTCCTAAAAAGTAGTGGTTTACATTACTTAAATAGCATTATATATATATATAAAAAATAAAAAATGTGTCAAAACATGTGTTTATTTCAATGATGTTCTGTACCTTTTCCAATTGGGGCTTATAAGAATGATCTTGGAAAAAAAACCCAGTTGATAAACTTTCTCTTGGTGTTTACTGCAATTAAACTGTTTAGGGCTTATGCTGAACCTCTACAGCGGTCCATCAGGAATTCCCTAGGAAGGCTGATGTGTTCTGGAGTTATTTTTCAATATATGAGTGTATTTAAAAGCTTTCAAAAAAAAACCCTTGGAGGACTTCCTTCAGTAGGAACTTCTTTTCCAAGTAGCAGCTGGAAGTTTAGAGCTGGTGTCTGACTGAACAAGGTGATAGCACTGGACTTTCATCACATCTGAAAATCAATTGAAGTGAAAAATATTTGAGGTACAGCTAAATGTATTTTTCAGTTCTACACAACTTCTGAGCCACCTGGCCATGAGGTAGGTGGGAGCTGAGCTTGGGCAGCCACCGTTAATGAAAGGGAGAGGCTGCAGTGAGTGGTTTGGCTCCGAGGCAAAGGATGTTTGCATTATACCAGTCCCATGTACCAGCTGTTTAACTTCTGCTCTAGACAGGCATGTCATCTAAGGTACAAGCCTGAGAGTAGGCAAAAAAGATTGTGAAAGGATGCATTTGTGGGTTATGTGTAGCCTGGTGGATGTGTAGCATGGCTTGATCCCACAGGTTTCTACACTGTGACTGTAGCCTCTTAATATCTTTGACTTTTGTGTAGTGTGTCTGTTGCTGGGTAGATAGAGCTCTTTCATCCATATCTTCATATTATAGACATTACTGTGTTCTCTGTTTGTGCTATTTTGTCTGTAGACCTTTCTGGTTATGTTTTTTCTCTTCATCTACATTTGTATTTCTTCCCTTGATGTACAGAGCAAGTGGAAATTTCTTCCATGTATCATTTCAGGCTTATTTCAATACATGATTTAAACATAGAATCACAGAATCATGGAAACACAAGGTTGGAAAGGACCTACAAGATGATCTAGTCCAACCATCCTCCTCCTATCACCAGTACTACCCACTAAGCTACTAAATCATGTCTTGTAGCACCTCATCCAGACAGTTGTTGAACACCGCCAGGGATGGTGACTCCCCCCCACCTCCCTGGGCAGGCCATTCCAGTGCCTGACCACTCTTTGGGAGAACATATTTCCTGACATCTAATCTAAAACTCCCCTGGCGCAACTTGTGGCCATTCCCTTGAGTCCTATCATGAGTTACCTAGGAGAAGATTCTAACCCCCTCCTCTTCACAACCTCCCCTCAGGAAGTTGTAGAGTGCAATGAGGTCTCCCCTGAGCCTCCTCTTCTCCAGACTAAACAGTCCCAGCTCCCTCTGGTGCTCCTTATAAGACTTGCTCCATACCCCTCACCAGTTTTGTTGCCCTTCTTTGGACATGTTCAAGGGCCTTTTTTGTACTGAGGGGCCCAAAACTGAATGCAGTACTCGAGATGCGGCCTCACCAGAGCTGCTGGATTCACTATTCCTGATGTAGTCCAGGATGCCATTGGGTTTCTTGGCCACCTGGGCAGACTGTAGGCTCATGTTCAGCCAAGCATCAGCCAACACTGCCAGGTTCTTCTTCAGTCTTCTAGCCACTCTGCCCCAAGCCTGTAGTGTTGGGTGGGGTTATTGTGGCCAAAGTGCAGGACCCAGCACTTGGCCTTGCTGAATCTCATCCCATTCACCTCAGCCCAGCAATCGAGCCTATCCAACTCCCTCTGAAGGGCCTCCCTACCCTCAGGCAGATCAAAACTACCCTCCCAACTTGGTGTCATCTGCAAACTCAGTGAGGCTACACTCAATCCCCTTGTCTGGGTTGTCAATGAGGATATTAAACAAGACAGGCCTAAGGTTGTAGTTTTCAGGAATGGCCATAGCCAGTCTGATTCAGCACTGTATTTTCACCGCCTCTCTTGAGATGGCATTGGGAAACACAGGGCTGGGCAGTGAGACGGAGCAGCAATCTCACTTGAAACCAACACCACCAAAAAAAGTCACACTGATTTAATTTACTGTGTCTCCTTACAACTGCAAGCATAAGTGTGAAAGTGTTTAAGGACAAGTTGAAGTATGGTGAACTGTCGTTAGTGAAGTCGTTAGTTTGGGGGTTTCTTGTCTCTGCTTTACTGCTGAGAGCTCTCGTTGGAGTTGCGTGTGAAGGGTAATGGTGATTTCCCGTTGGCTTCCTATGCTCTGTGTAGGCTTCCTCTGGCCAGAGAAAACATGGGTTTATTTTTCTTCACTCTTCTATAATCTCTACAAGAAACATTTGTTTGACTCTTGCCTTGGTCTTGCATGTTGTAGCACTGCTGAAGTCAGCAGGCTTCATCCTGGCACCTTGGTCTGCTAGTTTGCAGGCTTAGCTTTTGCCACAAAGGATGGGCTGTGTTTTGGCTTCCACAATGAAGAAAACAGATGCTTGTCTTCCTTCTGGAGCTCAGTGCTGTTAGATTTTTATACATATAAGGAACTTGACATTCTCCTTCCTTCTTAATGGGGGCTGTATTACTAATTAAACAATTAATGGTTAAAAATATGTGGTGATATGTGGTGTAAAATAAAGGTATTTTCTGATTTGTTTATTCTTAAATACAGTGTGGATTTCAAAAAAGTTCAGATTACAGTAATGATGTACACTAACTTGGTTTCCTTTCTCTTTGCTTCCTTCCCTTTATGTGAATGATGTATTCATACATCTTGTCACCGTTGCTGATGACTTTTTTGGCCAATCATCAAGAAAACCACCTAAGGTAAGTATTTTGTCTCTTTGCATTTCTATATCTGCATGAAAATGTTGAGCAATGCAGAAATATTGGGTGTGTTCCTGTAGTACTTGATCAATACAACTTTGATAAGGGAACATACATTAAAAATAAAACTATTCCTTATACTTCTGAGTTGAAGACTTCATAATTCCAGAAGCATATGTTTTAGTCCAACTAACATGCAGGCAAGGCACATGACTTATTACAGCTGTGATGAGGACAAGCCATGATTTAAATTCATTCATAAAAACAATTGAAAGATTAAAGAGGTATTGTGTGCGAAACATTTCACTGCATGTAATGCTTAGAAATTAAAATGCTGTATTTAAATGGTGGCAAAATACATCTGGTAAGAAACAAACTGTTCTTGTTTCTAATTGATGATCTTCAGGAATGAATAATTTGTGTAAAGGTGGCCAAAGTGTGTTGTAATTCACCTAGAAAAGGTGCTCTGGGTTGTTTGTAATGCAGGGGAAGAGAGGGAGAATGTGTTGGGTAGAGAAGGAGCCTTAAATGGGATGACAAGTACAGTATGGGTAGAGGGCTGGTAGCAGTGAGAAGGTGAAATGACTGTGAACTACATCTTGTCAGCACAGGCAAAACTGTACTGGTATTTTGCTTCAGCAATTTAATGATAATTTTATCCTTTCTGTTTCTGTTGGATGGTGCACTTTTTACAGCAGAAAGCTGTAGTCAGTTCTGAATGGTTTTCTTTTACATTATTCTTTGAATTGTAGATCTTCAAGAAATAGTGTATGCAAGTCTGATGTGACTTCTGGTAGAGCACAGCATTCTGTAGGCCTTATGGGAATAGATGTTGGGATGGATATTGATCTGTATAGCAATCTTAGGTGGATAACTATGTACTTTATAGTTCAGACATATATGCACACACACATATAAAATATATAGATATTTTAAAAAACTTAATTATCTATTGATAATTTTTTTTAAGTGTCAGAAGAAAACATCCTCTCAGTAAGTGATGTGTATTATTCCCAATAGGGAGGGGGGATGGAACAAACTATTTTAACATGAATAATCGTGTTTGAAAAAACAACCAGAAATATGTAATTTAAGGTCAGAGCAGGTGAAAATGAATAACACTGATGTTACAGTTTAAAATGTACTGCACTGATTTTTTTTTTCCTTGCCTCGGTTTTTTGATTCTGTGAGAAGTTACTGTCTTCCAGCTAAAATCTCCAGTCTCATTTTAAGCTATGTGCGTGGACCTGCATCGCTGTTCTGCTCTGGAAGCTGTAATGCAAACTAATAATGAACAGCTGCCTTAAAACTGCTGCAGATTTTTGCTGAAGAAATCTGAATCAAAGCCCCCTATCTTGTTGTAACTTAAACTTTGTCATTACCAGAAGAAGTATTTTGTTTAATTTCTGTTAGTTATTAACTCTCTTTAACCTAGTAATGGCCTATGTAACTCTATTACCTAGTGCACACTAGGTATGTCACACTTCAGTTTACTCTGGATGTGGTAGTACCAAGATCTAGGCCTTCCTGGTTAGTTTTTTCTTATAACTTTCCATTTTTATATGCTTATGCTGTAATGTTTGAGTTAAAATTCTCATAAGGAATAGACAATGAGTGCACACTGAAGTTCATATCCGTGTTTTTCCTGTGGACTTCAATTGTGCAATATCTTTCCTGGTGAGTTGTGTTCCATTACTTATAGTTCTGTCTGTTACTCAACTATTTCTAGATGTCTAAAATACAGTGTCCAGTTGTTTTTCCAACTGTCACTCCACTCGGACTGAAAATACTGGGCCCTGTCAAATGTTACAATAATACAACTGGGAAAGCCCCCCCACCCTGTTGGTCTTTTAGCACCATTAAAAATTTCTGGTTTAGAAGCTACTATAGCCTAGTGTGGCAGGTTCTTGGCAGCTTCCTTTTATCTGACTTTCTCTTTTAGATACTGGGATAAGTACAGAATCATGCAAAATTAAAAGTTTTGTGGCTTGTTTGTTAGTTCCCTCTGTAATTTAAATACACAGAATGATTTTGCAACCATTTCTGAGAACTGGCCAACACCATATGTCTGCTTGGTGTTGAAAGCCAACTTTTAAAATACTTGAAGTACGAGTATACCTGTCTTTCCTGGTTTTCCCATTTTGCTTACCTTCTGGAAATACATGAAGCTTCCTGGTATGGTGGCTATGGAATTGACATCAGAGCAGTAAGAAAACAGAAATACTCATGGAATCACAGAATTGTAGAGTCAGAAAGGACCTCTAGACATCATCTAGTCCAACTCCCCTGCTAAAGCAGGATTGCCCAGAGCACATCACTCAGGAATGCATCCAGGTGGGTCTTGAAGGTCTCCAGAGAAGGGGGCTCCACACCCTCCCTGGGCAGCCTGTTCCAGGGCTCTGTCATCCTTATCAGAAAGATTTTCCTCATATTTGACTGGAACTTCCTATGTTCCAGCTTGTGCCCGTTGCCCATTGTCCATATAGTCATAGAGACTTACTCAAAATACTTAGAATAATTGAAAGTTCAGGAAATCTTAGAGATATAGGTAGCAATTTTGAACTTTGAGTTTCAAACAAAAAATATTGCCTTTTTTTATGTTAAAACACTTCACTACAATAGATGTTCCAAAATGTAGTTAACAACTAATTCACAGAGGGTGCTTGAAGTTTGAAATGTTCTGTTTGTGTGTCACAGATTTCTCTGTTCAGATATGCTTCACTAATAGTTTTGATATAGTTGATTGATACAATTTTGATATAAATTGATACAGATTTTGCTTTTGAGTGTTCTTTAAAAAGCTAAGAAAGGATTTTGAGTGCCCAGTAATGCCCAGTTTGAGTACAGGCTGCTGAATCTGAGACCTTAGTGTTAACGGAACTTGTGATTGCTTTGATAGTCCCATTAACAGGAGGTTTTACACATTCTTCAGGAAAATGGGTCTTGGGGAGAAAAAATTCAGAAATCATCAATGATTATGCTGCATACTCCTATCAAAAGCAAAAGTAATAGCCACTATTTCAGTTTTCAAGGAATAATTATTAGTGAAGATGGGAGAAGGAAGAACGCACCTCAGATGAGACTTAGAGGGTATTTCCTTAGGGTAGGTTCTGTATCTTGACCCCATGTACGCTTGTGTGCTGTTCTTGGGACTGCAGGGCCTGCAGTGCCTGCACTGGAGGTCAGGAAAATACAAACTTTGTACAGAAAAGATGGTTAAACGAGTCACTCTGCAGGTAGGACACTGTCCTACAGACATTTCCTGCAGAATGCCTTCATTATGTATGTGCACAAGAGCCTCACTGATTGGGACCAAGTTTCTTGCTCTCGTTTGCCTTATTTCTTACCCTGTTAATTCTTTAATTTGGAATCTGTTTTCCCAAAAAAACTTTCCCAAAGGTCCAAGTTGTCCTGATGATTGCCTTGGTTTGGTGCTTCCTTAAATTCTTGATGCTGTTTTGTCATCACCAAATCAAAAGTAACTTTTCAGTTTTTGCCCACCTGTCTTAATGGTGAAGAGAATTTTACTGGACCTGCTTGACATGTTTTGCAGACAGTGCATGCCTCAGCAGTTTCCACTGTTTTTTGCCTGGCTTTTCTTGGTGGTGTTGGTGGGGTTTTTTTGTTTTTATGTAATCTTGTTACTTCTGTTAGAAGGATTTGGCAATTTTCCAGAACAGATTTTATAAATAGCCCAAGTCCATGTCCTGGTTTTTTATGTTTAGTATGAAAATATACTAGATCACTATATTTACATTTGGTTTCTCTTGAGACAGAATTTTTCTCTTCCTATTGCATAATCATTTTGGAACTTTTATAAATCAGTCTGACTAATTTTTACCTTTTGTAGAAAAGTAATCGTTTTGGTGTTTGTCTGTCTGTTTTTAAGAGAAACACTGTGCTGCAAGTGCAGATTTTAGTTTGGGAAGTCAGTTTACAAGATCAGTGTTTAAATTAAGAGTCATTGAATGAATAATTCTGTCAGGATTTTCCATACTAGCCGGGGGGGAAAGCGTGTAGGACAATAAATTGGCCTGCAGTACTCCTCTATTGACATTTAAGTAATTACAGATGAGCAGTGTAGCTGGGTAACCTTTCTGAACTAGGATGTGTGATCCACTGCAGAGAATACTTGGTTTCAGAGGGGAATAACGGGCATCAGGTAGATTGTGATCCTTGCAATTGTTTGGTGTTTGTTTGTTTGTTTTTCAATTGAGCTGCTTGCTGTTTGATCCTAGAGAGATGAGGTATTGTTACTGAGTCCCGTGAGGAAAATTTCCATAGAAGTGGAATGTGAGAAAACACTATTTTCTTGGCCTGTAAAAGTTAGGAAAAAGGGTAAGAGCGCTCTTACTGATGACAGGGAGTTCTTTATGCTTAGATTTGAAGCACGATGAACAAATGCACACAAGAAATTTAAATTGTCCCCTACTTGGGTGGAGGTCTGAAGGTAAGGTGAAGTACTTGCTGCATTTTGCTTGCAGTTCAGTGGCAAAACTACATCTTTGACTCAGTCCCAGCAGGGAACATCCTGACCCATGAAGTTGTCTTTTTCTGTTTGTGCTGCACTGACTGACTCAGGCCTCGCAGTTAGATTATTATTATGGGGATTTTTGTTTGATTGTTTCCCTTTAGAAGGGAATTCCAAAACTCATTTCACTTTTGTGGACTAAGTGTTGTCTTAGTATCCTGTCTTCTCCCAGGCCATTTGGTGTGTTTTGCATTAAGATGGGGGGGAAGGGGAACAAGGTGAAGTGACTGTACTACCTGGTTTTATCCTTCTGAAATATTTACAGGAAGAGTTAGGTTACAAAATACATGTAAATTAGATTGCATTAGTAATTTTACATTAACAGGGAATCCAAGTTGTTCTACAGTCCTGAAAGGAAATTATCCTCCTCCTTCCTCACTTCAGGCTTTGTCTGACAGGGAAATTTGGTGTTTCTGCTAATGGAGCCTGTGGCTCTCGCTCTACATTGACCTGAACAGTTGTCTTGCTAAGGAGATCAGCTGTTGCAAAACCACGTAAAGAAAATCTTGGCTCAGGAGAAGTTTAATAAGAATGGCTTTTGGGGTTTTTCCCCACTTCTTGGGGATCCCAAAAGAAAAAAGTAAATAGAATCTGTATCATTAACTCATCCACAGTCAGCTTACCATGGTAAAACATGGAAAATACATTACTGCTTAAGGTGTGTTTGTGGTGATAGACGGCTGTCAGAACTGGTCTTAGATGTTTGTACCATGATGTTCTCAGATGTGCAGACAAAAAGTAACTTGGATCAAATTGCAACACATTAAGTGGTTTTACAGGACACTGTTCCAGGTCTACATTTATCTGCTCCTTAGGTTTAGAGGTAGCAATACTCTTCTTTGAGCATTAGAAGTCCAACCAATGGTAAAACTCTTGTATTGATATCTGCTAAATAGTCACCTTGCCAAGTTCTGTACATTGTGTCCTTGAGGTGCTGCTTCATTACTGCTGGCAGAACCTTTTGACAGCATTAGTGCCTGCAGAAGCGTGGAGCTAATTATTAGATTTTGGCTGTGTTTGGAAGCCTGTCTGAAGGGGTACAGCAAGCAGTATTTTGTATTGTGTATAGTACAGTTAGAAAAGAAGTATTGTAGTTCTGCAACTCAATTTCCCAAAAGTATTCCTGCTGATGAAGCCTTTTTACAGTTCTGATTTAGGATCTCTAGAAACAGTAGAGTCTAACTGCAATTGAACAGTCATGGATTTTTACTGCTTTAAAATAAATGTGACGTAGCTGGAGTGCCTCATTTGTCTTTTTATGTGTCTATAGGTGTTTGCCTTTGATCACTGCTTCTGGTCCATGGATGAATCAAACACCACAAAATACGCAGGTAAACTGTTTTCCATACATTTGGCAAGGTAAATAATTTTGAGACCGTATGCGAGCCTGGGCTTTTAGGTTTGGGGTTATTTGGTTTTGCACTATGATGCTCAAGTGACTTTACAAAAGCCCACTTCTCATTCTCACATAGATTGAATCCTGAGTGCTAGCACTGTTCAGGGTTGCTTTTACAGCTAGGTTACAATGTGCTTGTTTGTTTTGTTTTTAATCCCCTGGAAGAGCCTTTGTGATCATCGTCTCTGTCACTTAAAATGAAATCTTGGTTCTGCATCAGAAACTGCTTCTGACTAATGCTAGTGATGAAAGTGTGTGTTTTCAGTGCTCCGTGTTCCTATGCACAAGAGAGGAATAAAGCACGTTTTGAGATGGTGTGGTTATTTCAGATCTTTCAACTCATTCATAGCCTGATTGTTCAGACCCCTAATGGTTTTAAGTCATCAGCTTTGTGACTCCTTTCTCCCAAAAGCTGGATAGTCCATTTAAGATTGTAACCGCAGTGGTTAGTTTTCTCATAACTGGATTTGTGTATTATCATATTCATACTTTATGAATGAACTTGTTTTGATCATCATAGAGACATCTCTGAGCACAGGGATTTCAAGGCTGTGGTCCAACATTTAGTTTAGATATTCACATTATGAAATTTTGTGGCCCATAAGAAATCTTGACCATTGATAGGGTTAATTAGCTCAAAGTTTGGGATCAGTGGTCTAATAAATGAACTGTTATGTACTTGTGTTAAAATGGATCACTGCTGTAGCCTCTGGTATCAAATCCCAAATCTTAAAGGTTGCACTTGATGATAGATTCTGCTGTATTTCTCAACTTGCCTGAGCAATGATAGTTTCCTGCAGGGGGGGAAAAGTTCTTCATCAATTTGTTTTTCAGTAACTGCACTTGCACTGAGCAGATTCTCTGCACAGTATTCGTAGCTCAGGCTGGCGGAGCCCTCTGAGCACCCAACAGCTCCTTTTGTGAGCCTGCACACCTCTGTTTCCTTTTCACGGAGGCAGACGATAGTACGCAAGCAGGGCTTGGCCCCAGGAGTGTGCAGGTGTGAGCTGCACCACAGGCAGAGACCAGAGAAACACCCTGAACCAGTTAAACTAGTTTCTGTCTCAGTTTAACCTATCTCCAGGTGAACTCAGTGGGCTTCGACATCTATTTAGTTCTACTTTGAGTCAAAACTAGATTTCTCCAGCCTTTTTCAAGGTTGTCGTTGAATCTGTCTTATCTGAGAACTGCAGTTTTATTATGGGTAATGCAGATGGACCTTTTGTTGGACTGGACTCTAGAAAGTTGTCACCCACCTCCCTTCTGTTTTCAATACCTGTCAGAAAACTATAAGGTGCTTTTTTTTGCCTATTCCAGATAATGTTCCTGACCAGAAAAAAAAACCAAAAAGCTGTTTCCCTCTGTGGGTTTTTTTTTTTTTTTTTTTTTTTTCATAAATATGATAAGAATGTGAGCTTCAAGAGTTGCATATGAAAAACAATGCTTTCACTGATTTTTCTTTTTTTTTTTTATGGTCTTGAAATTCACTTGTGACCTTCAGCCCTCATGTTCTAGAACATAATGAATTTGGCAGAATATCAAGATGAAAGTAAACAAAAAAAAACCACACCCAAAAAAACCAAAATTGTTTCAGTTCCAAGTCAATGGATTATTGGTTCATTCACTTGCTTGTGCATGAACTGATACTACCCTGTGTTACAGTAGCGTGTCTTGTTTTAGAGCCAACAAACCCAATGCTACAATGGGGAAGATTTCAGTTTTTATATATTTGTAGTATTAAGGTGCCCTAAGTCTTTTTCACAGCTTGGCCTAGATTACTGGTAGTAAACAGGAAAAATATGATAAGTGGTTTTGATTGGGCTTTTTTGATAATTCCTTTGTCTTGTGGAACAAACCCCTCTTGTCCTAGGCACCTTGCAAATGCGCATGCTGTCTGTGTCAGGAGATCACACCAGAAACTTACAGAATTAACAAGCTCAAAGAGTCCAAACAAGCCACCTGGCAGCCTGAGCTTTTAAGCTAAGCCATAATTTCTTGGTTGGATGCTGAACTACAGAAGGGGTGCTGTTCCAGATGCTAGACGTGTATTAAATACTCCCTGCCCAAAGTAACCCTGTGCCGATGTCACTAGCAAGGGCAGTGATTCGTTGCACAATTAAAAGGAAACACATAATAAAGCTTGAAAGCAGAGTCCAGAGTGCTTCCAAGTAATAAACTTGTAAATGGTAAGCTTCAGGCTTAAGTAAAATTCTTGAAATACAGAAGGTATGTGAGACCAATTTGATTACTTGGAAAACCCTTTTATCTACATCACAGAAATACAGTGGAAGATGTGACAGTGGGAGCTTTAACAAGAGATTCTCAAATACTAGACTGCCCTGCCAGTCATGGTTCTCTGTGCAAAACCAAAACATCCTCATCTTGTGGGTGTTGAATAGATCTATTGTTGTGTATTAAAAGATTTTGTTGATTGACATGTGGGACATCAGAAAACCCACGGAATGGTGTACATTGTGCATTCTGTGTTGACTTCTGTGGGTAACGCTTCCATGTTTCAGTGTTTTTTTTTTTAATATCAACAAAACCAAAGTTTGTGCTCTTCTGGAAATGCATGTTTGTTACAGGATCCTTAAAGCAATCACACATGATATGGGCAGGTTATGTTTTTCACTTTGATCTGTAATACTGCTAGCACTTATTAATATTGTTTGCACAAAAGCACGATTCTTGTTTGGATAAAGTAAATTGTGGGCAATTGGTAAAAATTCTCAGGCTGTGGCAGAGCAGGGCTGACCCTGATATGAGATTAGCCATCTCTTTCAAGAGAAACCAAACTCATAATGTGAGATATCTTCATCGGTTTTGGCTGAAACTAAGGCTTGTTTTCTACTTACTAATTTTCTTTCTGAAGTCATATTCAAATAGTACAAGGGATCTTATTCCAGTTTGAAAGTTACCTTTGAAAACAATGGGGATTGTTGCTGTGAAGACCTAGTACTGTGTATTTAGATTGCAACTTCTATTTCAGTAAGCTCATAAGCATGAAGCTCTAAACTGTCCTTTTTTCTTTATTATTTTTTTAATGATCATTGTACCAAAGCAGGCTGTTGGTAGGAGAATTTCTTTTTTAGTGATTTTTTTTTTTTTCCCCACTGGGTTCTGAATTCTAAAACGATCCAGCGATGTCACTAACCTAAATAATGAAGGTTACCTTTATGTGAGGAAAAGCGTCCAGAGAGAGCATCTTTGCAGCTGCCCTTGCAGGACTGTATCTCTCCTGAAGACAGCAAGGAGGCTGGAGCACAGAAGATGTGTAAACTAGTTCACAAAACCTTTGTGGAAGGTGGTGCCTTGGCTTTTCAGTGTTTCACTTAACAAGTACTTATCTTTATGTTTTATGGGACTTTTTATTATGTACATATTATCCAAATTTATAGGTTCTAATAATTTATTTTGGCTCAAACATTCTAACTAAGATTTTCATATGCAGCTCTGTGGTAGATAATGTGAAAGTTTTATTTTAGAATCGTTAGCAATTTAATAGCTACTTTTAACATCCACTGCCATACTTTTCTACCTTTACTTTGTTTTATATGTTTGCCCTTGAAATACCCTGCTATTTCAGTAGGTAGAGAAACCTTTTTAGCTTCAGGGTACGATACTAAATGCCCTTGATGCACAGTAATAGCACAAGCACAGCTTTTGGAAGTCCCAGGAATGATATGGAAGTTAAAAATGTAACTGACAGATACCATTTTGAACGTGGAAATCTTCAATATCTTTAGTCTGGTTATGGCTAAAAAAACCAAACCATTTCTCATCTCAGTTTGTGTTTATGGAAGAATGTCAAACCGTGCCAGAGCACTGAACGTGTGAAAATAATCAGTCCTAAAAGCTTGGGTTAGTCTCCTGCTGCAAGTGGTCTTCTGAGGGATTGATAGTTAGTCATTTGATCTTTCTTAGGTGTTTCTGCTGTTGGCATCAGGCTTGCATTTGTGCTTGTCAACATGCATAGATAACATTTTGAAGCTATTAGGAAAATTTACAGCTGTCTGGTGAAAGTGGAAAAGGTTTCCATATTGTCTTGTTGTTGCTTTCCAGTATGTCTTCAGAACTGAGTAAGCATCCACCACTTTCTCAGGTTTCGATGAGCAGATGATCAACCCTATCACTGGGTTGATGTGGTTTCCTGACATGGTAGCATTAGGGATGCTGCCACGTGACTTACAGAGCATCCAGCAACACTGTCTGAAACCTTTCTCACTCCAGGTTAAGAGTCTCGTTTCTTGAAGGAAACGAGATTATTTAGGCTGTGGTCTGCAAGAAAAAATCACCAGACTGCCTCCCCTTTCCTGGAAGGGATGAGTTGAGCAGGCAGGAGGTCCTTGCCTGTGAGAATTGGCAGCTCTTACACTCATCCTGGGCTCCCTGACGTCCTTGGGTATGCTTTCCTCAGTGTGACTGACTGCGTGTCCCTCAGCCGCTGAAGGCTTAGACTAGATGATCTTGTAGGTCCTTTCCAACCTTGCATTTCTGATTCTCAGTTCTGAGCAGAAGCTGGGAGCAGGGACAAGTGTTTCAGTGTCTGGCCTTTAGTTGCCTCTGCAAAGAGGCTCTATACTCTTATCCAGCTGGAGACTGGGAATCCCTGTCTTAAAGACAATAAAGGTTGGTGTAGGGGAAATCTTTCATTAACTGAACAAAATTGGTTTTCTGTGTTTTCTCCTTTTTCTCTGAATTAAATTAGAATCAAGTTAAAACCCTTTCTTACCTCTCCCACTACGTACCTGTGGAAGAGAAGTCCTGTAGATAAGCAAAAGTATTAATTGCAGGCCATATAGGTTTATTTAGCAAAACAAAAAGTCACTAGTGTAGACAATAGAACTGCATTATTTGTTTTCACCATAAGTGCACATAGACATAATTCTGTATAATACAGATTTTGTAATCAGTTTGCAAACCCACTAATAGAATTCACAAGGGAAGCAGTCACATTGCTTGATTAAAAAATACCAAAATGCTGCTGTCCTCAACAGTATAATGCATTAGTAAATTAATAAAATACCTATAATTGAAATTGAATACCTTGTGTTCTCTTATGTGACTGCACTTAAAAACAAATTTTATTTTCTCCCATGATAATTTGACTGGTTACTATAAATATTGCTCCAGGGACCCATTTGTCTATGTTTATATTGCTGAGCTCTTAAAAACTGTAACAAACCCATCATTTTAGAATTATGTATCAGTGTCTGGTTGACTTTGAGTTTCAGTGTTGGCCACTGAAATAAAAACAAGCCGAGGACAAAAAATCCCAGACAGCTTTGCCTGTGAGATGCAAACTGGATTCCTTTCCTCATATTTAGCAGTAAGAGATTCTATAGGTTATGTCATTGTTATCATGATTGTGCTCAGTTTTGTAACATTTTGATACCTGTTCTTCGTGGGGAACTTGGAGGAGGTTACTGTTTTATTGTTGGTCGGAAGTGGGTAATGAAAGGGGTTTTTTTCCTTTTCTGAGAAATGGTTTTACTCTCCACTCATAATCAGTGTGGAATCCATGGGTGCTGATGGGATGCACCCATGGGTGCTGAGGGAGCTGGCGGAGGTCATTGCTAGGCCACTCTCCATCATCTTTGGCAAGTCGTGGGGAACGGGAGAGGTGCCTGAGGACTAGAGGAAAGCAAATGTCACTCCAGTCTTCAAAAAGGGCAAGGAGGAGGACCCGGGTAACTATAGACCAGCCAGCCTCACCTCTATTCCTGGGAAGGTAATGGAAAAACTTATCCTTGGTGTTGTCTCTAGGCATATCAAGGATAAGAAGGTCATAAGAGGCAGCCAACATGGCTTCACCAAGGGGAAGTCATGCTTAACCAACCTGATAGCCTTTTATGAAGAAGTAACCAGGTGGGTAGATGATGGTAAAGCAGTGGATGTGGTGTACCTTGACTTCAGTAAAGCATTTGACACAGTCTCCCACACCATCCTTGTAGCTAAACTGAGGAAGTGTGGCCTGGATGATAGGGTAGTGAGGTGGATTGTGAACTGGCTGAAGGATAGAAGCCAGAGAGTGGTGGTCAATGGGACAGAATCTACTTGGAGGCCTGTATCTAGTGGAGTCCCTCAGGGATCAGTATTGGGACCGGTACTGTTCAATATATTCATCAATGACTTGGATGGGGGAATAGAGTGCACTATCAGCAAGTTTGCTGATGACACCAAACTGGGAGGAGTGGCTGACACACCAGAAGGCCGTGCTGCCATTCAGCGGGACCTGGACAGGCTAGAGAGTTGGGTGGGGAGAAATTTAATGAAATATAACAAAGACAAGTGTAGAGTCCTGCATCTGGGCAAGAACAACCCCAGGTACCAGTATAGGTTGGGAAATGACCTGTTGGAGAGCAGCGTAGGGGAAAGGGACCTGGGGATCCTGGTGGACAGCAGGATGACCATGGGCCAGCACTGTGCCCTCATGGCCAAGAAGGCCAATGGCATCCTGGGGTGTATTAGAAGGGGGGTGGTTAGTAGGTCGCGAGAGGTTCTCCTCCCCTTCTACTCTGCCCTGGTGAGGCCCCATCTGGAATATTGTGTCCGGTTCTGGGCCCCTCAGTTCAAGAAGGACAGGGAACTGCTTGAGGGAGTCCAGGGCAGGGCTACCAAGATGATTAAGGGAGTGAAGCGTCTCCCATATAAGGAAAGGCTGAGGGAGCTGGGTCCCTTTAGCTTGGAGAAGAGGAGACTGAGGGGGGACCGTATTAACATTTATAAATATGTAAAGGGTGAGTGTCAGGAGGATGGAGCCAGGCTCTTCTCAGTGATGTCCAATGATAGGACAAGGGGTAATGGATGCAAGCTGGAACATAAGAGATTCCAGTTAAATATGAGGAAAAACTTCACAGTGAGAGTGACTGAACACTGGAAGGGGCTGCCCAGGGAGGTTGTGGAGTCTCCTTCTCTGGAGACATTCAAAACTCGCCTGGACATGTTCCTGAGTGATCTTATCTAGGTGTTCCTGCTCCAGCAGGGGGATTGGACTAGATGATCTTTCAAGGTCCCTTCCAATCCCTAATATTCTGTGATTCTGTAATATATTTGCTTTTTTCTCATAATAATTATATTCAGCTTCATTCTTTGCTTGGTTTTGCGTTATTGCTCAACAAGATAGTAAATGGCTCCCTTCCTCTTTGACACTTGGTAACTTCAAAAAAAGCCCTTGGGAGCTCTTTGGAAAACAAATGTTTGTGTATTGAATGTTCTTATTCAAATCTTCTACTGATATGTCGTCTTCATTGATTCTTCAGTAGTTTAACATTCTCTGTAGCAATTTCCATGTTGTGCTCTATCAAAATACTTATAAAATGACCAAATGACCAGTTTGGAAGTATTCAAGGCCAGGCTGGACAGGGCTTTGAGCAACTTGTTGTAGTGGCAGGTGTGTCCCCCCATGGCAGGGGGGGTGGAAATAGATGATCTTTAAGGTCCGTTCCAACTAACCATTCTGTGATCATAAGTTGAACAAGAATTAAATTAATGTGCAGGGGGAAGTGGATGAATTTATTCAGAATACAGCACATTCTTCTCTGGTTTTAATTCCTGTATTGGGCATTTCTGAAATGTGTTAATCCAAGGAGCAGTTAACACTTTGGAATTTCAGAAATTCAACTTGAAAGACACGCAAAGACCATTTGATAGGGCGTTGCTGCACTGCTTTTGCCTTTATAGCAGAAGAGAAATTAGCTTAAAGAAAAAGTAAGAGGTAGTGTTTCTTCGTTCTGTTTAAATACCTGTAAATCATTCCACAAGTTCTTCTGCAGGAATTTTCTGGGCTACCAATTACTTAAGGATCATAAAGTGTGAATATTCTCGTGCCATGTAGAAATGTATAGCTAGATGTGGGTTTTTATGCCAGTATGCTCTATTTTGAGAACTATGGGAGTCACTATTGCATCCGCTGCACACAGTAATTTCTTGTACCTGAGAGCTGCTGAAACTAACCTACCAAAAGGAGAGCTGCAAATGGTCACAGGTGCTCAGAAAGTTACTGGGCAGTGAATATAAATTTAAAACCAAACACCAGAAGGTGTATAAATACTGTCTTTAGCTCAGCTCTGCTTGTGTTAAGTGCACACACAGATGGTGCAACTCTTAGATCAGGACTCAAAGCAGACAACCTACTGACCCTCTTTGTGGTGTACAAATTCTGAGCTTTCCTATTTTAAAGAAAACCAGTAAACAAGCAAAAAAGGCCCCTCACTATGCCTATTTTCATCTTCTACATATAAAATCTGCCTGGTACAGAGAGACAATTTTCACACTATGAAATTCTGCAGCTGACGTTTCAAGCTATGGATTTGACAGTATATATCCTCAAACAGCTCTTTTGAAGTCTTGCAGCCTCCTAATATGCATTTCCTGCCTGAATGTCACTGGAATGTTTTTATCTTGGTTCCAGCATCACCTTGCCACAGGGTGAATCATAATAGCTTATGGTGAAACTTGAGGCCAGTTCCCAAGAGAACAGCTGCTACTCATTGTAGGATAATATTTGTTGTACCTCTAATATCCTAGATCAGTAATGGGTTTCATTGCCATCCTGTTACAGAACTCTTTTGGGTATTGGTTTGTGATTAAAGACTGTATGCTAAGTGCAAAATTTACAGTTAAATAATACAGCATTTAGACATCTATGTTATTTTCTAAGCGTTCAACTTACATGTAGCCTTTCAAAGAACTGCTCCCTTCATAGAAAAATCAATATATTTAAACACAAAGGTAGCATTGCACTAGTTTCAGGCAGCAGTTTTGAACTTGTCATTCAGTTGTATGTGAAATCTTTCTTTATTCATCAATGCACTAAATAGTAACAAATCGTACACCTTTTTTTTTTTTTTTCCTCTTGCTTCCAGTAAATTTTAGTTTGTTGTTTAATTTAAAATAAACTCAAAAATTATTATCTTCTAGGTCAAGAAGTGGTGTTCAAGTGCCTTGGAGAAGGGATTCTTGAAAAGGCCTTTCAGGGATATAATGCTTGCATTTTTGCCTATGGACAGACAGGTGAGTCTCCTGCGCTGAAAGGGAAGAGCGTTTTTGTGCACGTGGGAAGAGCAAAACCTAAGCATTAAGCCAGATCATATTTCAAAATTTTATTTTGAAATATCATTATGTTAAACATTGCATAAACATGTAGCACAGCCAGTGACGGTGTCAAGTTCTTAAAGCAGCTCTAAATGTATTCTAAGGTGCTACCCATTGGGGCTGCTTTTAAAGCCTGAAAGGAGTAGCTCATACCAAAAGCTCATTCCGTCTTTTGTGTTTTGAGGATGTTCAAAGGAGACCCAAGTAAAGGCCCGCCTGGAAGAAACCTTTAAGATAATTTCTCTGTTAGTGTGTCTGTACCTTGTAGTCTAAAGAGCAAGCTATCTGTCTGGAATAGTATGTCATGTTCTTATCTGTGCTTCTAGAGGAATAAAAAGAGAATTAAAACATGTGTGTCCTTCATGAATAAATGAGAAGCTCAGAAATTACATTCTAAAGCATTTTCTTCTTTTTTCCTTTAGGTTCAGGAAAATCCTTTTCAATGATGGGCAATGCAGAGCAGCTGGGTCTGATCCCACGGCTCTGTTGTGCTTTATTTCAGAGAATCTCTGTGGAGGAAAATGACTCTCATAGTTTTAAAGTTGAAGTGTCCTATATGGAAATCTACAATGAGAAAGTCAGAGATCTGCTTGACCCAAAAGGGTGAGTAGCTTCACTCTCCCCCACAATCTTCCTATTTTTGTCTGAAACTGTAACAGTAGAAATCACTTTTGGAAGTTCTTAAGAAGGTTTTTTCAAAATGTGTATGACTTCTACAGAAAGTGTTAGATACCAAACACCAGAAAGAATATCCAACTATATGAAGTAGTAACTGCCATGGATTGATTTAAATATTAGGATGCCATCATAATGTTGTGAACAAATACTATATGAAGGAGCTTCCATCAGAAAGCAAGACTTAGATACATATATATATATGTATCTATGTTTATATATATATAAATTAATTAATTTCTGTGTTATTTTCATCATAAGATTTGGATCATATTCAGGTAAGAATTTTCATCAACTCGAATGAGTTTGAAGCTCATTTAGAACCTGATTCTCCTGGTTTAGATGTTGAACCTGTTGAATCTGAAAGGGTGACACCTCAGAGTACACTCATGGCACTCTGGCTTCATTTTGTCTACACAAAATTACTTTTTAGGCTTTCTGGCTGGAAAGGAGGTGGTTTTAATAGCAGGTTTTTTTCAGCTGAGCATTGATTTGTGTAGTATATATTTTGATTCGTGAACATAGTTGCAGTAAGTGAAGAAATGTGCAAGTTAAAAAAGAATGATTTGAAACCTGATATATGTCAATGAAGTGTGGAAAGGGCAAGAAGAATTGAAGCTTTAGCAAAGTGGTGGGGGGAGAGGGAAGGATTTTTGGTTTCCTTTTGTCATCATTCTTTCTGCCAAATAAGGCATTTCAGGTTTTGTTCCAGCCACAAATACTGGGGTGAGAGGATACATTAAAAGTAATTCATGTATATAGAATAAAACCAGTTAGATTAATTTGGGTATTTATTATTAATTTGAGTTTTAAAAAACAATTGGAAGACTTTTTTCTTCCTGTTACAATTAAAGACATAAATTGCCTTTTGCCAAATAGAAGAGTCTTAAAAATTTCATACTGTATTTTTTGTTTTACAATAAAGTTCATGCTAGTGGATTGTGCATAAAGTCTACTTTGTTCCATAGGAGTCGGCAGTCTCTTAAGGTTCGAGAGCACAAAGTGTTGGGACCGTATGTAGATGGCCTGTCTCAGCTGGCTGTTACGAATTTTGAGGTAAATCTAAACCAGTGATAAGTTTATAAACACTTATATACATAAGCAGTAGGAATCTTATATTTATTTAATGTAAAAGCACTGGATTTGCCTTGATATTGGTTAAAAATATAATAGGGGAATCTTTATTTTGCAGTTTTCAATGCATATGGTGTATACCAAGTACACAATGTTTCCTTGACACAGGAAACATGAGATTTCTTAAATAAGAACATTAGTCTTTCAGCATTAATTCCTTTGATTTTGTTGTTTGAATAATACAACCTCTTATACATGTGTATTGCACGAGGAGCTACAACATGGCATATATAGTTCATAATTTAAATTGTGATGGCATCTGAGCCCACTTCAGCTGCTAAAGCACATTCAGATAAATCAGATTTGTGGAAGCCAACGAACTACTATAACTATAATGGAAATAATTAAAGTGGTGCAGTTGTACGAATCATACCTTTATTTTTATGAGGAAGCTGGTTTGAAAATATTGTTTTCAAAAAACAAAGTTCGTTCTTTGTGTAGTATTATGTGAGAACCTTTTTGCCTTTGTTATGGGGATTTTTGTTTTTCTGAGGCATCCATGCATATTATAGAGTTGTAAAAACTACTTTTGTGGCTTTTATGGTGAACTGTGTACTTTGAAAGCACACTTTCTTTGTCCAAATTCTAAGACATCTTATTCAGACCTAGTTTTTTCTTGATGGTTTTTACGAAACTGTCTTGGAAGACTCAGCAAACACATATGTCAGACTCAGCAAAGTCATCTTGTTTTTTACCTGTGTGGGAAGACTCCGAGTGAGGTAACCTTTGAGGCAATTAAGTGAAGATAGTATTAGTGCACTTCTGTAAAGAGACAACCCGTTGTGTTCGCCTGCGTAAGTAGATCTGTGCTGACCTGATTACTGGCATTAAACAGCACAATTTGTAAGGTGAATATTGCCAACATATTTCAGCAGCAGATAAGGAGAAGGTACATTGCAGGAGTTGCTGGGCTTTTAAGCACAGCACTTAAAACAAATATGTGATTTAACGTTGTTCTGTGGAATGACATACTGTGCCAGTACAGCTCAAAACGTGCAAAGGATTTTCTCATTGCTTCTGCTTTCCCTTCTTCCTCTCTCCCACATGTACACACCCTTGCATCTAGATGGGGATTTTGTTAAGCAGGCACAATACTTGCTTTTATCCTAGCATCACTTTTTACTCTTTTTGCTCTAGGATATTGAGTCACTGATGTCAGAGGGAAACAAATCACGAACGGTTGCTGCAACCAACATGAACGAAGAAAGCAGCCGCTCTCATGCTGTATTCAATATTATAGTGACTCAGACACTTTATGACCTGCAGTCTGGTGTATGTATTTCTGTTGATTAATTTATGAAGCTGTGGTGAATTACTCTTCTTCCCTCCTCTTCCCACTTACATGAACTTTTTAGCTGTGCTTCTCCCTTTAATGCCATGGGGTCCAGTATTCAAAGTAATACTGACAAGACTGTAAGATTGAGAGAACCCTGAAAGAATGAGGAAGCACATGACAGAAAGAAAACAGTTGGATTGCTTTTTAAAACTATACTCCCACAGTGAAGCCTGTCTTAGGTCTTAACTGTTGCTGGAGTTCATATGTTTTAGTGGCCTGCTCTGCCAGTAAGGTTATTAATGTTACCACAGCAGATTGTGGGTCATTAGTGCTTCAGCCCTTTACTGTAAAATATAGAATCATAGAATCATATAGTTTGGAATATGTGTGAGTGACTCTTTAAGAGCTGTAAAAACTCTGAGTATTCCTTCTTCTGTTGTACTTTGAATTTGATACTTATCCCATATTATTACAAAGAACACTGTTTCGTGGCGCTGGTGTCAACCACCCATATTTCTTAGCTGTTGTTCTGCCATGTCCCATCTGCACAGAATTCTGGAGAGAAGGTCAGCAAGGTCAGCCTGGTGGATTTGGCTGGGAGCGAGAGAGTGTCCAAAACGGGAGCTGCAGGAGAACGTCTGAAGGAAGGCAGCAACATAAACAAGTAAGACATGGCCATATGTAGGTTGCAGAGCTTAATCTTCTAAGAATGACTGTTGTTTCCTTGGCCTCTTCTCTTGGTCATTTCAACCAATCGATCTCAGCACCTCGATATGGCTCTTTCAGCTGCTTTACATTGGTGTGGGCACCCCGATTCATACTTGACTCAGTTGAGGGCTTTATGAATTTTATCTGGAAAAAGTGGCAGCAGCATTCTTTAATTAAGCATACACCTTTTGTGATTCATTTATACACCCTGTCCCCCGGGCTTATGTGTTTGTCTCATCATCTGCTCAAGGAAGAATGCAAAGTTGCAGAGTTGAATGGCTTTGTTCCAGCATGTATTAAGATACGTAAGAGTGTAATTCACAGTTTAAGAAAACCAGATCTGAATGGAGCTGTGTTAGTTTAGCATTGCCTTGAGCATTTGTACTCAAGCAATGACAAGTTTCAAGATACTTTTTAACCATAATTACTGTGTTATTGCCCAAAAGCAAGAATTTAGCACACTATTACCGCTGTCTTAAATATACTAATTTTCCAGAGAAGGAAAGGGTTTAACTGTTACATTAAAAGCTACTGCTTTTTCAATTTAATTTTAAAAAGTTACGAAATGTGTTGGTGTTTTATGTTAAAAATGACAGCACAAAGTCTGATTGAACAGCATTATTTTAAATTTAATCTTTTTAGAGATTAAATACGTTTGCTCTTTCTAGCTCAATTTGTAAATTGCTTTGTATTTAGTGCATCATATTGGTAGCCACGCTGTTGTAGTCCTTGTGAAACAAAATGATGTGGCTCTGTTTGCCTAATGGCAGGTATTTTACCTTTATTCCCACAGGTTACTAGTTAAATTCAGGTTAGTTTTACTAGAAACTGTGTTTGTATCTTGCATAAACAAAGGTGAGATTAAATGTTTCTTCTTAATTCCTGGGGAAGAATTCAAATGTCAGCTCTCCCAGTGGCTATTAACAAATTGCAAGTATTTGCAAAGACAAAGACTTCCTTTTTTTGTGTGTGTGTGTCTTTTTGGATGTTTACTCTGTTAAGCTTTTAGGGCATTAATGCATAAGGGAAGGTTGTTTTGCCTTTGCTGAACCTCTTTGACACTACAGGAATTGAGAAGAGAGCATCAAACTTTTCTGTAAAAGGTATTGTAAAAGCAGAAGTGGATAGTTCTACATTTTCCCATCAATTTAATTTTTACATGGAGTAAATCTGTATTACTTAATCCATTTATGAAGCATTTGCTATTGGTGATCTGTTTTGGAACTGGTAGGGAAGAGAATTCTTAGTGCTGTGCTTGCTATCTTCTGTTAGACTTTTGCTGTTACTTGGAGCTTTAATGAAGTCTGACTTACTGGAAGATTCAAAATTGGTACTCTTCAGAGAACATTGCATGTGATCTTCTGTTTGGTATGGTACCACCTTACTTATTTGGGACAGGCAATAATTTTTCTGCAGTAATGCAGAATCCTTAAAGCATATACCTTACTATGTTGGCTCCTTAATTTTTAATATTTTTTTCATTCTTTTAGAAAAAAACAGTAACTTAGATTGGTACAACTCACTAAGTTTAATGAAATAAAAAAGTGGAGTTGCTGAAGTCACCTGGCAAATAAAGTTGCTGCTTGTGCTGTTTTATTGCCTTGAAGAAGAATGTGGAAATAACTTACCTGTGTATGGATTTACAGGACAGGGAAAACGTACACTCAGCTGTGCATACCAAAACTGTGTGGTGAGACATTCAGCCAGTCTCCCCAGGTTTCTCTGCTCTTTGTTTTCTGGATGAAACCTGGTAAGGGCTCTAAGGGCTCTGGCAGCTGCCGCTTTCATCCCTCCACTCATCCTGTTCTAGGCACTCTTTCCTGTCTTGGAACAGCATGTTGCAGCAGGGAGGCAATGGATTGCTCTCCCACTTACTGAAACAATGGAGAGTTGTGTCATTTTGTTAACATCCTCATAAAGATGTGATAAAGGTTACATCTGGTTTCTCTCAGAGATGATGCAGAGTTGTCTTGGTAAAGGTGCTGGATGTCTGCTGTCCATATTATTGAGGTTTTGGGGAGACTTGCCATATCTCCCAAGAAAGCTGGATGTGCTCATTCCTCCCCAGGTCCTGGTTCCTATACCAAGGTAGAAACACAGGTGCTCAACAACTTTGTGGTGTAGTCAAAGAACTTTTGGAATACAGTAGTAGGAGGAAGCAGAATAAACAAGCTATCAATTAGTGGCTACAGAGAATACTTTCTGTGAGCAGTCTGCAATTTTAGCTCTGATTAGTAAAATCATAGCCATTGTCATTTTAACTTAGGAATGCAAAAGAACTTGGTTGTAAATTGTACATAGTTTGAACAGGTATCATTTAGGAACAAAGCTCTCCCCTGCAGGGAGGAAGCACCACCTCCCCTAAAATTCTGCCGACTTCAGCCCATGGTGGGAAAGTATGAGCTTCCCACTGCTCACCTGCAAGGGCAGCCTGGTGGTGCCTGGGGAAGAGGGGCAAGAGCAGAGAATGCAGGGGAAACGGCACCTTCTGTTGTACCTTGAATTTGGTACTTATCCCATATTATCACAAAGAACACTGTTTCGTGGTGCTGGTGTCAACTGCGTTAGCACTTTGTGCCCATATTTCATAGCTGCTGTTCTGCCATGTCCCATCTGCACAGAATTCTGGAGAGAAGGTCAGCAAGGTCAGCTCAGGAGCAGCAGCCAGGTCGGCTCATGCAGCTGCTTCTGAGCTGCCTGGGTCTGCTATGTGCTACCAGCTTAGGCCTACTCATTACAAAAGGTCTGTAAGAGAGGATCACAGTAATGAGGGATCTCTGATGCATCCTTTAGCATGAAGGAAAGCGACCAGTGAGTACTGTAATTACTTTGTTAGGCAGCCGTTTCTTTTACTGCATACCTTAAAGTCTTTACACAGCTTGGCATTATGAAATCTCGAGCAGAATACATAAATTACTCCAGTTTGGCTTTTATTGCAGATATTAACAGTTAGTCTTTGAATAAAATCAGTATTTAAAAGGAGTAGAAATGCTATCTGATCTTCTAATCCTGTATAAAGTGGAGCTTATAATTTCCTGTTCATTAAAGTACAGTGCCCATAACTCAAATTGGTGTTGCAGTCCTGTTGTGAAATAGTTTTCAGTGACAGGCCTTTCTGAATCCCTGTTCTTCCCATCCCCCTTCTGAGTGCCCTTTTTTACCCCCTCCTTGGTTTTTGGCTTTGGTTTTCATGTTTCCCCTCATTTAAAGAGGAAAAGAGGAATTGGAGGAAAAATGCTAGGGTAGGTTTTTTCATATATATATATTTTTCTCATATATATATATTTAACTTCACTTTAACTTTATGCTCCTTGAAGGTGTCCTTTACTGGGAGTGTGCTGGTGGTGCTTTTCAGAGGTTGCTACTGAGCAGCATCACATCATCCTGCGGTTTGTTTTCACGTTTAGCACGTTGTCATCTCCATCTGTGAGGACCAGAGACTGGAGGCAAGAACCAATGTTCATCCCCCATCTTTCCCCCACAAGCTTTTGGAGGTTGTTAGGCTTCTGTTTAGGTCATGAACTCTAACTGTGCTTTTTGCTGTGAACTTTTCAGAGGTGAATTGGAAAGTTATCCAATAGACAAATTTACAAACTAGAGTGCTCTTTTGGAAGATCAGATCTGCCTGGCCTCTCCTTAAATTTCTTTTTGTTTTAATTTCGCTTTCAGGTGTCTGTGCTGTACCTTTATGCCACTTTGTGTTCTATGCAATATGGGACATCTTTTGTGACATGTGTCATGCCCTTACCTTCAGGTGTCTTCCTTGAAATATTCTGCAACATTTTTGTAATTCTCCCAGTGTTATTTGTGAACCACTGGGAGTTTTAAGCAGTGCTAAAGCCCTGTTATAAATATTGTACAAGCACGGCCCATCAACTAAAATAGTACTACTCCTTGGAAAAGAAAAGTTGAAAGGATGGAGCTGGAACAGTACAATTAAAGATTTATTTGACTATCTAATTGTGATGCTGCTGAAGTTTTCCTTGGTAGTTACAAAGAGGAGCTGGATAATTGGGGCATAAGTATGACAGACTAGTATGCTCTTGGGCTTCAGTGCTGTCTGTTTTAAAACCCTTTAGGCATCTGTTTAATGTTCTCAGGCTCCTGAACCAGCTCATTATCTAAAGCATACTCACCCCAGGAGCCCCCATGTCACTTAAAATTTACAGGGGTTTGTATAACAATTGGATTACATAATGCCCAGCTGCTTTGCACAGATTGCTAATGCAGTTATCCCTCTCGGCAGGAGTGGCATGTGTACCGAAACAGATGAGTTATCTCTGTTTTCTTCGTGATTCTCGAGTGGCGTTAGGGATGTGGGCTGGGAATTTGGGGCTTTGCTCTTTCATGCTTGTGCAGCATTTTTTGTAACTGGGAGATTGTTTGGTCTGTTTTCCCCATGGGAAACTAAGTTGAGGCTCCACCTTAATTACAAGTCAACCCATTTGTCAAGAGACCTCCTCATGGGTCTCTTCTGATGAGCAGTCTTCCATTGTCCTGCAATGGCTGAGTAGTTATTGCTTCACCAGGCAGACTAGTTCTCCTGGGCTGTTGCTGTCTTGAGGGTACCTCCTTATGGCTAAAGAATTGTTCAGTTTTGGCCTGTTGTTGAGCCAGTCTTCATAAAATACTGCTTCCTGAGATGAGATTCTTGCTGTGCTGCTGCCCACACTGACTCATGATGGTGTCATGAGGCAGTGTCCAAGATAGGAATTTTTTTAGTCTCTGGGGAAAGGTAGATGTCTGATCAAAGCCAATGATTCCCCATGTACTGAAGCAGTCTGCTTTGCACTTTTCAAGCTGTTTTAAATACCTGAGTATTTCAACTTAGTCTTCCTGGAACTATAGTACCAGATGAGATGAAACACTGTAGATAACTATTTCTTTTCTTCCAAATATGTAACTTTATGAAATATGGAGCAGGGCAATGCGCTAGAAAATCTCCTGTCATCATTTCCAATTTAATTATTCTATGATGTGTTTAAAAATGGATGTGGAGGTCTGCAGAGCATAAACTAAACTCTTTAGCAAATCCCTTCTTCTTTATTTTATTAAAATCTACATTTGGAATATGTGTTAAAGCTGTTCTGCTGTGTTGCATTTACAGATCGCTTTCAACGCTGGGCTTGGTTATATCATCCCTCGCTGACCAAGCAGCAGGGAAGGGGAAAAACAAGTTTGTGCCTTACAGAGACTCTGTACTCACTTGGCTTCTCAAGGTAATTAATATTTTCTGTTCACACCATGTCATCTTAATAGTTTGTAGGATCATTATAGTATATCTCTGTGTACATGGACTCATCTGGTTTTGGTTTTGTTTTGGGTTTTTTTTTAAAGAAATTTGCTAAGGAGCTCTTATAGCTATAAGTTGTTTGAGGTAATGTGAGCAGTTGTGTGTCTTAATTCCATGTAAAATCCTATTTGGCTATTTTCAGTTATAGTGGAAGAGCTGACTGGAAATGTTTATGGATAGTACTGGTTAGTGTACATCCAGAGTAGCTTTCAGGGTCTAAATAGCAAGCTTTGTATTTTAAATAACTTTGTAAAGACATTGTAGAGTCTCTGTACAGTTTTTAACCGCGAACCTTTCTGTGGATGCACTCTGCAGGACAACTTGGGAGGAAACAGCCAAACTGCCATGATAGCCACAATTAGTCCAGCAGCAGACAACTATGAAGAAACACTCTCTACTCTGCGATATGCAGACAGAGCCAAAAGGATAGTTAATCATGCTGTGGTGAATGAAGATCCAAATGCTAGGGTCATCAGGGAATTACGTGAAGAAGTTGAAAAGCTGAAAGAACAGCTCTCGCAAGCGGAGGTAACATCATTCACAGTAGAACATAAACTGAGTTTCCCAAGGAAATGTCAAAACTAGATTAGCTTTCTTTTTAGCCTTACAAAATGAGGAAAGGATAAATCTTCCTTCCCCCATAATTGATTTTGTTTTCTGAAATAAATCCAACATAATGTTTTCTTATTTTTTTAATAATTTTTAAATGAGGACAATATTGTACTCTTGGTGACCCTTGTCAGAGTTGACTGTTCCTGAAGAACTTCATATCAAGCAAGTATTTATGCAGCAAAGGTAAAAGCTAGTGTATAACATTCTGTAGACTTACTAGCAAATTTTTTTTGCATTGGTGGACTACGTAATTTTATTATATCAAATGGAAAAGTGTGAAAAGCTGTAAATCTGGTATTGAACCACAAAAGACAGGGGACATTTCTCTACTTGACATTTGTGAAAATCTATAAAAAGTTGACAAAACTGCAACACTTGAAACCATCAGCAATTTTCTTTACTGCCTTAATATGTAATACTTTGAGATTGCTGCTTATATTAGATCTATATTTCCAATTGGAGAGTAAAGAATCAGGGTAAGATAGTTTACTTGGTGATTACCAGAAGAAATTGGGCATTGGGAAAATATTTTTGATCTTCTTAGCAAGACACAAAATACTGGTGAAGAAAAGAATGAAAGTGTGTTTGAAGGTAAATTTGTGTGGTGTTTTAAACGTCACGTTCATTTAGGGAATACTGTTCCTTGTATGACCAGTTCCTTACAGGCTGAAATGGGAAAATCTTCTTTAAGAAAAAGGAGTCATTCACTTCTTTGTAAATAAAAAGCTGTTTTAATCTCGTATTTTAAATCAGAAAATAGTATTGTAGCATGTTCTTAATTATGTTGGCAGACTGTGGCTGCACATAATCAGTAGGAAGGTGTCTAAAGTTGTACAAATTTTTTTCTTAAAGTTTTTTCTCTCATATCTTCTCTTAAAATATAGAGCTATAGGCCAGTCTGTTGACCTGTTATCTGGCACCAGATGTAGTCTAGTCCTTTGCTTTTGTTTTCTATTGTGAAATGAGAACCCTGTGTTAGCTCTAGAGCGTGCCTGCCTTCGAAGGTAATCAGCAGTGTGAGTGTAAAAGCTTTAATGCAACTCTAGGAACACATACAAAACCAAGATAGACTAGAGGGCTAAATATTGAGAGGAGTTTATATTTGAAACTACTGTTGGAAGAAAGACTTCTCTGTTGAACATCAAACAATTAGACTTAGAATTTTTATTCAGAAGTTTTTGTACAGACACTGAAACTTAAGTGGCCAGGCCAATGGATTTTTTTTTTTTGTTTTGTTTGGTTTGGTTTGTTTGTTTTTGTTTGGTTTGTTTGTTTGTTTTGGGTTTTGTTTGTTTTGTTTTTTTGCTTCTGGTGCTCTGTCAGTCTTCAGCCATTTCAGATCAGGAGCTAGCATAGGTTGATTCTGTCCTCTTTCTTTGCAAGTGACCTGCTTCTTCACCTTCAGCCATGAAAAACCTGGGTCTATAGCTGAAATCTACAGTTGTTGCATTTCATACTACCTTGGTATGTTCAGTTTTCCTTATGCAAGCAGATCTTGCAGTGGGAAGAGCAGCTGAAAGCTTTTGTTAATTTCTGTCTTTTAGGCTATGAAGGCACCAGAACTGAAGGAAAAATTGGAAGAATCTGAAAAACTAATCAAAGAGCTAACAGTCACCTGGGAAGAAAAGCTAAGGAAAACAGAAGAAATTGCACAGGTATTTCAGAAATTTTGAGGAGTAAAGGCCAGATACTCATATAGTGCAATTCAGCTGAATTTCGTGAGCTATAGTGGACCATGCTGTCTCTTCTATCAAATGTTTAGAATTATCATAGAATCATAGAATCATTTGGTTGGAAGAGACTCTTGGGATCATCAAGTCCAACCATCTGCAAGTTCTCCTCTACACCATATCCCTCAACACCACATCCAATCTACTCTTAAACAGTCAGGGATGGTGACTCCACCACCTCCCTGGGCAGCCCATTCCAGTGACTGACCACTCTTTCTGGGAAGAATTCTTTCCTAATGTCCAGCCTAACCCTACCCTGCTGCAGCTTGCAGCCATTCCCTCTTGTTCTGTCGCTAATTGCCCGTGAGAAGAGACCAGCACCAACCTCTCTACAGTGCCCTTTCAAGCAGTTGTAGAGAGTGATGAGGTCTCCCCTCAGCCTCCTCTTCCACAAACTAAACAGTCCCAAAATTCTGGGATTCCTCTGGATCTTTGTCTTTTTCCCTAAGAAAATTAAGAACTAGAAAAGGATCGGAATTATGTGCAGTAATTCTTGCTTTTGCTTTTAATGGCTTTACCAGAGAAGGAAAATGTGTACATGTATTCACTAATATTTGCTCATTATTATTGTACTTCTGGATTCCAGTGCACTTTTCCATCACTTCCACCATCTATAGCTTTGAGAATGAGTATTATTGGTTTACCTTTTTAAGTCCTGCTGTTCCAGAAACATGCTTGAGTGCAACCACTATGTAAATAAAATTAAAAAAATATATAATAAGGCAGGGGGGGAAAAGGCAAACGAAAACCCAACCAGCCAAAGAAAACCCCCCACCCCTCTAAACTGTAGCAAAACATAAGAATGTGCAATTGAGTAGATGCTTTAGCTGAATTAATAATACTGAAAAAAAATCTTAACTGTGGCATGCTAATTTCTAAGTTATGACCATGATTATTGTTATGATACAATTGCAACAGAGACTGTTTTTTAACTCACACAGAGATTCAAAGCCACATTGTGTACTTACGAGTAGCTCTAATAAAATGACTAGGGCTCATTAGGTGGAAGTATGTGCTGCTTTGGGGTATTGGAGGATTATATCTAACTTGTTATTGTGGAAAAAATAATTTCTGTTGAATTTACTGTATTTGGCCAGTGTCTTAAGTTTTGTTTCTGGTGGCGGTATACAGAATGCATGTTCAGCGTGTGCATCTTCAGTTTTAGTTGCTCTGCTTTCATTTATTTGCTGTACTTGTCTCTATGTATGGCAGCAGGCAAGATTAACCTATTTTTTGTGCTCGCAGGAGAGGCAAAGACAGCTGGAGAGCATGGGAATTTCCCTTGAGTCTTCAGGTATCAAGGTTGGGGATGACAAGTGTTACCTGGTGAACCTGAATGCAGACCCTGCGCTCAATGAGCTTTTAGTTTACTATTTAAAGGTAAGAATGTGAACAGGCTGTTTACCCAGAATTAAAGGACACTGGGTTTCTGGCTTAATTTGTTATTCAGAGCGCATTTAGATTTCTTTGAAGATTAATTGCAGCAAAATAGGATAGGTGGCCTCCTACTGTTTAGGCTTTTGTTCTCCCTTTGCAGTTCAGCTTCGTTGTTTTCCTAATTGACCTCCTGATTGCCAAAAGTGGGAGCAGTGCTTAATGTTAGTCAGTGTTCAGATTAAATTCCAGCATTTCCAGGCAGGATGTACCTAGAATTGCCTTTTGGGCTGATCTTGAAGTGAGCTCCTTGTATTAGATCCCTTTTTTTTCTTAGTGAACTGAGGATTGCTTTAAATATTCAATAAGTTAACCATAAAGAGGTGATGTTTACTAGTAACCAGTAAGAGTAAACGTAGTCTTTGACAGAAAAGCTTAAGAGAAATAGAAAGGGGGCTGTTAAAATTTACAGAAATGAATTTTCCACTAGCTTTCATACCATTTTGTTTAGCATAGTCTCATGTCAGAGTGAAATAGAATCATATAATCATTTTGGTTGGAAGAGACCCTTGGGATCATCTAGTCGAAATAGTGTCAAATACAAAGCTAGTAAGTTTGTAAGGAAATGTGAACTCCTTGTCAATAAGATTATCCTGTCTATTTCTATAGCTGCTTTTCTGCTTTAGTGGCTGATATAGGGCTTCTGTATTTGAACAGGAGCAAGCAAAGATTCTCTTACAACAGCAAAGTATTTCAGCAGAATTTACAATGGGACTTGAAATTATCTAGAGATTAGTATGTTTAATTGAGTTGCTCTATAGTTGTTTTATGAAAAGCAGCCAATTCCACATACTTAGTTTTACTATCCATGTTCTCTATAAATGCCTATGTGATATGGCTGGTTTTCTGCACTACTTGCATTTATTGCTTGTGTGCAAGCATAGTCTGAGAGTATTTTTAAATCAGAATTTGTGTCAACTGCTCTATTTGGCTTTATCTAAACCCATATGAAGATAAAGTGCAGAGCAGGAGAACAGCTTGTGTGTGACCTTCTACAGTCTTCAAATCTGCTGTGGCACCATTTCTGCTCAATAGAAGTGCCCAGGGAAGGAGAGCACGTAGATTGTGCAGTCTGTGCTCTAGCTAATATTTTCTTAGTAATATAACTTGGTTGTCTCTTAGTAACAGCTTATGTTCTAGGATCACACAAGAGTTGGTGCAGATACCTCTCAGGATATACAGCTCTTTGGTATAGGAATCCAGCCAGAACACTGTGAGATTGATATCGCGGTAGATGGAGAAGTTACACTCACACCAAAAGAAAATGCAAGGTAAGGGAGATCAGCAGCACTTCCTCTGAAGTGTTTGCTTTTCTTTACCAGAATATTACTTACACACATTGTTTATTTCACAGTTTTATGAATTAAACAGATCCTTAAAAGCAATAACACTGAGATTTCCCCACTTGTGTACACACTGACCCACCCGGCTGCTCTGCGGTGTAACCCGCAGTAGGTGGTCTGGCTCAGAATGAACCATCACAAGAAGATAGTCAGTAAGAATGAGGGACCATTGTGTGTCTGTGTCTTGGGTGGTATCCGGATCACTGAGACACCGCTGGCTTTCCTGAGCCATGTGATGGCGTAAGAGGCTGTGTCTTGGTGCAGAAGGATAAGTTGTGCCTTGTGAGTAGTTTCATAATGTAAAGCTCAGTATATTGTGAGAAAAAGGTCTTTTAAAGATCTGAAGAATTTAAAAATTTTTGTGACCTTTATTTTTTAAATCTTTAATTACTGTTGTGTCTAGTAATCATGCAGTGTGAAGTCACATTCCTCTTTTTGTTTCTACTTTTGTATTTTAATTTTTTTTCATTTGGGGAGCACTGTGGCTTCGTAGGTAGAATTGTAAATATCTTTTCACTTCATCTCCAATGATGTGTGATGAGCTGTTCCTCTGTCCTAGTTAATAGTCATGCTGCTTGACTGAAATCTGAATATCTACATAATGTATAGGTTAATATTAGAATGAGAGATAAAAGTTTGAGGCATACATTTTTAAAAGATGCAATTTCTTTCATTCTGCCTTCAGTTAAATGCCTCCCAGCATTTGTGTTTTCCTTCTGCAGCTGGCAGTACAAATTTTGAACAGATGGGCTTCAGACTTGTGCTGTTAGAGTTACTGGGCTGGCAATCAGTCACTTTGACTGGCAAGAACAAAGGCATATGTCAGCAGAAAAAAACATACTTTGTTTTACTCGTGCCTGGTCTGCAGTTCCTAAGATACTAGTGTCAACGGAAATATAGTTACCGGATTTCATTGGGGAAAAGAATCTGGTTTTAAATCACACATGTACATGCCTGTGTTGACTTACTCGAGAGAGAGAGCTGAACTCAAAACAGGGCATCTGAAAAAGCTTTTTTCATGTTGTGGTTTTTTTTTCCCTTTCACATCAAATGCTCTGCTTTGACTGACACATGCAAAAGTTGCACAGCTTCATTTTTGCCATTTTGTGATTGAAACTTAATTACGGACAACTTAACTCCAAATACAGCAGTTTACCAGATGTTCACAGAAATAGACCTTTGTTAATAATAGAGACTCTGGTTGTTGAAAGAATGAACTTGGATCTAAGGGTCTTTTCTTATGGTTGAATGCTGAGCATGTTAACAGTGTATTTTACAACTGTGTGTTGGCTAACTTACATCTTGGAGAGCTTTATCAGCAGGATTTGCATACGACTTGGTTTACAGACTGTTTTTTTAGGAGCAGGCAGTGTTCCGGTTTGGGAAATGGGCATTTAACTGTGCAACTAAAAGCAACCTTGTCCGTATGTTTACTGAAGAGCTATACCAGCCAAAGCTGGAGAGGAAAGGAGCTTTGTGTTTAATTTTGACAGTAGAAATGAGACCAGTACCTTTTGGTGTTGATTCTAGCAGCTTTGTGTATGGTATGCTACAAATCACTGCCTGCAGATGGGAGAAGCAGTACATCGTAGTTCCTTTTCAACCTCTTAGTTTTAGGATTTGACTGAAATTGTGTTTTCTTCTTTCAGATCCTGTGTAAATGGTGCACTGGTATGTTCTGTCACTCAGTTATGGCATGGAGATAGAATATTATGGGGAAACAACCACTTCTTTAGGTAATAGCTGATATTTACATTACAACCTCTTTACATTCAGCCTTTGTTTTTTTCCCCCACTGTTAAGCATAAACTTGTTAAAAACTGAATTTCGATTTTTTACACAGGATCAATTTACCAAAGAGGAAACGACGAGATTGGCTGAAAGACCTTGAGAAAGAAACCTCATTAGGAGAGCATGATCTGGATGCAGCTAGTGAAGCTTCTTCAGAACCAGACTACAACTATGAGTTTGCACAAATGGAAGTTATTATGAAGACACTGAATAGTAATGGTAAGGCAACTGCCACGTTCATGTGTTCTTTTGGATTGTCTTAACAAATTTGGTGTGGGACTTAATTTCTGGGTAAAACAAGTGGTACACTAACTCCAGGAGCCTTTGGAGCGTTTTTAGAAAAAGGTATTTTACAGAAACAGCGTTAGGCATATGTGTGTGCGTGTGTATATATATAAAATACATGCACCTAGGTATAAATACAGACACTCACAGAAATCCCTCGTTGGTTTGTGCCCTGATACAGAATTTTTCTGTACATCTGCTGTCCTTTATAGTGCAGCTGAATTGTAATCATATGCCTGTCAAATCATCTCAGTCCTACTAACCTCTCAGTTTTGCAAGTTACTGCAGACAGAAGGGTGTTCCAGACATGGTTCAGTTCATCCTTCTTTTTGTTTCCAATATTACTGACACCATTTTAACCTTAGTAGGAAAGCACTGACATGAAAGCAAATCAATATTGAAATGTCAGCTAGTGTGATTTGTAACAGAATTACAGAATCACAGAATGATACAGGGTTGGAAGGGACCTCTGGAGATCATCTAGTCCAACCCATTTAACACTTGATCACTCTCAATATTTTATTTAATCTTTGTTAAAACCTATTGTGATGGTTTGTTGTTTTTTTCTTGACAACATCATAAAATACAGTATAGGTAAAACAATAGTATGGTACCTATCAAACAAGATGGTGTTTTCATGGTTTCCAAAAGGCAAGTCATAGTTCATCTAATATCACTTGAAGAAATGCTGAAAAACTTGGTAAACTGCTGAGTGCTTTGTACAGGTATTTTAATACACAAAATATGAGAGACAAATACCTTGGTTTTTGCTCACTGACCAAGAAAGCACAGTAGACGGTGTTTCATTGCTTTCTGTTCTCCTTCTTCATACCTTTACAGTATTTCCATTGTTTGCTATGGTGTACTTGTTGAAATACTTTTTCTTTTTTTCCTTGGTCTCCTCTTAATTCTTACCCTTTCTTTCTTTTATTGTTAAATACAGCATGATAGCTTCATGTGCTTGAAGTTCTAGCAATAATTAGCAGGGTTTTTGCAGTTTGATTTTAGTGGGATCGCTTGTGTGAGTGAGTTACAGGGTCAGGTCATTTAAGTTGATGTGAAATTATTGTTTGATAACAGAAATATTCTCCTTATGATTCACTCATACCAGGAGACGAATTTCAGATGAATCTGCCATCTTGGTGGTCTTCAGTGTTGTCATCCCTCGTGAAGATTCTGTTGCCTGTCTTAAGGCCTCAAATCATCCAGTATCTGTGCCAAAACTGGGACAAAGGTTTTGAACTCGATTGGCTCATGCATGAGACTGGAGAAACTTGAAAGCATTAATTGATGCCCGATCTGTTTGTCACTAACCAGGATTTGACTAAACTGTAGCAGTCTGCAATGAGTCAGTGTTCTTGGAACAGGGGGGTCACAGTTTTTGGTTTTCATGTGGTGTTATCTAGCTGGTGGAAATGAATCTGCACAGTATTTCAAGTGTCTTTACATTTTATTTCAGTAGGGTTTGTTGGTTGTGATCCAGGCTAATTTTTGGCTTGGTCAGTTGTCTTCTGTGTCTTTGCTCAAGAAAAGTGCAGACCTTGCTATTTCATTAGAGCACTTTCCTCCCTAAGATACAGCAAATGTTAGCAGTGATACATATTGCACAGCTCAGAGGCATCTTAACTCTGTTTTTCTGCTTCTGGTCTCTTCTGCCCCCTGCCACATCAGTGTTGCTTAATTAAGCTGGAGTAGTAAGTAATAATAAAACCCTGATAAAACCAAGTGACTCTGAGGATGATGGGCTGGTCTTTTGATTCAAAACTAGTTAGCGCTTCCAGGTTCTGCTCTTCTCAATGATAGAGCTAAAATAGAGTTGTTCTCACAGGCTTCCAGACTGCTGGGGAGGAAGTAAAGCAGCTTTGTTGCAATACCGTTTATTTATTCTTCCTTAAAATGAAAAATAAATGGATCAGAAAGAAATAACTAAATAACTGAAGACAATTAATTCCATTATCTGTGTTCTCTGGAGAAACCCTAGGTGAGGAGTAAAGAGGTATTTTAAAAATGTAATTATTTTATAGGCATGGATTGCTATAGCTCTCAAAGCAAGAGGTTTTGGGTTTGGGTTTTATTTTCCCCCTTGATCTTTTTGAGAACAGTAACTCCCTTTAAATAAATAGCCTTGCTTCTCCAGAGCTCAAGCATGTTTGTTTCTATGGCACGTAACCAGCACAACAGTGTCACATAGTGCATCCGGCTCAAAGAAGCGCTGAGGGAAAATGTGTCACTTTGAAAACAGCTGCAAAGAAAACAGGCAGGTCCTTTCCTCTCTTGGGCATGTTAACTTGCTTTGTGGGGTTCTGTCAGATCAGCTTTGGGACTGCTAATTCCTGATGCTGGGCAAACCCAGAATGCAGCAGAGAAGTTTGCTTTGTCCTTGTGTAGGGTGCAGTGGTTAAGTAAACAACGTGATGAGGTCACCCAGCTTCTCAGTTAAGCAAACCAAACGGTTACAGCTTGGGGTGGGGATTTTGATGAAATGTAGTGAAGCAGCCAGTGTCATAACCTTCTCCTAGCTTGCTTAGAAAAATAAACTTACGTGAAATCCTAAGGAATTTAGTCAGTATTGTTGTTACTGGATTAACAGGTTCCAGATGTGATTTAAGGGACATTGCAGGAAGGTAATAACTGCTGATCATCCTATGGAGAAAGTACATTCTCCTGGTTCAGTGCTGATATTCTAACATTTTATAGAGGATTAGCTGCATATGAATGGTCTTCTTGGGGCCATTGAACTCTTAAAACATGAATATGTAAAATACTGGGATTTGTGACTTTTAACACAGCATGGAATTTGCTGTGTATTTGGCAAGCTTTGGGTAGAATCTTCCCTAATTTATTTGACTTAGCAAAATTGTGGAATGTGGTGTTTAAATCTAACTTAAATGCTATTGCAGTTTTTTTGAATTTGAAAAACTAGACTTTATTTTTTTAATCTTGTAATTAGATGGCTTATAATTTTTTATTTTGCTCTTTCACTGTGGAAGACTTGGGTTTTTCTGTGTAAATTCTTTCAAAAGTTAAATTCAAGACTTTTCTAAGACTGTACATTTCCCTTTTGCATTTCAGTACGAGCATAACCCACTGTTGTTTTTATTTTCCTTGAACAGTAATGGATTTCATTGATATTGGGAATTTTTACCCTAGGTTCTTGCATCTTGTTCCAAGTCTTTTCCATGGTATAATTTGATCCTGATTTGACAGGTTGTGAACCTGTCATTCTGTGTGGCTAAAAAGATAACTTTTATTAAGGAAATCCACTCTCTGAACCTCAGAGCTAGTTTTTCAGCAGTTTAGGAAAGCCTTGTTTTAATGAGTCAGCCTTAGATTGATTTCCTGTGTTTGCAACTACAATAGAGGCTTTAATTTCTTCCATGCCTCTTCTCTATCTTCTGCATAATACCTGATTTCTCAACCATTCTTACACATAACTCAAATGATTTTAGGGATTATCCAGTAAAACCTATAGTAGAAATACCTATTCTGGTATTATCTGGAGACGTTAGGAGGATGATTATGATGCAGATCAACAGGAATAGCTTGGTTTGTAGTCTAGAATATATGAATTTGGTTCAGTCAATTGTTTTTGTTGCACTATCTGTTTAAAAGCTAAACATAGCTGTCTTTCTGAGAATGACATGTACTAAAAATTAATGTTTCTGGTTATTTTAAGACGCTTTTATGCTTCACTGTTTTGCTGTTTGGTTGCTATTTATACTGACTCATTTTTAACTTTGTGCTTTATCATTACCATTGTGGTGGTTTTTTATGACGCCTTTGGGTGAAGGCAGTGATTTCTTCCCTGGATAAGGCTAGAGCTATAGTAGCAACTGGCAGTAGTGTTTGTTTTCTGCTAAAATTAAAGATATGCTTTACATCAGTCTTAATATTTCAAGAAAGGATGCTGAGAGGCAAATACAAACCCACTGCAGCAACAGAACCACAGAGATCTTGTTTGTTCCTCTGGCATTTATTATAGGAAGGATTTGTTTTCTGAAGTGGCTTGCCTGAATAGCCCTCTACGTCAAAATCACAGAGAGTGAGTTTGTTTATCTTTAGCAAAATTGGTTTCAGTAGTTGTAGTGCTGAGTAGGTTCTTCTATCTTGCTAAATGCAGTCTTAATACATTTGTTTGTGAAGATACAAGTGATGTGCTTTTTTAGGCATGTTATGGTGACCAACCTACACTACTGCTGATGAAAACCCTACAAAGCCTTTCATGTGAGTCCTCTGTCGCAGCATTGTAGTATCAGGAACACTTGCACAAAATCTTCTGGGACTGGGTTTTGGTAGTGGAGGCAAGATGGTTCGTAACTAAATCACACAGCCATGTTTGGTTGGGTTTTGTTAGGGAGCACACTGCTAGTTCCAAAGTGGCACAGTGTAATTAAATCTAAATTTATTTTTCTCTCTCCTTTGTGACAGACTGGAATCCTTAAAAGTCTTAGCAGCTCTTTATTTTTTTTTTTCATTTGTATTTGCAAAATGAAAGAGGTGTCACAATTGTTTCACGCAGATGGTTTTTGCATTTGAAAATCCTGGCATGTTTTAAGCCTGAGGTGTTATTTCCCCTAATACTCCACCACCCCAACTATGCAACCTTCTTCCTCTCCCTTCCCCTCCTGATGTACAGGATCAGCAATCTGTTAGGTGATGTGCTGTCACTCGGGTATTCAGCTAGATTGCTCCTCCTGCAAACTGCTTTTTTTTTTTTTGCTCTATTTAAGCTGTCAGATGTACATACATAAAGCAGATGTATACTGGTAGGCTAGAGAAGGAGCTTATTCCATTTAATTGCACTTTCAGAGGCCCAGTTGGACCTAAAACCAGGAATAGGGAGAGTAGCATTTCTTTAATTTGAGTGCAATTTAGATTTAACCATAGCTGAATGACACAAGCAGTTGTTGTTTCAGGATAGATTAGCCAGGTGGGTGTTTGTTCTGGGTTGATGCTGAAAAGAAGAATGGTTCATAAAGCTAAATGCAGGAGTCCTGTGAAGGGCTTTGGTGTGATGCAGTGTGTGAGGAGTCAGTCCATTTGTCTCCATTTTCATCTGCAGCTTGCCAACGTGCTTCATTCTCTGCCAAAACAGAAAAAGTAAATTGCTTTTTACTTCCTTAAATCTTTTCCTTCTCTGGTTAACATCATCTTCCCTTGTATTTTGCTTTTGTTTTCTTCTTACTAATTTGTTCCTTTTTCCATCTACTCTTTTGTTCCTTACTGGGATTCTGCAACATACTGTAACATCACAGCATTCAAGTATGCAGTAGATGAGGGTCTTAGCCATTGCTCCAGCCTTTATGCATGCTGTATTTTTTTTCTTGTTTGGGTTTATTTATTTAATGCAATATTTATTATTTTAGCTTTTGTTCTGGGGGGAAATTGCAATCTTGTGTTTGCAAAGACTCTGGGATATGTCAACTTCTGTTACCAAATAAATAATGAGAGTTCTGTTATGTTGAAATGACATAATTGACATTTGCTCACTTTTATGTTTTGTTTGGTTTTTTTATTGTTTGTTTGTTTTGGTTTTGTGTTTTTTTTTTCCTTTTTTCTTTAAGACCCAGTACAAAATGTGGTCCAGATCTTGGAGAAACAGTACCTGGAAGAGAAGCGGAGCGCTCTTGAGGAGCAGCGGCTGATGTATGAACGTGAGCTGGAGCTGCTGCGGCAGCAGCTCTCTCCGGAGAGGCAGCATCAGCATGGCAGCGACAGGCTCTCCTACACCACTCAGACTGCACAGCAGAAAGTACACCTCTGGACAGAAGAGAGGTGAGAATACTGGAGTTAAACCAAAGGAATTCCTAAGAACTATAAAGGGTGAAAGATGAGGCTTGAGCCGTCTGTCAGAAACTGATAATGTTTTTTTGTGGAGTTGATGTGTGGTACAAGATCTACCTCCCCCAAAGTGTTAGCTTTTTGTTTAGGACTAGGTTTTGATGTGTACCATGTGTACAAAATCTCCTTGTTTGATTTAACACCCAGATGAAATAAGAATATAGCTTTTAGTTATCAACATTATAACGTTTTTCTTAACTAGAAAAGTGCTTCTGAAATGTTTGGTTTAGCAATTCTTCTTTAAGTTGGTTCTAGAAAAAAAAAATGGTAGAAGAGAGGTAAATTTCAACACAGGCTAGAGTCCACTAAGGAGTATTGTGTGATGAGAATATACAGTGGGAGCACAGTACTTTGCAAACTAAAAAAACAATTAAAAAATATAGAAAAAGTGAGTCCTTGAATGTTGGGTGTGTGTGTTTCTAAAAGTATGCCCAGCTTTAGAAGAGTATGAGAACTGCAGAATAGTCAAGTTAGAGTATTTTTGAGCTGTTCAGGAAGTAAAGACTTGCCATGAGGCTTGCCTCTTTGCAAAGGAACAGCATGGCACCCAAATGCAGCCCTGGTGTAAGATCAAGAGACTTGCAGGTACTGTTAGAAAAGCAGACCAGGAAGATGTAATAGATATCAAGGCTAGGTGTTCTGCCAGCCTTCTCGGTAATTGTTAGACATTTCTTAGGAGGAGCTGTGCTTTGAACAAGCGTTTTTGTCTCTGGATTTCATGGGTGAATGCTTTATGTAACTGTTGAACTATATGAAAACTGTACTTTGCTGCATTGTAAAAAAGAGAATGAATGCTCCTTGTAGTGATCACTAAGGAGCCTGCTAATGCTTTGCTGGCACTGGCATTGAAAAAGCAATTTTCTGAAAGAGCTAATTATTCGCTCCCTGTCCTTCAGAACATCCACCTAGGTATACTATTTATTTACTTACAGTTCTAGAAGAGTTTTGGGCTTCTGACAAGTCAAGATTTGGATCATCTTAGATAAGAAAGCAGAAAAAAAAATCTTTGAGGGATTTCTGCTGTAAAAGCATGGCAACGTGCTGAGAAGGGCAAGAAATGCAGGAAAAGCTGGGAACACTGGATGTGAAGAATGTGTGAAAGAGCCAAGTGTCTAGATTGCATGGGATTTGATTAGTGCAGTTTTAGCTGTCATTCTGCTGCCTTTGCAAACGAGGCTGAGCTCTACTGGATCAGGCAGTGAAATGAATTTGATGGGTATCAGGTGGAGACACATGGTTGTATCTGTCAGATCAGCTAGAATGCATTGCACAGAGGTTACTCCAGCTTTATGCTGACACTGGAAGGACTGATGATACCTGACCGCCTGGGGTTAAAACCTGTTGGCATAAAGTTAACCCGTTGTGACTTCGAACAACTTGATGTCGAGAGGAGGAGGGGTGGTGCTGTGCTGCACAGAGGTTTAGTTCAGCATGGTCTGTGTCTGGCGTCGGGAATGCCAGAGACTTGCAGTGTCACCTCATGAATCTCTGCTGTAAATTGGCTTAAACAATTGTTTCAGGATTTCATGTTCAGTGGATGCTCATTTAATCTCCTGGTGGAGCTTGTCTTATGTTTTGTGTAGTAGGAATTAAGAAATCCTATCTGAAGCGTATTATTTTTTTTTCTGCTTATGTTTCTGGAAAGGTGCTGGCACAGCTCTACACAGAAAAACACAATTAATGAGAACTACTTAGAATAATTGGTTGAGTTACTCATAAGTCCTCCTTTTAGTCTTAAGCCATTCCTTTCTCAAGAATCTAGCGAAGACAAGATTGGTGTGGGAGCCTCCCCAAAAAGCTCACCAGATGCCAATTTCCTGGATCAAGGAAGGGCCTGGCTGTAGCTGAATCCCATGGCTCTTACGAGCACTTACAGATCAAAGCTGCCCTTTGTTTCTCAAGCTGGGCAGCTATCTCACAGTGGTTGCAGGTGTAATGCACTCTCAGTATTAAATACTATTTAGTGGGTAATTCTTGACTCTACCTTTATTTTCTGGGTGAATCCAAAATTACAGCTGTCGGTGGAGTGTGTCACTCCCATGGTCTGGAATTGCTCATTTAATCTTGGATGGCCTGGATAACAGAAGCAAGAGGCAGAGGGAAAGGAATTTTCCATATAACGCCAGGAGCAGACATGGGGGAAGTGGACTAAATAGTCTGCTGATAGTAGCAGCTATTTAAGATCCAGCAAAATCCACCACTGTTGCAAACTTAAACTAGATAGGGGACAGACACAGAGCTGCCATGTTTGAGCTTGTATTTGTAGCAAGGCCCATGTGTTCACTTGTTCCTCCTACACTTGTCTGTAATGTATTGCATTTTGCAGAAGTTAGAAGTGGATGTGCACAATGTGCACTGTATTTCTGTAGGACTTTACATAGAAAAGCTAAAAAATGTGACATACAGGGGATGGTACTGGTCACTGAAAGACCTGAAGCTTGAACATGGGGTTTATGAGGATGATAAGATGCAGTAAGTGCTGTTGGGATTGCAAAGAAAGGCAGAAAGGACTTAACATTTGCTCAGAGGATAATCATGATATATTTTTTAAAAGAACAATTAAGACAAGGATCCCAGGTATCTTAGTATCGCAGGTGGAGGTATAATATGTGTTGTAGCAGGTTTGCCAGGTGTTAGGTTAGAACAGGTTTGCACAGACAGGCCTTAGAAACCTTTTTGGAATTTATCCAGAGACTGTTAGCTATACGGAGTGCACAAGCTTTAACCTGTGCTGAATCATAGAATCACAGAATCATTTTGGTTAGGAGAGACCCTTGGGATCATCAAGTCCAACCATCTGCCCTACTCTACAAAGTTCTCCTCTACACCATATCGCTCAACACCACATCCAATCTACTCTTAAACAGTCAGGGATGGTGACTCCACCACCTCCCTGGGCAGCCCATTCCAGTGACTGACCACTCTTTCTGGGAAGAATTTTTTCCTAATGTCCAGCCTAAACCTACCCTGCTGCAGCTTGCAGCCATTCCCTCTTGTTCTGTCACTAATTACCTGTGAGAAGAGACCAGCACCAACCTCTCTTCAATGTCCTTTCAAGCAGTTGTAGAGAGTGATGAGGTCTCCCCTCAGCCTCCTCTTCTGCAAACTAAACAGTCCCCATCCATTACTTAAAAGATGCTTTGGTTATATAGGACTTAAATTATTATTATTTTTTAATTTTGTTTTTTAATGTGTACACTGAGGTGATTTAAGTACATGGAAGGAGGGTCTTGGGGTCTGTAGCACTGCAGAACCCCTGCTGTGAGGTAAAGCTGTGGCCTGCAGAAACTGCAGGTTCCGGAGTCACATTCTGAGGAAAAATGAGCTTTGTCTAGATGAAGTCTCACTTGCTGGGACTCGTGGTTTCTGTGGAACAGGACTCCACGTTAAAGACAAAGACAGCTGCAATTATTTCATTTCTTGAAAATTAGGAATGTCCCTAGGGTTTTTAACAAATCATCACCGTAGCAGCTCCCATTGTACTGTGCCCTTTCATTTGGGCATTACTCTGCTAGACTTCTCTTAACAGTGATGGGGGTGTTTAATATGTGATTACTGTTTTTCTTCCATAAAATGGTCTGAGACTGTTTCATGTTTGCTGACATAGTGCTATACAACATTTTTTCTTAAACTTGTTTCAGAAGAGTTCTTGTTAGCAGCTCTATTTGCAGCTTTCCAATAATAGAAATAGGTTTCCTTCTATTTTTCATGTTGCCTACTGCACCACAGGGATGAATTGTTTCGACAGAGCCTGGCTAAACTTCGAGAGCAGATAGTAAAGGCAAATACACTGGTGAGAGAAGCAAACTTCTTAGCAGAAGAAATGAGTAAACTAACGGATTATCAAGTAACGCTTCAGATCCCCACCGAAAACCTCAGTGCCAACAAAAAGGTAATAAAGGCAAGGAATGCTGGAAAATGTAGTTTTATGGCTACTCTAAAGTATGTAGACATTTATAACCTCTTATTTGAGGCCACAAAACATTACTTTTGTTAGATTATGCATAGACAGAATACATGTACTACCTTTAATATATTGAAAGTGCATAATTATAAATAAAAATGGGAGCGTAGCATTAGGTATGACTTGCTGCTCTTTCAAGTGTAAGAGCACCATATGTGCACACAGTTTGTGAACAGACATTGTGTTCTGGTGCTGTAAAACCTGCTTTCTAGTTGTTTGCAAAAAATACCAGTTTTTATTGTAGATGCCTACAATTTCTTTTTGTCTTCAGGGTTTTCTGGCTGAAGCGCTGCTGTAAATCTGATGGCAGCAATTAGGATAGTGTGCTTGTCTTAAGTGGTTTGATTGAGAGTGTTAATGTTCCTGTGTGAATGGCAGCTGTCTGAGAAGGCCAGAGAAGTCAGGATCCTCAGAGATGTATAGGGTATGCTGTTGTTGAGGACAGAGACAGTATGGCTGGTGTGCAGAGAGAGGCTGTATGTTCTGTATCTTATTCCTTTTTAGGAATGCAATTTGAGTGAAGAGTTAAAGCTACTTACATGCACCTTTCCTGCAGTGATTATTTTTTCCTCTGATTTAGAGGGGTGCAATAGTAAGTGAGCCTGCTATTCAAGTGAGAAGAAAAGGAAAAGGTACTCAAGTTTGGACTATCGAGAAACTAGAGAACAAACTGATTGACATGAGAGACCTCTATCAAGAGTGGAAAGAGAAAATTCCTGAGGTATTGTATACATTTTCTGAGAGGTATTAGAGATGGAGCTCGTTTGCAGTTTATTAACCCCTTTTAGTATGTTGTACAGATCACAGTGCAGTGACTTTGTATTTGAAAGGGTATGGGATAGTGATTTTTTTAAAAAGAAAAACAAAGCAAACAAAAACTATGAATAATACTAAATACTCAAAATGCCCAGGCATAATAAAACACAGCTATGCCCTGTCCTCACTTGCATTCTCAGATACAAAGGTGCTGAGGTCAGATATAATTGCACTGAGGTAGTAAGTCATGATGCCATTAAAAGTTTACCTGGCATAATATAGGTGCCAGGCAGATAGGCACAGGCTCTGAATGGAAGCAGCAAGCTGTGTTAGAATAGAATGATTAAATTGTGCCCAGATTTAAAGCTAGCAAGGATGCTGTTTAGATAACCTCAAGGTGCAGAGCATAGTAGTTGGGTAGAACTGGATCCTAATATGTGAAATATTCATTTGTATGTCCCCCAATCTTAAAGCAGTGAAGAAATCAATTGAAGATGCTTAGTCTGCATCAGTATCTCCGTCAAAACTAAGTAGCATTTACTGAGAATTTTAATAGTATGTTAGCTTGGCAAATAAGAATGAGACTTGTCAAAATCTTGCCTTTCTTACTGGCAAGAGACAGATGTGAGATTTGGTGTTCCAGAAGACATCCTCTAATATCCAGGTAGAACTTGCATAAGAAGTATATCTTGCTCTCTTGGAGCTGATAGGGAGCACCTAAATTACTTGTATCAAGAACCATTCTCAAATATGTTTGAACAGCTGTTGTGCCTTTGTTACATGCCTTGGACGGGACAATGGGAATCTAAAATCATAACACAGGGGAGGTCAAGCAGTTCATCTGTGCCTGTTGAAGACAACGATGATTTTGCTGCTGACTTTAGTAAGAACTGATAGCACATCCTTTGAATACTTTAATATGTCTGCCTGAGCCAGGGTCATCCTTGCCATGACCTATGTCATCCATAATGCATGTGTTCTATGTGCTACATAGAAACACGTAGGTCAAATGCATGTGTTGAAGAATGGAGGAGGAGGAGAAGGGAAGGAGCTGACAGGTCCACTGAGGAGTGCATATTGTACTAGGAATCTGCATGAATTCTTTGTGGCTGTGTACAGGGCATTTGTGTAGAAAATGCTGCAGGTATGATCTCAGCTCTGTGGGAGTCAGTAGAACACTTGTAGGCTTAGGTGGGAATCATTCTGCATCTTCCCTTTTGCTCATGTGGTGGTACCCAGCAGCTGTTCAGCCTGGGAATGACTTGTCCTCTCATTTAAAAAGTGTTGGCAGAGTGGAAAAGTAAGGTGAAACTTCTTGAAATCAATGGCTGCTGTGCTTGCTCATGGTAAAATCTGCTTTGTCTTGACATCACAAAAAATATAGGACATCATATTACTATATCCCAAAGGATTGTATAATGTCTCATCTCAAAGATTTCATTTCAGATTTGTGATATGCTTGTAGTATCTTTTTACTTGTTTAAGAGGAAGGAACAGAAATGATTGGTAGCGACTTTAACTTTGTGCCCTGGTCTTATACTACGTGGTGATTTGATTTTGTGTTCTCACACTTACAGGGTGGTTTTTTTTTTAATGTAACTTTTATGATTTTTAAAACAGATAAGGAAGCTGATTGGCAAAAGAGGTGACCCTTTCTACGAAGCCCAAGAGAATCACAACTTAATTGGCGTCGCCAACGTGTTTTTGGAGTGCCTTTTCTATGACGTGAAGCTGCAGTACGCCGTGCCCATCATCAGTCAGCAGGGGGAGGTAAAGCCAAGGAGTGCCCTGGGGACTCACCCGTGGGCTCACACGGACCCACGGGGGTAGCATGGGGTAGCATGGCTTTGTGCCTAATGCACACTGATTTGTTTTGGCCTTTTTTGTTTGTTTGTTGTCGGTTTTGTTGGTTTTTTTTTTAACAAGCAAATGATGTTTAGTGTCTCGTTTCCCAATGAATAAGTGCTCTGCAAATTGCTATGTATGTTTTCTGTTTAATTGTTTATGACTGCTCACTACTAAATAGTAGAATGGAATTCCTGGTGTTGATGTAGGGGGTAACTGAGCAAAACTCAGCATATTAAGATTCTGGTGTACAGTCATGGCACTATGCATTTCTGGTTGTGTGGGAACTGAAAAGGGCAGTAGTTCCACATGCAAATATTTTTTGGTTTTGTTTTTTTTTTTTTTATTTTTATTATTATTATTATTATTCCTTTCTCCTCTTTTTTTTGACATTGTTGCTTTTCATTTGGTGGTTGAGAGTTGCATCTGCACAGCTCCTGGAGTTTAGGTATTTACCATCTGAATGTCCTTAAGTCCCTCATGCACAGGTTCACAGTGTTTGGCTTGCCTTAGGTTGCAGGACGGCTGCATGTTGAAGTTATGAGAGTCACTGGGTCTGTCCCAGAACGTGTTGTAGAAGGAGATGACTCATCTGAGAACTCCAGTGAAAGTGGGAGTCTGGAAGTCATGGATAACAATGGAGAAATTATTCACAGAGCTAAAAAGCTTTCCTGCAGGGTAAGCGAGAACACATGGTAAAGTTAACGCTTTCAGGCTGTTGTAACTGGGTAGTTGGTCTGATGTAAAGTACTAAGCTATATAGGCTATTGCTTGCATCAAATGATCTAAAGAGAAAAGAGAGGCTTGTCTTGTTCCAGTTCAGTGTAGGTCAGTTTAACTGGTGATCGCTGCCAGTGGCTGAATTAATTCAAGTTTCTAGTATATGCAGGTCTGCATCGTAAATACTGATGTTCCAAGGACTGTTCTTGGCAGGCAAAGAAAAGGAAATAGTTTTTCTGTATAACCATCTCCTATGGCTTATTTGACCATCAAATGTAGCACCTATGAGTGGAGTCTGGACTTGATTTCTTCAGTGATGAAGTACTTCATTCTCCACTTGAACTTATCTGCTTCCTCAAATAAAACCCGTACAGGGGTGGGCTCATTAGATGCATGTAACTGCTTTCCTTGCATCTGCACTTCTGTATGTGCAAAATTCAGATTTTTCTAAGTAGGGACTCCTTAGAAAGCAATTGGAAGTGTCCTTTAAAAATTCTTCTTGACTGTCAGTACCGTGGGATTAAATATTTAGTTCTTGAACAATTTACAATTGAAAGAGAAACAATCATATTTGTGAGATCATTTGTTTTGTCTCCTCAGGTAAAAATAAAAGAAGCAACTGGCCTGCCACCTAATCTCTCAAACTTTGTCTTTTGTCAATATACGTTTTGGGATCAATGTACCTCAACAGTGGCAGCACCAGTGGTAGATCCAGATGTGCCTTCACCTCAGAGCAAGGATGCTCACTTTACAGTGACCTTCTCTCACTGTAAGGTAACTGTTTTCATTACGAGGTAGTGTTACCAGGAGGATGGTACGTTTGAGACAAGTTATTTAGAACTTGAGCCTTGTTTCACTAGGGAAAGAAGGAAGGAATCAAGTCATAGGACTAATGACTTTTAACTATACTTTAGAATGACATATTATTTCACTTTATCACCTCTTCAAAATGCAGAAAAAAATAAAAATCTTTTTAATTAGTTGGTCTTTTAAATTCAGGTGTCATCTGTAATGCATGGGGGAAACTACAGTTTATATAATGACATCTTATTACATGCTTGATGACTCAGTAACTTAGAGGTCATTTGAGCTGTGACATTATTTTTAGGGAAAGTTTCAAAGCATGAAATGGAGTGTGCAGCAGCAGGAGTTGCTGGGTGATGTGTTTCGCAACTTTATTGACCAGAGTCGAGTTTTTATCATCCCAACTCTGTGGTTTTTCCATGCAGGTAGTTAGTAGTTTGGTGCATCTTACAAACTAGTCGAGGAGATACAGTTATTTGATTGGATGTGGTTTGTTTTTCTCGTTGCCAGGACTATGTGGTGAATGTCACAGAGGAGTTTTTGGAGTTTATTTCAGAAGGAGCTCTTGCCATTGAGGTGTGGGGTCACAGATGTACTGGCAATGGCAGCTCTGTTTGGGAAGTTGATTCTCTTCACGCTAAAACGAGGACACTGAGAGACAGGTACAAGCAAATTACATGTGACTGCTTTGGTCAGATTTCCAGAGTCTTTCTAATACTTGTGCTGAAAAAAGTAGAGCTTAGTGAAGCAACCATGGTTTTTTGTGGGGGTGTCTTTGTAGGTGGAATGAAGTAACTCGAAGAATAGAAATGTGGATTTCTATACAAGAATTGAATGAGATGGGAGAATATACTGCAGTCGAACTCCATCAGGGGAAAGATGTCAACACAGGGGGCATTTTCCAGCTTAGGCAGGTACATATCTTTTCCCTGTCTTAATTCTTAAATGTTTCCATGCTTAATTGATACTTAATTTTATTCTCAGTTTCTGTCTCCCTCTCTGTTTCATTCTCTCCATTACCTGTGCAGGGTCATTCTCGCAGAGTTCAGGTGACAGTGAAACCCGTACAGCATTCAGGAACCTTGCCTCTGATGGTAGAAGCGATTCTGTCAGTCTCTATAGGTGGTGTGACTGCCAGGTCAACCAAACTGCAAAGGGGCTTGGACAGCTACCAGGTAAGACAGTTATTTTTTCATGGGTTGATTTATTTTGTTTTGTTTCATTGTTCTAGGGCCAGCCCAACGTAGTTCCATAAGGGACCTTAGATGTGATACCTAATTTTGCCGTTTTACATGTTTTTTTACACGTGTTTGAGGCTAATATTTATAATGTAAGTGTATGGTGCTAAATCTGGTTTGTTTGTGTTTTTTTCTTATAACTTTCTGTATAACGGACAAAGAGCCAAGTGTGGTGTTCGAGTATACACAGAACAGCAGCGATGGGGAAATTGTTTTTACCTTTGTTGTGTAGAGGTGATTAATAGTAGACTCCTAGCTCCATTAGTTTCCCTCCCTTAAAAGGATAGCAAAAATTGAAAGGAAAAAAAAAAAAAAACAAATTAATGGAGAAAATGTCTTATAGTGAAGATACAGTTTATCCTTTCAAAAAGGACTGGGCTGATGCTTGATCAGAATCAGAAATAGCCATCACTGTATGTGAAAGGGCTATTCCATTTAGGAGAAAAAGTTCTTAAGAAGTATAAATGGCTTCAAACTGGTACTGGACAAATTCACATTTGAAATAAACCACGCAGTTACCAGCAATGGCAAAGAACAAGCGGAATGGGCCTCCCAGGGAAGTGAGGTGCCTTTTGTCAGAAGGGTTGCATTCAGCAGCACAAGTAAAATTGCCTGAAATACAGATGAAACTAAAACATGAAGATGGGTGACAGTGCTTTTTTGGCATTCTCTTCTGTGATAATTTTTTAAATAAATATATTCAGTACTACTCAAATCATGGATGATCATGCTAGACTCTGTAGTGAAAAAAAATAATTTGTTTCTACCTGTTGAGACTTTGGTTATTTGAATGGTGGATTTTTAACATTTTACAAGTTTGTGGCAGAAATGTTTGTATTCGTATTTGGGGGTATTTCTGTGAGTTTCTGTTGAGAGAAATGCATGTTCTTTTTGTGTTTTACAAAATTTATTTTCTCCTACCAGAAGGAGGAGGATGATGGTGGTGATATGGATAGTTACCAGGTATTGCTGCTGTTGCTGTCAATCCTGTGGCATGGGGCACAGCTAATGCTAATGGCCAGCAACTTTCAAATGAACAAGCGTACTGGAGCAAGCAAATGCAGCTTTGAAATATACATATATATATGCTGTGCATTTAAGAGGCTACCTGGGCTATAAAACATTGCTATTTCAGTTTACCTTGTGACTTTGTACTCTTGCAGTTCGCTCTCTTCTCTAGCACTCAGCAGTCAGCTCTCCTAACTGGCTATGGGAATTGCTATGTGAATAAAAGCCTAGAGACTTTAATTTGGAATGAAAGCAGTTTCCAGTGAATGTCATAGGGAAAAATACCAACCACCTGCAGTTGCAGGCATCTTTCCAAACCAAATTGTACAACACAGAGTTTTCTGTTTGTTTTCTTAAAGAAAAGTTCGTAACCATTTAAATTGTGCGCTGTTCTGAAATGCTAGTGGGAGAGACTGGGGAGGATGTGAGCGTGAGGAATTCAGAAGCTTCAGTCAAGCAATTTCTTTTATCTCTGCAGAAACAAACCTTGAGCCTGTCTTTTTGTGTGATAAGTAAATATAAGACAGAGTTCCGAAAGTTCAAGAATCATTTGCAAGGCAACAAGGGGCAAAAGAGGAAATGTCTAAAAAAGTAAAACACATTACAGATCTCTACACAGAAGTCTTATTTCTAGTAAACAGCTTTACAGATATAAAACCAGTTAGGTGAGAATGCTGACATCCCTTAATGTATTAGGTTTTACAGCAATCTCAAGGATAGCAGTTAGGTACTAACTTCCTGCGGGCTGTTTATGCGCTTCCTGACTTATCACAGAGAAGAACGAGCCAGATCTTCTGCGATACCACAACGCATGATTGCATGATGGGTTTTGTTTGCATGAGAAATCTGTTAATTGCACTGATAGCAGCTGCTAGCAATGGAATTTTGTGCAGGTTTGAGGGCATACTTGACCTGTCTAATCTTCAGGAGAACCCATGATCAACTGATGATACCTCTTTTTCCTATTCCATATGCTGCTAAAAAAGTGTGATTGCCACTTCTGTGAGTAATTAGCCTTATGGTATCATTCTGTTCAGCAACTGAGGCAGTCACGTTTTCATTTCCTCCTATGGGAGTTTTAGACTTGAAAGCAAATAAGCTTCCATTTGTGGGTGATGAGGTACTTAATCAGCGTGCATGGCAATCGGGGAGAAAGTTTTCTGCATCATTCAAGCTATTTAGTATAAATTCTCATGAAATTATCACAAAATTCTCAGCCCTTTAATCTTAACTGCATAGTCTTATAACTTCCTTTTCTATTTCCCTGTTAGGAAGAAGACCTAAACTGTGTACGAGAAAGGTGGTCTGATGCACTGATAAAACGCAAAGAATATTTGGATGAGCAGATCCAAAAGATTAGCAATAAACAAGGTCTGAAGCTTATAAGTCCCTGTCATAAGTACTTTATCCCCTATACCATGGAGAGTGTATCTCATGTCATATTAATATCTCTCACTGCAGAAAAATCAGAGGATGATCTAGAACGAGAAGCCCGGCTGGTTGAACAGTGGGTAGGGCTGACAGAAGAGAGGAATGCAGTGTTTGTTCCGGCGCCAGGTAGTGGGATTCCCGGTGCCCCCGCAAACTGGTACGTTCAGAAAAACCATTGGGGTGCTTAGCTTTTTGTACATGAACATTGCACACTGCAAGGTAAACATCTCAGGATGTTTTAGAGCTTTCTACGTTTTCCTGTAAGGCTACCAATTACACTTGGATGGCAGAAGGCTAGAAGGTCAGGTGCTGGTTTTACATATTATATGAAGTAGCTTTGAGAAAGCTTTCAAGAGTTGAAAATCACCTTTGAGTTTAATGTAGTATTTAATACAAAGTGCAGTTTCTCAAAATTCTGAGAGGTATCCTATATTTTGACTCCTTTCAGTTTTACTCCATTCAGAAAAGGAGTGATTCAAGAATGAAGAGTAGAACACGTGATAATTTCCTCGAAAAGGGGTGGGAAGAAATTCTGGTTTTTGAAGGAAGTGTTATCTTTCCTCATTTAATTTCATTTAACCAAATGTTTTAACTAAGGTCATTGAAACTGATGTACAAAAATGAGGAATGCAACATAGATTTGGGAAAGTGTGGACAAAAACTATGGCTTTGATCAAGCGTACACTTATATGTCTGATAATACCCAATATCTCTCCTTCATTGGGTGAATGATGTAATGATAATCTTTCCTCCTTGGTTATTTTTTTTTCCCTCCTGTAGTGTGCTGCAGTCACACACAGCAAGGTGTATTTATTGATATAAAGACTCTGCCCTGTCAGTAGTTAGTTAAATACTCAGCTGTCTGTAAGGCTGCTAACCTTTTATGTATGAGATGGCCACAACCAGTTAGCTTTAGAAACAGAACAGGGTGTTTAAACCTTGTCATCCTCACAGCAACTGAAGTGTGCTGGGTGGTGTGGATTAAGTTTTGGTAAAGCTCTACATTTAGCTGCGTGTGTAGATAAACAAAATATTGGGCAACATAGCTATTCAAATTAGCCACTGAAATGTTGACAGATTTAGTCATTGGTTATAGTTAATATGAATCTTGCATGGAGATGTGTTTGCTCAGATGAACTGAGGTAATTATTTGCCTTCCTTGTGACAGCTGTTTGTTTTGTTTCAGGATTCCCCCTGCAGGAATGGAAACACATATACCTGTTCTCTTCCTTGATTTGAATGGTATGTTGTGATGGCGTACATTACAGGGATGACATACATTACTGGCAGAGAAGAAATTAGTTTGGATCAATAAAGGGATGAATGAATGAATTGGAATTGTCTAAGAAATCAAAACAAGTCCTGGCAATGGCACTGGCTGATACAGCTCATAAAACGATTTTTCTTCTGATTCCATATGTTGGAATAATTATCTGTAGAGGCTTAAACAGCTACTTGAATGAAGAGTGTGTTAGGACCTCAATGAGGGTTTTGTTAGAGGATCTGAATTTTCTGCCTTTGAAGGTATTTAGTTTTACATGCGAGAAGAATGTTGATGTATATTCTCAGGACAGAGATACACTGTAAGCAACAAGAGACTAAAGTCCACATTCAAGGACTGTTTAGGAAACAAGTCTGTAAGTATAAACTTGGGCATAAAGCACAGGCCTTCTCGGGTCCAGCATTTCAGTGGGCTCCTAGAGACGTTTATATAGGCAACACATTCGTACTTGCTTTAGAAGCTGCTTTTGAAAAATCATATACACTCTTTCGTTTATGATCACAAGAAAAGTTTTTGGTTGTTTTCATTATCAGCAGAGATTAGCAGATAGAAGATCAAACAACAGTATTTTGATGGATCATTGCACTAAAAGCCTAATTTAGCCAGAACTGCTCTCCTCAATTTAAACATGCCCTGATATATCAGAAGTGATTTTTACTAAGAGAGAAACTGGTTAAGATGATGGGTAGATAAATCAGAACTTTCCTCTCTGTCTAAGTTAATGTTATGAATAACTAGAAATAGTTGTTAATTCTATTTAGATTACATGAGAATGTGTTCAGGCTGAGTCTTAGCCTTGTTTTAGTTCCCTTCTTTTGCGTGCTAGAATTGTCTTCAAAATATTGCATAGTAATAAGATAAATTGGGATTAAATGTATTCTGAAATATGAGTAGGACTCTATTGCAGCTTTGTATTACGACTTTGCCGCTCTATATTAATATCCTTTGGTATAAAACTATTTAATTCTTTGCACGTTGGTTTCATTAGCTGATGACCTCAGTGCCAGTGAACAGCTCGTAGGTCCCCACGCGTCCGGAGTTAACTCCATACTACCGAAGGAGCACGGGAGCCCGTTCTTTTATCTGCCCATCATAAAACACAGCGATGATGAGGTAAATTGTTAGCAAGCTTCCTTCTTGACAACTGCAGCTTATCTTAACACTTTCTTTGTATGTTGTATTTTCTACTTGTACGTATTTAATGACTATTGTTATTATATTTTTGCCTTGAAAGTACCATCTATATCTAGTGCTGTCTTTATTTTCTGGCCTGTTTATTTGAAATTTGAGGATAATGACTTGTTAGCCCTTCTGCCTTAAGTCAGAGGGGACAAGTCTTTGCTGGTAAAAGAGAAACTCAGCTGCCTGACTCAAAATCCCTTCTTCTTTCCTCACTCCATCATTCCTCTTACAGGCTCTTGATTCTTCAGAGAAAACTACTTGCTATGTTGTGCATGCTAGGCGAAGCATAGTGTATAAATAAAACATTTTCCTCTGTCATACACAATCACTTTTTTAAATACAAACTTTGGGAGTTGTTGGAAGTCATGATTCTGAACCTGTTTTGGAATTTGTGAACTCATTTCTTCCATGTTCTATGCCAACTCACGCCATTGCTTAAGAAATGGTTTCCAGAATAAACGGAATGCTGAAGCTGGAGAGGAGGCAAGGGGGAAGGAAAAAGATGTTCTGCAGGACAGGAGCATGTTTGTTCTCTATAGCCCTTTATAACCTAATACAGTACAGATAGAAGATTTGCCATTGAATTTTATAAACTTTTAATGCAGTTGCAGTAGGATTTGTATTCCTTCCTCCGGTCTTGCTTATGCTTTCCTCTCTGCCTCCCTGTGAAGACTCCCTTCTGATGCAGCCTTTGCACAATGCAAGAATTGTGCTCAGAATTGTGTTCCCCAATGTCTTAACACCTCTTCTATGCTTCTTCTGATAAATTCCACACTATGAAAGGATTTGAACCCATTTTGTTCAGTGATGCTTGTTTTCCTTTCATTAAAGATTTGCTTTACTTCATGTTAAATCACTGCAAACTATACCTTTTGTTATAGAGTAATTGAGTCTTCGATTTCCCTTTCTCCCTTTTCACTTGTCTGTGAAGGTTTCAGCCACTGCTGCTTGGGACTCTTCTGTCCATGATTCAGTGCACCTGAATAGGGTAACTCCCCAAAATGAGAGAATTTACTTGATAGTGAAGACTACTGTGCAGCTCAGCCACCCTGCTGCAATGGAGCTGGTATTACGCAAAAGGATTGCAGCCAATATTTATAATAAGCAGGTAAGAATTTAATATGTTATTTTATTATTAATAATTTTGTTTGATATCCTTAATTTTATGGATGCATTTTCTTAGTTGCTTGCTTCATTTTGTGTATGCTTGGTCCCTCTAATTCTTATGAAAGACAAATGGGACCAATGAAAAATAGATAATTATAAGTTGCAGTGAAGCAGTGCAATGCTGGTAAATCCCTTTGAACTGTCCCTTTTTCAATCTGGTTTGGTTCAGACTTTAACAGGTGCTACTTTAGTAACAGAAAAGGAGCTTATCTTCCTGTCCATACAACTCAAAATGTTCGCTTATCTAATAGAGGGTCAGTGGAGCCACTCTATTCCTGAAAGCATCTTTGGCATCTTCAGATGATCAGTGTAAACACAATATATCTCTTTGCTTCTTCTTTGCAACTTTCTCTGTTAATTACAAACTGGACTTGTTTCCCACTGCTACCCAAACATGCACATTCTCTACCCAATTTCATGTGACGATCTGTGACGGTGTTTGCTTTGGCCACAAGAGTGGTTGCTGTTCCCCTTGCCTTGCTGCTTCGTGGGGTTAGAAAATGAGAGTCGAACCCCTGATCTAACCTGAAATCACCTTCCTTTCCGTTTGCCAAATCATAGAATTACTTTGTTTGGAAGAGACCCTTGGGATCATCAAGTCCAACCATCAGCCCTACTCTACAAGTTCTCTCCTGCACCATATCCCTCAACACCACATCTAATCTACTCTTAAAAACAGTCAGGGATGGTGACTACACCACCTTCCTGGGCAGCCCATTCCAGTGACTGACCACTCTTTCTGGGAAGAATTTTTTCCTAATGTCAAGCCTAAATAATTGAGACCAAGAGCATATTTCAGAATTGTTTCGGGTTTTGCAGTGCAGTGGGGAGAGGAGCACAAAACAGCTATTGTACTGCTCAGCAACATACTGAGCAACTGAATCCCATGCCTTTTTGTATTTGTTATGTTGTCCTCTGCTAGTTGGTTTGGGTTTTTTTTTTCTTCTAAGATGCCTTATTAGATGAAAGTTGATCTTACAGTGATGCAAGGGCTAACTAACCTGACAATGAAGCATGCTAAGCTTGCAGTGACAGCAGTGAAACCTCTGGTAACTATTTCAGTTATGGATGGAAAGCAGATCTATGCTTTGCTATTGCAGAAGGAATTGTCTACCTTGCAGAAGGAATTGTTGCAGAGGTTGGCTGACAAAGAGAGAAACACTGGTGTCTGTACATTAGAGACTTCTTACGGTCACAGTTTTTCAGTTACAAGTTACTACACAAGGATGGAGCATTACTGCAAAATGGGAGGAAAATGTCACTGATGGACCGTAGTAGCATTGTTTACTGAGCATAGGGCTGTGTAAAGAATACTCAAAAAATAATCAATGCTAAAAAGGAACTTATGGTCCTGAAAAATATGTTTTTGTGGTAAAACAGATTTTTGCATTGTGACCTTTTATTTCTTAGAATATCACAAATAATCATTGTCGAAACAATAATTGAAAATTACTTTGTTTCTAGAGTTTTACCCAGAGCCTGAAAAGGAGAATATCTTTGAAAAATATACATTATGCCTGCGGAGTGACGTATGAAATAGTATCTAATATACCAAAGGTAAACAATCATAGATTGGGTTGGGTTGGAAGGGACCTTAAAAATCATCGAATTCCAACCCCCTGCCATGGGCAGGGACACATTTCACCAGAGCAGGTTGCTCAAAGCCCCATCCAGCCTGGCCTTGAAACACCTCCACGGATGGAGCATCCACAGCTTCTCTGGGCAACCTGTGCCAGTGCCTCAACACTTCACAGTAAAGAATTTCTTCCGAATATCTAATTTAAATCTACCATTTTTCAGTTTAAAACCATCATCCTTGTCCTGATGCTACACTCCCTGACAAAGAGTCCCTCCCCATCTCTCCTGTAGGCCCCTTTTTAGGTACTGAAAGGCTACTATAAGGTCTCCCCAGATCCTTCTCCAGGCTGAACAACCTGCTCTCTCAGCTATTGCAGAGGTGCTCCAGCCCTCTGATCATCTTTGTGGGCCTGCTGTGGACCTGCTTCAACAGGTCCATGTCCTCCTTATGTTGGGGGCCCCAGACCTGGACATAGTACTACTAGTTGGAGTCTCATGAGAGCAGAGGGGCTGAATCACCTCCCTTGACCTGCTGGCCACACTCCCCTTGATGTGGCCCAGGATGCAGTTGGTTTTCTGGGCTGTGAGCACACTGCCAGCTCATGTTGAGCTTCTCATCAACCAACACTCCTAAGTCCTTTTCTTTAGGGCTGCTCTCAATCCATTCTCCACCCAACCTGTATTTGTGCTTGAGATTGCCCCGACCCACATACAGGACCATGCACTGGGCCTTATTGAACTTCATGAGGTTCCATTTTGTGCTGGTAAATTCATTGAAAAGAACAGAATAACCTGATGCTGGTTGGGAAGTAAATGGCCCTTCTTTGCTGAGGGGAGGCAGCTTGCCGAAGAGTTGCATGGAGTTCAGTGGTGAGATCATGTTTATCTATAAACCGTTGAAAACTGTAGGGACTTTGTTTTTTCTTCTACTGTGTTTAACTGAGTTCTTGTAGTGGAGTTATTCCTGAAATCATACTAGTGTCTACAGAGAGTCTATAGAGGGTACTCAGGGGGATGTTCAGGTCAGGGAAAACAGGATGAAACAGTGAGAGCAGGCATATTAATTGCTTTTTATAGAAAAAGCTTGTACAAATTGTAAAATCTACTATAAAATTTATTTTAAAAGTAAACTACTAGACAAATAATGTGAATAGTTTTGTCACTCTGTAATTGTCACTTGTGCAGTAGTACTTAAAATGTAATCTCTAGGGAAATTGCACAAAAAGTCTAAGATTTGGGAAGGAAGTTCTATTTGCTTGCCTAGGAATTTGCCGTTAGTTAATCCTTAATATATGTGATTTCAGGTTGCATGTGCATTATTTCTAGAAGTATATTGACTACAGAAAATGTGCAGGACTTCGCCTAAGCCATCACCTCTTCTTAGTTCAGCATCATTTAGATCTGCATTGGAAAGTCCTGGATCATTGATTGTAATTAGGATTACTGACTAAGTTAAGGATGTCAGTTTTCTCAAATTAATTTCTGGATTGAGGTGGTCTACAGAAGTGAATGAATACATTAAAAACAATATGCTTAAGTTTTTCAAAATTTCACTAGTGTGACTTGTAATTTAGGCTACAGAAGAAATTGAGGATCGGGAGACCTTGGCGCTGATGGCCGCAAGGAGTGAGAATGAGGGCACATCGGATGGTGAAACGTACATTGAGAAATACACACGTGGTGTGCTGCAAGTGGAGAACATCTTGAGCCTTGAACGACTAAGACAGGCAAGGAAAAGGCACTTCTTGCACCTTTTGAACTGGTTTGTGAGAATTCAAGTAGAGATGATTGATCTTTACTAAGTGTTGTTTGTTTTTTAGAGTGTTTTTTAGCAAACATTAGTTGGATAAACGTGAGACTAAGTTTCTTCTGTGAATACAAAATTCCAATGGTGGTGGGTCCAGTGACTGTAGGTGGCAAGGGTGTAGTACAAAGAACAGGTAAAAGCCAAAGAATGTATTTCAGATACAGATTTTGGTGGTTGTGTGTGCAAGTAAAGATTTGTAAATGCAAGCCCTGCTTGAAAAAAGTGTCTTTTCTGCTCGATCATGTCTCCTGAGGAGACCATGGCATTGTTTTTAATACCATGTGTTCTTTTCTTTACACAGGCGGTCACAGTCAAAGAGGCCCTCTCCACCAAAGTGAGAAACATCCGCAGAAGCATCAGCACTCCAAATGTCCACAATGTAAGGACCCTTTATCCTCTGGTAACTTTGTACTAGTGGGGCGGGGGTGTGTGCTGTTTGTGTGCTGATGTAGCCCTGGCACAATGTGATGTGGTAACGATTCCTCTGAGCTGGGACTAACCAACCTGTAGGAAATGCAAATCAGTCGCTGGGAGCCTCTCCCCACCACTGTCCATCCCAAGAGAAAACAAAGTGGAAGGGTTGGTCTAAACTCTTTTCCTTTGATAAGGATATTCTTTTTGGAAGTAGCTCAGGATGACAACTGCCCTGCTTCAGATTACTTCTATTTCAATGTCCCTTTACCTTTTTTCATAGTGTAAGGGATAGTTTCTGTTTTCTGTGCATTTTGTGTGGTCTCCTGTCACCATCTGATACAGCACAAATATAGCTGTCCTTGTAAGTAATATTAGCTGAAAGGAGGTAACAAAAAAGTAGTTAGTACTAAATGATCACAGTGTTTCCTGAAGGCAGTATGTTTTATAAAGAAAAGGTAGGCATATTGTCATTTTGCCTGTTGCTGTTCTGTAGGTATCCTGTAGCCGACTAGATCTTTCTGCCTGTGATGAAGACGATAAGGTATGTGTACGTGACAACAAATGGCACACATTCTTAGCTTATTTTCCTCCCTCTTTGCAGCAAGCTGTATCTGAGAAAAAAATAAATAGAACAGTATTTGTAATGATCTGTTTACATATCGTCAAGATGCTGCACTACTTACATATTTTGAATTAAACCTTCTTGTCCTTCGGTGCTCTTCGTATTACAATTGTAGTAACCCACAATTAAGAAGTGGGAAGTTATGGCAAAACTTCATGTACTTCACTGAAAAACTAATTAGCTTCTAAACAGTCCCTTTGTGTGAGACAAAATTATCTGAAGTCAGTAATTGGATGTTCCTCAGTTCGTTTGGTTTTGTGTTTTTTTTTAAAAAAAATCCTACCTTTGAGTTTACCTGTTAATTTTTCTATGTTTGCCTGTATCAGCAAGCATATTTATGTATTTTTGTTTCTTAGGGCTGGTCTGAAAGTCACCTAGATATATCTGACTGTTCTTCCAGTTATCAGGATGTATCATGCTATGGTACTTTACCCAGGGAGTCACCTCGCAAGAGCAAAGATGGCAGTGGTGAGTATATACATAATGACAGTGTTTGTGGGGTTTTAATTGCTCCATTAAACTAAAAATTAAATTCTCAGTGCTCTTCCTTCTAGCATCATCCAGCTTCTTTAGCAGCTAAGTGTAATCTGGAAGCAGAGGGGAAAGGGAGAAATGCCTGAAGGCATCTAGGAAAGGATGGGGTGTACAAAAACCAAGAGGAGGGCAGAAGAACAAGCTAAATGTGAATGAAAACAGTACGGGGGGAAGACCAAAGAACAAGCCACCAAGAAAAAGGACCTGCTGCTGTTTTATCAATTTTAAAATGAAGATGCTTCTCTTAAAGTGGGAAGGATCCTTTTGCAGGTTCTTTACGTGATTTGGATGTTTGTTCTGCTGTGTCAGTGTGTCACAGGTGCCTTGTCTTCTTCAGGTCAAATCCTAACACGCTCTTCTTGATGAGGCAGTGCAGGTAGAGATACTGCCCCAATGATGTGGGACTGAGAGTTTATTCATTGCTTCTTTGTCTGTAATTTCCTCTTTGATCCTCCTGGCGGTGCAGGATTGCCAGCTTGGCTCCAGGGCAGAATTGCAGCCTTGGGGCAGGGGTCAGGTGAGGCACAGGAAGCAGAGAGCTCTCGGTTCCAGTTTCAAGGACACTTCCCACTGTTCTTATGACTGAGAAGAGGAGAAATGTTGGAGCCACAGAATGGAAGGGTCAGATAATGCTATTCTCTGCTTTCCCTCTGTTTCCAGGCTGCTCAGAGGGGCATAATCTCCCCTCGTTGAGTTCTGCATTGTCTCATGCTTGACCAGTGGTTGAATACTAAAATATTGACATTTTTCTGTAGCCAGTAACTTGCCAAATGCGTGGCATACCCTTCAGTTATTTCCAGTTACGCTCTTGCAGTCAAGGGATGAAGAACTGAAATGCAGTATTTTGGCTTTTCTACCCAGGTGCTGTAGCAGAGAATTCCCATGCTTTAATGACCAGCCCGTTTAAAGCGTTTTCTCCTCAGCCACCAAAGTTTTTCAAGCCCTTAATGCCTGTGAAAGAGGAACATAAAAGGAAGACACCACTTGAAAGCCGACCTCTCCTTAGTCAAGAGGTAATCTTTGAAAACCACCTGGGTTTGTGTACTTGGCAAATCATTTGCAGCACACAACGATCTGCAACACTAGAAGTTTGTAATTATCTGGTAAAATTAATCAGGTTGTTCTTTATATTTGGTGGGGTTTGGGTGTTTTTTACCTGAAACACTGGGATTTGGTTTTTTTCACTGCTTGGTAAGTATTCTTCTTTACAGAGCAGTTCCATTTTAAACTAACTGCAGCCTGCATTTTTTTTCTCCAGCAAGGTGTTGGTGTGGTTTTTCATAGATAAAACATAATTCCATGAAGCAGTGATGTAGGGTGGTTATAATTCTGACCTTTATGCCTCAGCCCAAAGCTGTTGGGAGGAGCGCATGAGTTTCTCTACTGGTGAGCTTGCATTGGGGTGTGTGGATGGCCAGCGTCATGTCGTAACGCCTGGCTAACCCGCACACGTGCGGCAGCGCTGTGGCCAGCCTCGGGGTCGGTGTGATTGTGTCGTGTGTCTTAACCTTTGCAGAGCGAGGCCAGCAGCCTGCCTCTAGAGAGCAATAGCCCACCTAAGGAAAAGATTGTAAGTTTTTGGACCGGTTTCTCTTCCCAGGCCTGGTGGTGGGCTCAGGGTGATCTGGCGGTGGGCTCGAGGCACTTGCGCTGCTGCAGCAGGAGAAAGGCGTGACATGGATGTAATAGCTTGCGGTTAACTAATGGTCATAATGAACAGCTGCTTGCCTGGCTTGCACACCCAATCTGTCATGGGAACTAACTCAACTGGGGGGTTGCCTTTTGTTCTTCTGTTGTTTTGGGGTTGGTTTGTTTGTTTGTTTGTTTTCATCTGTGCTTTTTTTCTTGTGGGGTGGGTGGGAGAGGGGAGGCCTTGGTGTCTACAGGGCACCAAAGATGGTGTTTTACACACCAAAGGGGTGGTTTAAGTGAACCGTCTTGCTGTCACTCTAATATACCTTGTGTGTTACCCAGATTTTGTGACTATACCCCAGAGTAAATGGAATGATCCCATTTGGTGTAAGTAACCCTGCCTTTAGGTGCTGGTACACTGTAAAAAGCTTCTCATTGCCTGATGTGGAAGTAATACGACTAAAATAAGATTGCCGCTCTTAATTAACCTGCAGCCTGTCTTCATCATTCAGGTGATGAATTGAGGTGGAGGGCTTCTGTTTTAATCTTCACCTGCCAAATCTTTCTCACTGCTGCTTAAACCAACAGTGTATCATCATTTCTGCTGTATGATGGATTCGGTTTTGGGGCTGTGGAACATGGCTGTAAATACTTGCTTTAATCAGAGCTTGAGATTTAAATTTCAGAACCTTAAAATTATTTCCGTAAGTATTACATTACAGGCCTCTTTTACCACGAAGTGCCAGTGGTGGACTTTTCCTATTCAGCAGCTATTTTCACTCCTATCATATAACCAAGCCATTAAAAATATCTGTTCTGGATTTCTAATGCTGTTTTGTAGGTTGTTATACCAAAGTATCCTGAGTGTTCTGGTTATATATATTTGAAGCTTGGCTGCTGGTTTTGGGTAGCAGCTGTTTCATTCTCAATCATGTTAATTTTCTCTAAGTTAGCTGACTTGCACTGAGTCACTGACACAAATAGTTTGAAGTTATTTGGAAGACAAAGTCTTTTAGTGGGTTGAAAAACATCCCTTGAAAGCTAAATGATTACCATGTTTTTCATAGCAACTTCGCAGCAGTTTCAATTTCTTGAGTAAAAGCAGGGTCCCACCCCCTGCATGTCCTGAATTCACCCAGGCATTTGCCCATGCTGCTTTCCACAGATGAACAGAAGCTTTCATCAGAGCTGGGAAAGGGCAATGCCCTGCACAGGCTTTCCCAACTGTTATGGAACTGACGCATTGAACACTGTAACCTGCTGTAGCCAAGAGGGCCCTGGAAAGAGCAGTTCTTTCAGTTCTCAGCTGCTTCCTCCTACCCTCGCATTGACTCCTCCCTTGCATCAAGGTAGCTTTTTGTTTGAACAGAGAGATCAAGGGAGCTGATCCATCCAGCTGATATCTAGGCTGCCATGGAGTTCATTTGGATATACTCCCCATCTGATCACTTTCTAGACATTTGGCACTCTAGGAGGCAGGCAAGAACTAGCAGCCACCGCTGGGGAGGAGGCTGAGATGACTGCTTTGTGTAGTCCTGCTGGCTCGTGGTGCTGAGTTTATCAAATGATGGCTTCGGAAGGGGTTTTATCACTTTAGGCTAAGAGCAAGCCCTCCTAGGGAGTGGTGGAAATTGAAGCGCTGGTGGGGCAGCCACTAAATAAATATCACTGATTTTATAAATTAGCAAAATAGGAACTAGCATCTTTGAGGTTACTTGGGAGGGTATAGTTTAGGGATTTGAAAACTCAGATACTTTAACTTTGAACTGTGCAGTGTGTTTGCTACAAAGCTTGTGTAGGGAAGCTGCTCTGTTCTTGCTTATTCCACTTCTGTCATTAGGAACTCTTGACGGGTGGTCTTGTCTCCTTAGTTGTTGCTGGCACATTCTTACTGTAATTGGTTCTTCAATCTGTCTTGTATTATAGTCTTTCTGTTACTTCCCAGGGAAATGACTGCAGTTTCTTTACCAATTTTTCAAGGATTTTATCCTTATTTCTACCAGTAGCCTGGGCAGTACAAGGCAGCTTCCTCCCCTTTTCTTCACATCTTACATCCACAGGAATTAGAAGAACCCTGAAATCACTGTTTCTGGAGTTTCCCAATTGGGGAGCTCAAGAGGAGAACTCTGAAAGGAAGTTTATCTTGTCTCCCAAGGGGCACCTTTTGCCTGTCACAAGGCGATGTCTCTCATCACCCATTTGCAGTATTTTTCACAACCCACATTCTAGCAATGAGACTGTTCCTCTGTGCCGTGGCTTTTCTATTTACAGCAATAGGTATCCCTGAAATGGCACACAACTGGCAATGTTCGACTTTTCCTAATCCAGTCACCAGTGTCTGTGTGTCTGCAGAGCCATTTCTCAGTTACAGCATCTCTTACCCAGTCTGAACAGTGCGTGCTAAGGTGATGGGGTTTTTCAGTCAAATAAGGAATCTTGCAGGATTCAAAGGAGAAACCAAGAACGCTGTTATTATAATGCCTTTTCATTCCACATGGATGTTTAGCTAGTAGCAACTAGAAATACTTCCTTTATTAAATGCTTATTGCTTTGGATTTTGTGTAATATCTTAAAACATTTGATAAACACCATGGTTTGTAATATTTTAAAACCAACAAAGTTCTGCATAGAGCAAAACTTACTTTTGCATGAGTAATAATGGTGAAAAAGAAGGAGTAAGCGGAATAACTGAGAAAAGGTCCCTCAGAGACAAGCAACAGGTATACTGCAATATGCAAAAAGGATACTTTGCATATCTAAATTATCTTTAAAAACATAATCCCAAATTATGTTTTATAAAAATAAAAGAAGCCTTCAAAAGAAGGTTTGGAATGGTATTCATGGTCTCAATAAAGTGGATATTAATGTTATCCTTAACTTTTAAAGGAACTACCTGGAGATTTCAAATATAAAGAACAAGATTTTTCAGTAATATAAATCATTTTATACAGTCTTATGTGATGCTTCATGGCATTATCATCCATCTGCAGAGAAATAAATAATGGCAAAATGAAGCCTTCATCCAAATTCTGTATGAGAAATAACTAAAGCAGGCCTGTAAGAACTATTAAGCAAAGGATGCCAAGCCTTTACCTGAGCAAATATTAATAATCTGAAATCTGGTTGGACAAGTTTCAGATAGACATGTAGAGATACCTTTTTCAGATACTGATTGCTCTGCTGACAAAACTTTAATATGAATTGGAAATCTTGATTTAGCCTGAGAGGCCATTCTGCATGGGTAACATGGCTGAATTATATCTGTGATGAGCTTGAACAGGGAGAGAATGAAAACGAGACCTGGTTATAGATAAGGGCCACAGTGAGTAGCAATCACTTCAAAAAATGTAAGATAAAAGAAAAGTGAAGTCATTGTGACGATCTTTACAGTTCTCTTAAAAAAAAAAAAAATCAAACAAACACAAACTAGAAAAAATCCTACCTCCAGGTTCAGAGGAAGATCCTGTCACATAAGCATGGGTTTCCTAATATGTACCTGTGAGGATGTCTTGGTTAATTGCACTGCTGAATGGAGCAGAGATCTGGTTGCAAATGACTTGGAGAAGGCCAACATACTCCATGCTTTCTTTCCTTCAGTCTTTATCTGTAAAACTAGCCTTCAGGAATCCCAAGTCTCTGAGACCCAAGGGAAAGTGTGGAACAAAGATGAATTACCCGTGGTAGAGGAGCACTTAAACTGCATGTTTGTTCCAGTGACAATACCCGTAAGGGCTGAGGGAGCTGCCTGATGTTGTTGTAAGGCCACTCTCAGTTATCCTTGAATATCATAGCATTTGGGAGAGGTACCTGAAGACTAGGAGAGCAAATGTCACTCCTGTCTCCAAGGACAAAGAAGAAAGAATTCAGCTAGCTACAAACCAGTCAGTCTTACTTCTGTCTCTGGGAAGGCAATAGAGAAAATCCTCCTAGAAAGCATTTCCAAATCCATGGAAGAATAAGGAGGTGATTGGGAGTAGTGAGAATGGATTTACAAAAGGAAAATAGTGCTTGACCACCCTGTTACTTTCTACAGTCTGGTGACTAGCTTGGTGGATGAGGAGAAAGCAGAGGATGCTGTTAACCTTGACTTTAGTAAAGTATTTGACACTGTCTCTAACGTCATCACAGATGGGCTGACAAAGTACAGGTTAGATAGATGTGCGGTGAAGTGGATTAAAAACTTGCTGAATGACTGCATCCAGAGGGTTGGGATCAGAGGTGCAAAGTCTTCTTGGAGGCCAGTTACAAGCAGTGTCCTCTAGGGCTTAATACTGGGACCAGGACTGTTCAACACCTTCATTAATGACCTGGATGATTGAACAGCATCCACCCTCATCAAGTTCAGAGCTGATATGAGATGGGGAGAAGCAACTGATACTCCAAAGGGTTGTGCTACTGTTCAGAGGGACCTTAAAAAGCTGGAGAATGGGACAGAGAGGAATCTCATGAACTTCAAAAAGGGAAATGTAAAGTCTGCACCTGGAAAGGAATAACATCAGGCCAGCAGTGTGTGTTGGGGGCTGAGCAGCTGGAGAACAGTTTTGCCTAGAAGTACCTTGGGGTCTTTGTGGACAACAAGCTGGCTGTGAGCTGGCAATGCACCTTTGCAGCAGAGAAGATTAACTCTATAGTGGACATCACCAGCAGGTTGAAGGAGGTGATCCTGGCTCTCTATTCAGCACTAGTGTGGCTGGAATTTTGCATCTGGTTCTGTGCTCCCCAGTACAAGAAAGATACAGAATTTCTGAAGTGAGTCCAGCGCGGGATTACAAGGGTGATTAATGGCTTGGAGCATTTGATGTGAGAGGAGAGACAGGACTGCTCAGTGGGAGGAGACCAGACTCTGGGGCATCTTATCAATGCATAAAAACATCGATGGGAGGGAATGAAGACAAGGTGGACTCTACTCAGTAGTGCCCAGTGACAGGACAGGAGGCAATGGACCCAAATGAAACCACTTGAGATTCCATCTGAACACAAGAAAACCCTTTTTAATGGGAAGGTGATCAAACACTGCAATGGGTTGTATAAGGAGGTTATAGAGTTTTCATCATTGGAGATCTCAAAAGCCACCCAACTGGGCATGGTCCTGGACGTTCTGCTCTGGCTGATCCTGCTTGAGCAGGGGAATTTGGAATAAATGACCTCAAGAAGTGCCTCCCAACCTAAACAATTCTGTGACTATTCTGAGGTGCAAACTGGAAAAACCTGTTTGCTGTCAGTGTATTCCAAGCTTGGTTGTGCAGAGTCACTTGAGCAGCCGTGTCTATTAGGAAGTGTAGGAAGCATTTTCAAGGGGATGTTTATCTTATTCTTCACATATTGGTTCTCAATGCACTGGTCATCTGGCGAAGTGTCACGCTTTGCCTTTTCCATCAGTGATTTATGGCAGGTGTCTGAAAGCACTGAACTACTTAAGATATCACAAAGGATCTGCCTTCATCAGTAGTTGAAATCCACGATAGAGATAGAGGAATTGATAGGTAATAGGTTCTCGAGTTTCTCTAAACTTTAAGTGCTTCAGCAGTGTTCATTTTTTTCCGAAAATATTATTCTTCCTAGTAAGAACTTGCTGTAAACTAACCATTTTATATATGTGTATATATACATATTTTTATGCATACATATGTAAATAAATGCATATATTCATATAAAAAATTAAGTACTAAAAAAAGCAGCCATGTGGAGCCCAATATTTTATTTTGCAATATTTTATACTGGGGGAGCAGCCCCGCTGTGTTGCTGTGGTTTTTCTCAGATGCATCTTGACAGCCTGAACCCTCAGCTTCCAATGGACTCTGTGGAAGGCATGTCTGTGGGCTGGCCAGTGCACCACCGGTCGTTAGCAAAGGGAAACTCTTCAAATTGTGTCAGGTTGATTAGTGTCACTTATTTCCCTCCAAACATGTTACACGTATGCATACAAATGCTTCCTTGAAGATTTTGCTGTCATGTCTGTGACCTGCTCTAGGTGTTCCTGCTCCGGCAGGGGAATTGGACTAGATGATCTTTCAAGGTCCCTTCCAATCCCTGATATTCTGTGCTTCTGTAATTTGATCCTTTTGCCTTTGTTTTCAAATATAGTGAATGTGTCTGAGTGTTACAGCCAGGAGTAAGCAAAATTATTTGGCCTTACCTATGTCAGTTTAACAGAAATTCCCATTGTGCAGCGTTAGTTTTTATTGAATGGTATTGCAGTGGAGACCTTGTAAGGCCTCTTCCATTCATATTTGTGTTTATCTTGTTAGGGGGTCAGTTAACTCTATAGAATACCTTAATTAGTCTGAATCACGGAGAGGGGTGGGGAATACAATACGTGGCTGTAAAAAAACTTGAGTATGATGAAATATATAAATGCATAACTTTTTCATGTTGTGAGCTTCCATTATGCCAAACTTTACTGCTTCATATTTTCTCAACTATTTAGAATTTATGCTTATTTTCTAAAAATTGAACTAGCTCAGTGTAGCCAGGGTATGTTCCCAGCAGCTCTTTTCAGAGGTGTCTTCCATTCTTCAGTTCAAGAATATTAAAGTTACATATTTCTCCAGGTTCAGAAAGGAAATAAAATCAAGGAAGGTTAGTTTATTTTGGAAACTTTACTGTCCTAGGTTCCTAATCCTATGTCTCTCTTCCTTCGCAGGACTCCGAGGAGGAAGACAGTGAGTTGGAGGCCATTAATAAGAAGCTGTTAAGTCCACAAAGTTTTCAAAATTTCCGGCCTTACGTTCCGGAGGAGTTTGCTGACTTCAGTGTTTACAACGCTAGCCTGGAGAACAGGGAGTGGTTTTCTTCTAAATCAGACTTCATGAGCTCACGTGTTCTTGAGAAAGAGGTATCCCGCAGCCCCACCACTAGCAGTATTACTAGTGGCTACTTCTCCCACAGTGCCTCTAACGCCACTCTGTCTGACATGCTTGTTCCCTGTAGTGATAGCACAGACCAGCTAGCCAGCCACACGAAGGAGCTGGACTCCAGTGATCCCTCAGGGTCATTTCTGGCACATGATTTAAGATCTTCAAACAAGGAGTGTCAAGAGTCAGAAAAGGAGTTAGTGAGGGAAAAGTTACCCGTGTTAATGCAGAAAGAAAACAGTGCCTTAACGGAACAAGTACCACTGTCCCTGGATGCCACAGGCAGAGACTCTCAGCAGGTACCCAGAGGTGGGTCGTGCTCAGCTTTCGGTTCCTCGGATGGCAAACATACCTGCCGTACAATTGAATTCTCAGCACGCGAAGCAACCGTTGAGCACACGACGGACATGCTGGAAGATCACTCCTTTACCGAGTTCATGGGCGTCGAAGACGGAAAGGACTTTGACCACTCCACAGCTCCGCAGTCCTGTTCCCTTGTATCCTCTAATGGAGTGAGCTCCTCGGAGTCACCACGAGGCACTGACAAGGAGCAGAGCTCCCGTGAGAGCCCTGCAGCAGCAGCGGGTGGGCGGCTTGCAGATGCTGTGGAAAGCCCCTTTTGTTCTCTGCTGGTAAAAGAGGCTTCAGACCATGAGACTTATCCCGATGCTTCCGTAGACGATATTATTGAGAAGGACCACTTGGATGGCTCCGATTGTGAAGAAGGTGCCTCTGCAGATCAAGCCCACCTTTTGCCCAGCTGGGTGGCTGTGGGCGAGCAAGTCTGTGTCGGAAGCAGTAAGACGGGCACAGTGAGATATGTTGGAACGGTGGATTTTTCAGCTGGAACCTGGGTTGGAGTTGAACTAAATGTTCAGCTGGGTAAGACTAAACCTGCTCCGGGTTATCAGCGCAGGGAGCATGGTCTGTTGTTAAAGTTGCTCTGCAACCATCTGCTGTTCAGTCCTGGGAAGTACCTCCAGTTTCATGTAAGCTTGCTGTCTGGTACACCCAGTTCCAGGCCTTCTCTTTATAGGGGTGCTTTGATTAATTTTTAACTGTCTTAAGGAAGACCTGTTCTGGTTGCTTTCTGCAGAACAGTGCTTCTGCGTGTTGTGGTAGTTCCCTACTCTAATGGATACTAGCTCTGATACTAGGGGTTTCTCTGGCAGCTAAGCTTTAAGCTGTGTAAGTGATTGCTTTGGGGGAGAGTTTAGTTTGTAAAATGAGCAAATATTTGCCTTTCTTAAACCTTTAGTTGGCAAAGTAATATTTTAGGAGATCCTCTTTTTGGTTGCAATTCAAGCCCTCCCTTCCAGGTGTGGTTCTCCCCTGGTGTGCATCCAGCTTCATCACTCGCCATTAACAATCTTGACCATTTGACCAGTACCCGCAAACACTTACACATTTCAACTGAATGTGCTAATGAAAGTACCAGCAATTAATTCTGTGCTTTTCTTTTCACTGAAGGGAAGCATGATGGGACTGTAAAAGGCAGAGAGTATTTCCACTGCAAACCGCGACACGGGGTCTTCGTTCGTCCGGGGCGCCTCAGCAAAGCACCAGCGTCCGCAAGGAAGTGGAGCAGCACTTCGCGGTCTCAGGCATCTTCCACTGCAGAGAAACGGAAAAGCTCCATGCTCCAAGGCTCGTCAGCCACTCCTAAAACAGAAGAAGTCCTCTGCCATTCAGGAGATGCAGCGGCTTCTGCTTTTTCTAGGAAACAGGAAAACAGGAAATCTTGGATTAACTAAACTGCAGTATTGTTTTGCACTTACTACACGCATCACTGTGTAGAAAACTCTGATGGATTTTTGAAGCTATTGTACGTTTAATCTGTCCATATGGAATGTGTATTCTCTAGAGTCCTTGACTTAATTCTCTAATTTTTTATAAATAATATATATATTATATATATATATATGAATGTGTATCTATAGTTTGTCTGCCAGTGAGCAGACACGGCTGCACACTAAAATACAGTTAAAGCTGAGCTGTAGATAACTGAGGTACTGGACTATTTGTTACGCAACAACTTGGGAGATATATTTTAAACAACAAAACTTATTTTATTGGGAAAAAAACAAGATGTAAATCCATATTTGGAAGGAAAAAAAATCTATGGTTTGCTGTTCTTAATTACCAAAGAACTTGTTTTAGACTGACACATTTGCTGTTTATATCTTTCTATTGTGTTTTAACTGATGACTTGGTGCCATCATGTCTCTTTTAGTCACTGGGCACCACGCAGCCTTACGTTCCGTGTGTAAGCACACTGAAATGCCCAACTGCTTCCTGTATTTTGTCTTCCTAGAGGCCTGCCACTGTGCTGACTTGGCGTTGGATCGAAATGCCTGAAGCTATACGTCTGGCAGTTCGTAGGTTAAGATAAGCCAGCCGGGCAGTGTGACTGCAGAACCAGTATTACTGCAAGGGTGCGAGAGGACAACGTTTTGGGGTTTTTTCGGGGACATCTGGTGGGGTTTTTTGGGGCTGGTTGTTTTTTTTTTAGATGTTGGGGTTGGAAATGGGGAAACAAGCAGTAAATGGATCATGACTGCAAACTTTGCACTTGTTACTTGCTGGTTATTATCAAGATGAAATAGAACCTGCTAAAATATTTTTAATCTGTAAAGTTTATTTTAATAATGGGAATGATGGAGGGATTTGTGTCTGGTGCTCATGAATTCCTAAGAAGGTTGTTCCACATGTAGATATTGTAGATGCCTGTACAAGCGTTCTGGATATTTGTAAAGTAACACGGTAAAAAACTGAGTGAAGTGAATGGCCTGCTGTATCTGTTCTTCTGTTTCTTGGCAAGTGAATGACTGAGATACCTGGGACCTTACTGAAAAGCTGCTGTTCTTTCTTTGATTGTTGTGTACAGTAAGTGGACTCTCCTATTTTACTATTGACTGTAAAGAACTGTAATTTATATACTGCCATACTGTATTTAATTGGTACAGACCTATTGTGTGTTAGAATACAGACTGGTTTACTTGGGATTTAAAAAAAAAACAAAAAACAAAACAAACCAACCCAACCACAACTGTTTTGCTTGTATTTGGTACAACAACACCTAGGTTTGGTGGTCAAACAGTGAGCTGTTTCTAGCTGAGGGCGCTCAGGTGCAAAGTACTCTGTACCAAGGCTGAAGGACACTGAGACTGGAGCGGGAACTGGATGGTATTCACCTGTTTTAGTACTGACCAGTTTGTGCAGCGTTAAGAGAAGAGCAGCCCTTGGAGATGCACCTTCCCTGCCCCCTGCTTTCCCTGTCCTTCGCAGGAAGAGGAGCAGAGCTGGGGGATTCCTGCCAGAGAATGGTGTTCTGTGGGTCAAGGGGAGATGGGACAAAGTTCCTGGAAGACAGACAAGGCAGATTCATTGCTAAATATGTAACTGCCTCAGCTGAGTACCACACAGTTGGCAGCTGGGAGGGGAGTGAAGGTGGGAGGTGCAAAGTTCACTGTACTCGCCCCTGATGTAGCTTTTGGCTCCTCTGAGATGGGATTCTTATGTGTTAATTGATTTTGGTGAAATTAACATCCTTGCAGAACATTTCATAGTTGTGGTGACCACCTGGAGTTGCTCTTGCTGCATTAGTGATACTGCTGCTGCTGCAGGGAATTACCATAAAAGAAACGCTTTATGCCAGAAGTGTTTATTAAGCAGATGATCCTAGAATGCTGCCAGGTACCTGCACTAAACACCACGCTCTTCAAGTTAATTGTAGATGTGTTTTTTTTTTTCCTAAAAAGCATTACAGAGATTATACACACTTGTCTGTGAGTGCACATTTGCATAAACATACTTGTCTGAGACCACAGTTTTGAAGCTGATGTGGGCATACTCTGATGGCAGAGATGCAGCATTGACCCCAGGTTAGCATCAGCCAGAGTAGGCTGTTCATGGTTGCATACCTTTGAGGAGACAGAATGCAGGATTACCTAAGAAACACTGGAACAATTTTGCTGCTTGGGGTATGCAATCTATACATGCTGGAGGAACCTAAACAAGCCAACCTAGTTTTCATGCTCTACACACTTTGCATAACCTGTGTTATCATGGCTTCTCTGATTACTGGGAGACCTGTACTTCTGCAAGGCTCACACGTTAACACGCCCTGCCCTGGGTTAATTTAAAGTGAAGAGGAATGTGTCTGACGGGTGCGATGAGGTACTGTGGAAATGCAAGTATTGTAGCTGATGAACTCCTCAAACTCTGCTACATAAACACAGAAGCAGGTTTTCTGTTCGTGCTGTTACCCTTGTATTTGTCATCAGTGTGAAAATGTGGTGATAGCCCAACTGCAAATTGCTTTTTCAATATTACCTTACCCAGCCTCTAAAATGCACTGCCTGATAAGCACGCTGTACAACCCACACTATGGCCTTGATTTGAAAAAAGAAAAAAAAAAAGGCCAACCCAATCTGGGTCATAACACTGAATGACGTAGGGCAGAGCCACCCTTCATCAGTCAGACCTGCCACAATAAACCCGTCCTCTGGGTGGTTTCATCGGTCCAGACAGAGTTACCAGATTTTGACCACCCTTGTAGTTACAGAGTTGAAGGCCTTTACCTTGTTTTCTGAATTTATTGTGTTGCTTGTTCAAGCGTATGTGTGTTTGTGGAGACAGAGGTAGAGCACTCGGAGTCCAGCAAGCAAAAGCTGAGTGCTTAATCGGTGCTGCTGGCTCCAGTCTTCCTCCACAACAAGCTTCACGTTTTCAGCTGGAGGTGGAGTATCACATGCTGTTATGATGTCAGTAACAAGAAGTGCCATAGAGCAGTGAATGAATGAAACCTGCGCTGCAAGGCCATGGGAGCAACATCTGGGTCTTCGTCACTCCCTGCCCTCCTATAATTCCCTGTGCCCTGTACCCAGGGTCCGGGTCAGAGGCCAGAGCTGCTCCTTGGGCTGTTGAGCAGATGGTAGACCTTGTTGTTTACTGTGAGGGTAGTGAGACACTGGAACAGGTTGCTGGATGGGGCTTTGAGCAACCTGCTTTTGTGGGAGGGGGGTTGGAATGAGGTGATCTTTAAGGTTCCTTCCAACCCAAACCACGCTGTGACTTAAAAGAGCAGTTCTGCACCATGGTGGGAAGTGACTTTCAGCCTTTCCCAAGGCTGGGTGTGTGTTTTAGGGTGAACTGTTTAATTGACAAGTGACTGGATATGAGCCAGCAGTGTGCCCAGGTGGTCAAGAAGGCCAATGGCATCTTGGCTTGTATAAGAAATAGTGTAACCAGCAGAAGTAGGGAGGTGATTGTCCCCCTGTACTCAGCACTAGTGAGGCTGCACCTTGAGTATTGTGTCCAGTTCTGGGCACCTCAGCACAAGAGAGATATTGAGGTGCTGGAGCGAGTGCAGAGGAGGGCAATGAAGCTGGTGAAGGGCCTAGGGCATAAATCTTACGAGGAACAAGTGGGGGAGCTGGGACTGTTTAGTTTGAGGAAGAGGAGGCTGAGGGGAGACCTCATCTTGAAAGGACATTGTAGAGAGGTTGTTGCTGGCAATTCTCACGGCAATTAGTTATAGAACAAGAGGGAATGGCTTCAGGCTGCAGCAGAGTAGGGCTAGGTTGGACATTAGGAAAAAATTCTTCCCAGAAAGAGTGGTCAGTCACTGGAATGGGCTGCTCAGGGAGGTGGTGGACTCACCATCCCTGACTGTGTTTAAGAGTTGATTAGATGTGGTGTTGAGGGATATGGTGTAAGGGAGAACTTTGTAGAGTAGGGCTGATGGTTGGACTCGATGATCCCAAGGGTCTCTTCAACCGAAATGATTCTATGATTTGCAGAATTTAAAGGGGAAAAGAGTGAAATCTCAGCAAAGGATTTAAATTTGTTGGGGAAGGGTGAAGAGGAAAAGACTGCTGTCTTGTTTCTGTGAAAAAAAAAAAAAAAAAAAACAAGCATAACCCAGCTTTTCTCATAAAAAAACCAGCCCTGCACTGTCCCAAGTCGCCTTTAAGATCGCAGCGTTACGGGGCGGGTACTTAACGGGGGCGGAGCGGAACGGAGTGCCGTCCCTTCCGCAACCCCCTGGGCGGGACGTGGGGCACCGCACGCCTCGGCCTTGGCGCTGCGGAGCCACCGGCTTGCCGGTAAGTAACCCCTCTCCGCCACCTCCGGGAACCGCGCCGGGGGACNCTGCAGGCGGGCAGCTGCACGTAGGCTGGCTGGCAGCTTGGAGATGTGGGGTTTTTTTTGCAGCGTGGGGTGGGAGGGTGAAATTAAAGGTACAGGGTGAGAAAAAAAAACAAAAAAACAAAACAACCCCAAATAAGTCTTAAATTGATATTTATACCTGGTTTGGTTGGGGTTTGGGGTTTGGTTGCTTTTCCTCTATTTCTCTGCAGGTCCAGTATCGGCGAGGGATGCTGATGAGTCTCGTCCGATTCACAGCCAGAAGGTTGGTTTCCCAAGCGTGTCCTGGACTCAAGGCTGCACCTTCAAAGAAACACAAGTTTTGGTTGGAAATGGCTCGTCCCAGCTCCAGTAAGACATCTCTTAATATGCTTCCACTCCCCGTGCGGGCTTTTAAGCTGGGTTTGACATTCTGGGGAGGTTTTGCGTAAATCTAGAATTGAATTTAAAACGTTTAGGGGAGTGTGAAGTTGATTCCCACACACACACCCCTAAAACTTATTTTCTGCTCCAAACCCCCTGGCAGGCAGGCAGTCAGCATGATCGCCTGGTGACCCGTTTTTAGTATTTTTCACCTACGCACATAAACACACGCTAATTAATTGCGCTTCCTTTTCGTAACCCTAACAGACAATAAAAGCTCAATCCTCGTTTCTTGGTGCAATTACAGAGGGCCTCGAGCATCCCTAAGGAAGCGAGAGCATTGGGTAACCCCAGAGCCCTGTTGAGTCTCGTAGGAGCAAATACTCCTCTGTTTGTTTGTTTGCTGGGGGGGATTAGTGCAGCTTGTTGGGGGTTTTTAATTTGAGGATGTGCCTTGACGTGAACGCTGAACTTCACAGGTGTAACAGTAAAACCCACACAGTTGGGAGGCCAAAGCACACTTGCTTTTTCTGCCACCTGGAAAATCAGTGTTTGGCCACTGTCAGAGCCCAGACACGACTCGGAGGACTTTTGGCCTCATCCTTACACGTTGAAGGGCTCGTGAGGTCGGGTTTGCGACAGCAGGTGTCAGGATCGTAGCATTCTCTACCCATTTTTACGGCTCTTGTGCTGTGGGTCTTGGGGCTTTGTCAGTGACTGTCTCTCCTTGTAAAAACTTGTCTGCCTTTGGGTTAAAAAAAAACCCCAACCAACCAAAACCAAAGTAGTAAAATGCAAAGACTGGGGCTGGAACCAGCAGGTTGAAGTTCAGTCAGAGAGCAGTCACTAGTGGCAGACTGCAGGAGTCAACAGTGAGGCCAAAATTGCTTCACACCTTCATTAATGATCTGGATGATGGGGCAGAGTGTACTCTCAGCAAGTTTCTAGATGACACAAAACTGTGTCATCTAGAGGAGTGGCTGATGCACCAGAGGGTTGTGCTGCCATCCAGGGGTCCTCAACAGGCTGGGGACATGGGCTCATGGGAGCCTCATGAAATTCAGCAAATCAAAATGCCATGTCCTGCCCCTGGAGAGGAACAACCCCATGCACCAGGACAGGCAGGGGCTGACCAGCTGGAAAGCAGCTTGGCAGGAAAGGCCTTCAGGGTTCTGGTGGACCTCAAGTTGAGCATTAGCCAGCAATGAGCCCTTTTGGCAATTCTGATGAGTATCCTGGTCTGCACTTGGCAGAGCATCTCCAGCAGAGGGATGGAGGCCACCCTTCCCCTCTGCTCGGCAGTGCTGAGACACACCTGGAGTGCTGGGTCCAGTGCTGATGTCCCCAGCACAGGAGAGACATGGACTTACTGGAGGGAGTCCAGCAAAGGGCCACAGAAATGATAAGTGGCTTGTAGCATCTGACATGTGAGCAGAGGCTGAGGAGAGTCAGGGCTGCTCAGCCTGGAGAAGACCAGGCTCTGAAGCATCATATTGATGCACAAAAACACCTGATGGGAGAGAGTGAAGACAAGATGGACTCTTCTCAGGAGTGCCCAGTAACAGGACATGAGGCAACAGACCCAAATGAAAGCATGTTGAGATTCCATCTGAACACAAAAAAACCCTTTTTTACTATGATGGTGATCAAACACTGAACAGTGTTTGTGCAGAGAGAGGGGGTGGAGTCTCCATCCTGAGAGATGCTTAAAAGTAACCTGCCTGGCCACGCTCCTGGACAGTCTGCTCTGGCTGACCCTGATTGAGCAGGGGGTTTGGACTAGGCAATCTCCAGACGTTCCTTCTCACCACAACCGTTCTGCGATTCTAAAATATGTTGCCTAAAAATATTTGAAGTAAACTGGAAGAGATTTTTTTGTCCCTTTGTAGCTAATCTGTTCCTTTTTAATCTTGCTTTGACTCTTAGAAAAACGTAAAGGAAATTTCCCATCCTTTTTCCCAAGTCACTTTACCACGCAGGAAAAAAATGGAGAGAACATACATTTGAACACAGAAAATTCAACTGCAAACCTACAAGATGGGCAAGATGCCTCAGAAGGAAATGTGTTTTCTCAAATTACCTTAAATTTGAAGGTGATACTTTGTAACTAAATATAAATGGTTTTTAGCTTGGATCTTATCTTGCAATTGGAGAGCAAACCTCCTGGCTGGTGGTGGCAGGTGTGGGATTTTAGTTTTAAGGCTCTGTCTTTCAAGACAATACTGAGTGTATTCATAGTTCAATACATGTGACCCTACTGGGCCTGCTCATATCAGAGGTTTTTATCAGAATTAGGTTGATGGTTGGACTAGATGATCTTAAAGGTCCCTTCCAACCTAGACAATTCTTTGATTCTCTGCATTTTTTGAGGATCTGCAGGAATTGTCCTTCAAATTCCAATACACAGAAACTCAGAAAAAAGGAATATTCTGAAATTAAAGTCACGGGAGGTGTACATGGAAGCCATTTCTGGATACATAAGTCTGCCAGNATAAAAGCTCAATCCTCGTTTCTTGGTGCAATTACAGAGGGCCTCGAGCATCCCTAAGGAAGCGAGAGCATTGGGTAACCCCAGAGCCCTGTTGAGTCTCGTAGGAGCAAATACTCCTCTGTTTGTTTGTTTGCTGGGGGGGATTAGTGCAGCTTGTTGGGGGTTTTTAATTTGAGGATGTGCCTTGACGTGAACGCTGAACTTCACAGGTGTAACAGTAAAACCCACACAGTTGGGAGGCCAAAGCACACTTGCTTTTTCTGCCACCTGGAAAATCAGTGTTTGGCCACTGTCAGAGCCCAGACACGACTCGGAGGACTTTTGGCCTCATCCTTACACGTTGAAGGGCTCGTGAGGTCGGGTTTGCGACAGCAGGTGTCAGGATCGTAGCATTCTCTACCCATTTTTACGGCTCTTGTGCTGTGGGTCTTGGGGCTTTGTCAGTGACTGTCTCTCCTTGTAAAAACTTGTCTGCCTTTGGGTTAAAAAAAAACCCCAACCAACCAAAACCAAAGTAGTAAAATGCAAAGACTGGGGCTGGAACCAGCAGGTTGAAGTTCAGTCAGAGAGCAGTCACTAGTGGCAGACTGCAGGAGTCAACAGTGAGGCCAAAATTGCTTCACACCTTCATTAATGATCTGGATGATGGGGCAGAGTGTACTCTCAGCAAGTTTCTAGATGACACAAAACTGTGTCATCTAGAGGAGTGGCTGATGCACCAGAGGGTTGTGCTGCCATCCAGGGGTCCTCAACAGGCTGGGGACATGGGCTCATGGGAGCCTCATGAAATTCAGCAAATCAAAATGCCATGTCCTGCCCCTGGAGAGGAACAACCCCATGCACCAGGACAGGCAGGGGCTGACCAGCTGGAAAGCAGCTTGGCAGGAAAGGCCTTCAGGGTTCTGGTGGACCTCAAGTTGAGCATTAGCCAGCAATGAGCCCTTTTGGCAATTCTGATGAGTATCCTGGTCTGCACTTGGCAGAGCATCTCCAGCAGAGGGATGGAGGCCACCCTTCCCCTCTGCTCGGCAGTGCTGAGACACACCTGGAGTGCTGGGTCCAGTGCTGATGTCCCCAGCACAGGAGAGACATGGACTTACTGGAGGGAGTCCAGCAAAGGGCCACAGAAATGATAAGTGGCTTGTAGCATCTGACATGTGAGCAGAGGCTGAGGAGAGTCAGGGCTGCTCAGCCTGGAGAAGACCAGGCTCTGAAGCATCATATTGATGCACAAAAACACCTGATGGGAGAGAGTGAAGACAAGATGGACTCTTCTCAGGAGTGCCCAGTAACAGGACATGAGGCAACAGACCCAAATGAAAGCATGTTGAGATTCCATCTGAACACAAAAAAACCCTTTTTTACTATGATGGTGATCAAACACTGAACAGTGTTTGTGCAGAGAGAGGGGGTGGAGTCTCCATCCTGAGAGATGCTTAAAAGTAACCTGCCTGGCCACGCTCCTGGACAGTCTGCTCTGGCTGACCCTGATTGAGCAGGGGGTTTGGACTAGGCAATCTCCAGACGTTCCTTCTCACCACAACCGTTCTGCGATTCTAAAATATGTTGCCTAAAAATATTTGAAGTAAACTGGAAGAGATTTTTTTGTCCCTTTGTAGCTAATCTGTTCCTTTTTAATCTTGCTTTGACTCTTAGAAAAACGTAAAGGAAATTTCCCATCCTTTTTCCCAAGTCACTTTACCACGCAGGAAAAAAATGGAGAGAACATACATTTGAACACAGAAAATTCAACTGCAAACCTACAAGATGGGCAAGATGCCTCAGAAGGAAATGTGTTTTCTCAAATTACCTTAAATTTGAAGGTGATACTTTGTAACTAAATATAAATGGTTTTTAGCTTGGATCTTATCTTGCAATTGGAGAGCAAACCTCCTGGCTGGTGGTGGCAGGTGTGGGATTTTAGTTTTAAGGCTCTGTCTTTCAAGACAATACTGAGTGTATTCATAGTTCAATACATGTGACCCTACTGGGCCTGCTCATATCAGAGGTTTTTATCAGAATTAGGTTGATGGTTGGACTAGATGATCTTAAAGGTCCCTTCCAACCTAGACAATTCTTTGATTCTCTGCATTTTTTGAGGATCTGCAGGAATTGTCCTTCAAATTCCAATACACAGAAACTCAGAAAAAAGGAATATTCTGAAATTAAAGTCACGGGAGGTGTACATGGAAGCCATTTCTGGATACATAAGTCTGCCAGCGCTGTCTGCATGGTCTTTATATAAAAATATGCGTGTTTGAAGAGCTGTCTGGTTCTCCTCCCCACACAGATATGGCTGATTTCCGAGAAGTGTTTGCCAAAGCGAAGCATATAGCCATCATCACAGGAGCCGGTGTTAGTGCGGAGAGCGGAGTTCCTACCTTCAGAGGGGCTGGAGGTTTCTGGAGGAAGTGGCAAGCCCAGGTGGGTACATGGGTGGTGACATGTGTCTGCACAGCTGTGCTTCTCTGTTCATCAGGTAGGTGAGCCTGAAGGGTCAGAAGAAGCTGGGAAGAAGCTTCTACTCTAGAGGGTGGAAGCACTCCAGGGGCAGTTTGGAGAGGACAGAGCTCTCCCTGTAGCTCTCCCCATGGCCTGGGGAGCTGCTCTGGGCAGCTGCAACTGCTTTTCTGTCATTTGGTTTATCAGTTGTTTGGAAAAAACAACGTTCTTGCAGATGGCTCTGGGTCTTTCTACTGTCCTTGCTTTCTTGTCACCTTGCAGCTTAGCCGCTGGCTCATCTTCTGATACTTTTGCTGTCCTACCTCACGGAGCCTTCCCTGTTTTAAACTCTTAAGAACTATTTACCAAAATAACGAAGGGCAGAACCTACGATACTGACATTTTCTTCTAATCTTAGCTTATTTAAAAATATTTGGGGTTGGTTGGTTGGTTAGGGGCAGGATTCTTCATGGTCTTCCACTTTCCCACAAGCTCCGTTTCTCTCCCCAGTGTGATCCTGCCAGCGTCTGGGGCCATGGGGGTGGGACAGGAGGTGGCAGCAGACCCTGGGGGGTGGAGTGACACAGTGGGGAGCAGCAAAATGTGCAAGGTGCATTGGCACCTCATGAGTTTGATCCTGCGTGGTGCTGCAGGTGCTTCCAGTAACTGTGATGCCCTCAGTAACTGCTACCCCAAACCCTGCAATCATGTCTGCTTTTTTAATACCATTTGTGGAGTTTTGAGGAAGTTAAAAGGGGGTCAGAGAGATGAGGGTTTTGGGATGGTTTGAATCCAAAGATGCCTGTTTCCTTCCAGAGACTGTCAATTCAAATCAATGCGTGTGTACAAACGCCTGGTCCTTCTGCCTCAGACAGCCTGCATTCAGCGTTTTTATACCAGTAGAGTTGTGCATTGAAGCATTAGACTAAGCTACTCCTTGTTTTTTAAAATACAACATTATGTTATGCTTAAATTGTGTTATGCTTAAATTAGGACAGGATAGAAATTGCTAGCAAAGGAAATATATCCACACGGTGCTGAGTTTTATGACTGCTTTGGAAAAGACAGGTTTTGATGCAAAAAATTGAAATCTCTGACTGTGCTTTGAGCTAAGGTCAAAGCTAGGCCACTAAACTCCTGATGGTTCAGTAGAGCAGCACAGAATAAGGTCTGTGTGTACTGTATGAAACCTCATACCACACTGTCAATATCAGCTATTTCCTTGTTTGATAAAATCCTTTGACTTGTCATCCTTGTAAGGGCCATCAAACTATATTCTTGTCAACTGCAGCTGGTTATAAATAATCTCCTTTTTATCACCTTGTTATGCTGGTAGCAGTGTAAATAACAGTGAGCCAGCAGGTTTCATCTGAGGAAGGGATTTTCTCACCCTTTCGCTGGTAGAATGAAGTGTTATGTCTCTTCCAGGAGCTGGCCACTCCGGAGGCTTTTGCACGAAACCCATCTCGTGTATGGGAATTTTACCATTATCGCCGGGAAGTGATGCTGAGCAAACATCCGAATCCCGCTCACATTGCCATTGCGGAGTGTGAAAAGCGGCTGAGCAAGCAGGGAAGGAGCGTTGTGGTCATCACTCAGAATATCGATGAACTACACAGAAAGGCAGGCACAAAGCACCTCTTAGAAATTCATGGTAAGGATCAGCTTAGCTGTCGGCATCTCTGTGCTTTAGAACCTCTCTTTATTTCTCAGCTTTCTTTTTTAATGGGTTCTGGCAATACACAGGAACTGATTCTCCCTTCCTGCTTGCTCAGTTTTGCCTCAGATCCACTTGAACACTTGTGGATAGTGACACTTGGCTGATTTCCCTTGGAAAAGTAGAAGAGAATCCATGAGGACTTCCACTGTGTGTTAGTGGTGGTGCCACACCTGTATTGCCACCAGTAACAAGTGTATTTGCAAGACTGGTTGCACCATCCCTGGTGCTTTCCCCTGTCGTGTCCTTCAGAGCCCTACCTGTGTGGTCCTGGGCTACAGGAGGAAGAAGGGAAATTTCCTGTAACCTTTCTCTCCTACACCCAGTGGACTCCCTCTCTCTTCTGTGTAGTTAGTGGCATTCCTCCCTCCTACCCTCTCTCATGCAAAGCGCCAGGGGAGCACAATGCAGGTGCAGCACATGGGGGTCAGCAGGGCTTTGGGATCTGAGGAAATATACGGGTGTGGAGAGGACAAGGGCAGGGAAGACCTTCTCCATCTCTTGAGGTGCCTCCACTCCTCCTTTCTCCTCAGCCCCTGCCATAGAGAGACAGTCTCCCAGGACAAAGCGCCATCCTGCTCCTCCACTGCTATGGTGCTTTTTAACTGAAGTATCACAAAAGGTTTAAATGGGATTTCTCATCACTGCTCTGTGATCTGCACACAGGAAACCTGCAGTTTGCAGTTGTGGAGCCAAGGATAAAGCCTTGGGCATGGTTTAATTCTGATTATCCTTATTCTTTACAAAGGAGAAACAATCTAAAACTCTTGGTAATATTGTACATCTCTACAGCACATTAGTAACTACAGGTTTTGGGGTTGAGGAGTTTGCATCAAACAAAATATTGTTAACAGCATATATTCTTTTTTTTTTTTTTTTTTCAAAAATATTTCTGGTTTAAGGGGAAAAATATTAAGCAGAAACCATCTCACTCAATCAAACTTTAGGTAGTGATATTCCTCTGAAGGACTGTTACAAGGCTGTGTATTGCTCATGCAGGGAGGTAGAACGGGGTGATAAATGGTAGTTCAGAGGGGCTGTTGCTGCTGTTCCCTGCGGCCTTTTGGCAGGAAGGGCTGCGTCTGTCTTTGCCAGGCCTGCTCTGTGCTTAACTACGATGCTGTCACCTTGGGATGCTGAACAAGAGCGTGTGTACGTGCTGTGCAAACAGTGTCTCAGTCATAATGTTGCCAAGTTTCAATGCACGGCTGTTACGTTCATGTAATAAGTTCCCCACGAGGTATTGTCTTGACAAAGTCAAGTAAAGACCACCCAGGATGGGCAGAACTTGCTTGTATGGCCGCGCCTCAGAGCAATCGCTTGAGCCCTGACATTTTCTCTTTGTGCATTTCAGGTAGTTTATTTAAAACTCGATGCACCAACTGTGGAAACGTGGCTGCGAATTACAAGAGTCCGATATGCCCTGCGTTGGCTGGGAAAGGGTAATCTGTTCTCCCCCGTCTTCTATTTTGTCTGCTATTATCTTCTATTTTGTCTGCTCCTCAATAGAAAAGGAACCACTTTAGGGCCATATGTGAGTTTCAGGCAACCAGCCCACTTCCCTTCAGTAGCATTAATGCTTAAATTTTACAGTACTGCTTTGAAACAAAGGTCTACTGTTGGGTAACTTCAGTGAGAGCCCATGGTACCCTAAGAGTGTGAATGAATCACTGTTAATTTCTCAGCACAACATTATATGTTTTAATTAGAACAATTTCAGCTGGTCTGAAACTCTCCTATGGGACATCCACTAATTGTACTGTTTGAGAACAAGCGTTTACTCCCGTCCTCTTCATCTTCCCATTTTTTTATTAAATTGGATGCTTATTCCTTAAATTGGATTGTCATCACTTGACACATGGATTGTCCTCTTCTGCATTTCTTGAGCCCCTTGTAGCTTTTGTCCTTCAACTTGGTAAGAGTCTCATGATTACAAGTCTCGGAAGTACAGGTGTGTGAAGCAGTGAGGAGGGAAGCATCAGTTCCCAGGATTTCTGCAGCTTTAAAAGTTGCAGAAGAGTCCTTCAGTCTCCTTTTTCTAGCCATCCTCTTTCTTTCACCAATAAAAATAAGCAGGGGATAGAGGACAGGCATTTGGTCATAGATTTTTAGGGATTTTTACTTTTGAATTTCACCAGATCTTTAAATAGCTACATAAATAAGTTAAAAAACAAATACATAACTAATAAAAGGTTGTGCCTTTGACAGACTTTGACCAGCTTATTACAGCTGCTTAGCTCTGGGATAATTCTGGACACTGCCTGCCTACCCTCCATGTGGAATTTTAGGGTTGAAGTTAGCTGAAGTCGCAGATTCCTTGATTGTAGAGTGTGCTTTAGAGAATACCAAGTTTTTATTAATATTTAAGGTGCACTTTGTACAACTGCATATGTATCTCCATTTTGTAACCTCAGGGCTCCAGATCCTGAAACAGAAGACGCCACAATTCCAGTTGAAGACCTTCCTCAGTATGTATGGACTGCTTTGTTTTTTGTTGTTACCTCTTCATGTGCATCTTATATTACTTTTCACATAGTTTTGGAAGGACACAGAGATGTTGTACAGGAGAAGGCAGTGTGGGGTTTCAGCCCAGAGAACTGAGTTTAAAGTCACAGGGGACAGCAGACAACAGGAGCGTGTACCAGTTTACCATGGTGCACGGTAACACCATAGTAACACACACACCACGAGTGCGTGTTTGTGTGCTTGACCATCAAGCTGAAACACGCCTAACTTCACGGGGTTTGTACAAAGTGTAGTAGGAGAAATGCAGTAAGAAACTAAGTGCCATGCAGTACATGTTTTGCTGGTGCTACTGTTACTCAGCCTGGAACACTGTGCTGGGGCACAGCCACTGCGTAGCCCCTTGCAGGCATTAAATATAGCATGGTGCTTTTTCTATATAATGGCTGAAGGTTTGCCTTAGCTACTTGCAGATGCAAGAAATCACCATATTCTTCATCTGGTTCCTGAGGAAAAGAGGTGAACGTGATGCTTTGTCATACAGTTCACGTTCTCCTTAAAAACCCGTTGGCCAGTTTGTCAAAGTTGATGGAGACCAAGGTCTGTAGCACATGCTACATTTTAAGTTCCATGCATTTCAAGAGCTGAGCAAGGAGAAGACACCATTAAGTATGAGTTGAACACCAGTTCAGCAACTTGTTGTGTGTGATGAGGCAGCATGTGTTTATTTGCAGTGTGTGTGTAGCGAGGTTTCAGCTGCCTTCTGTCCAGCACCTGGTAGAGGAGGGTGTGGGGAGGGCTGTGAAGAAGGGAGAAAGAGTGTGAGGGCAGGTAAGAGATGCCCAAACGAGAATGGGAACTGCTTTGATGTTGTGCAGCTTGCAACATCCATGTCAGCAGCACAACGGTGTCCCGTTGTGATTTCTGAACAGGTGCGAGGAGGATGGCTGCAATGGACTCCTCCGTCCCCACGTTGTCTGGTTTGGTGAAACCCTGGATCCTGACATTCTCACAGCAGTTGAGAAGGAGCTTGAGATATGCGACCTCTGCTTGGTAGTAAGTCCTGCTTCTGTTACCCCTTAACCAGCTGGGAAGCCATGCTGAAGAGCTTGGAGCCTCTGGGTACAGGTGACGCATCTACACTTCCCCAGGAGAGCTGTCTCATGTCAAGTGTAAAACACTAAAAGGCCACGAGGTTTGAAGATGTACATAGACTAGTCAGAAGGCAACAGGCTGAAGCATGTGTGTACTTTGCTCCGCTGACATCTGCTTTTAGTGCAGACGTGTTAGAGATTCAAGTGTTAGAGGTTAGCTAACCTTGTTTAGCTGTTAAACTGTGGAAAACATTATTATTTTGGTGCTTAGTTTAAAAAAAAAAAAAAAGGGAGACAACGTTGCAAGAAGACAACTAGCAGCTATCATGTGCTGCTTTTTTTTGTGTGAGGTTGTTTACATGCCACCTTGTATATTCCAGCTCACTGACCGAAACACTTGCTCAGAACATTGTGTACCCTTCACAAAATAATCTCAAGGAACCCAAGGAACATCTTGTTTTCCTGAAGGCAAAGTTCGCCATTTGGGGGATTTTTATTGGTTTTTTTTTTTTTTTAATCCACAGTTATAATCCCCAAACAGGCTTCTATGGGTTGCATCAAAGAAACAACTCCTGACTCTTGTGCTGTGTTAAATAGCTGCATGTGCAGTGACAGTAAATACAGATACTGATTTGCTTTCTGTACACATCAGTGTTCCAAGAAGGGCCCTTACCTTGTGGGTTGCTCTGGTTCTGTCTGTCTAACAAGCAGGCCTGCTACACTCGTGATTTTTCACTCTGTCCCTGCAGGTGGGGACCTCCTCTGTGGTGTATCCTGCTGCTATGTTTGCCCCTCGGGTCTCCGCCAGAGGAGTGCCAGTTGCAGAATTTAACATGGAAGCCACTCCTGCTACAAACAGATTCAGGTAAGGCTCTTCAGTTTTAAACCAGCAACCTTTAGTCCCCTTCATCTTCCTTGCCTTTTGCACTAAACTGCTAAAATGCTTAGAAATATTTTTATACAAGCATGACCTATTTTTTTTTCCCCAGTGCTTAAGAAGTGTATTTTTTTCTATTCAGTAGCAAGGATGATTGTGATGATAAGATTGCTGGCAATGTGCACTTGCAGCCTTCAAGGCCAACTGTAGCCTGGGCTGCATCAAGAAAAGTGTGGCTGGCAGGTTAAGGGAGGCAATTCTGCCCCTCTGCTGTCATGAGACTCCAACTAGTAGTACTATGTCCAGCTCTGGGGCCCCCAACATAAGGAGGACGTGGACCTGTTGAAGCAGGTCCAGAGCAGGCCCACAGATAATCAGAGGGCTGGAGCACCTCTGCTATGGTTGAGAGCGGGTTGTTCAGCCTGGAGAAGGCTCTGGGGAAACCTTATAGTAGCCTTTCAGTACCTAAAAGGGGCCTACAGGAGACTCTGTCCCTATAGAGGAGGGACTCTATCAGGCAGTGTAGCATCAGGACAAGGATGATGGTTTTAAACTGAAAGATGGTAGATTTTATTAGGTATTAGGAATAAATTCTTTACTGTGAGGATGGTGAGGCACTGGCACAGAGTTGCCCAGAGAAGCTGTGGGTGCCCCATCCCTGGAGCTGTTCAAGTCCAGGCTGGATGTGGCTTTGAGCAACCTGCTCTGGTGAAATGTGTCCCTGCCCATGGCAGGGTGGTTGGAACTAGATGATCTTTAAGGTCCCTTCCAACTCTAACCATTCTATGATTTCTTAGTGGAGGTAACTTACACTGAAGACAACGACTGTTATGTCTGTAAGTGTGAAGCCAAAGCCTGTCCCCAGGTCCCAGAAGGCTCAAATCCCCCTCCCTCAGCAGCAGCCTCACCTGCCTCTCCAAACCACTCGGGCACTGCCAGGAAAAGAAAAAAGCAGCGAGGCGCTGGTTCCTTGCCCACCCCTTCACCCGGCTGCTGTTCGCTTCCTTCCTTCCAGGTTCCACTTCCCGGGCCCCTGCGGTACCACCCTGCCGCCGGCGCTGGCCCGCCACGAGTCGGAGATCATCTCCTGAGCCCTCGGAAGCGACCGCTGAGGGAAAGGCCGGGGCGGACCGGGTCCCAAGCGCGGCGTGGGTGAAGGGAGGGAGAGGACGGGTGCGACCGGGCTGTCCCTTCCCCTGCTCCACACGGCAATAAAGGAGCGGCGGGGGCCCGGGACTGCTCGGTCCCCGCCGCTGACACTCTCCCTCAGGACCTGCTGCGTCTGCGCGCGCCGCGGCCGTTAGAAGCGGTTGGGGGCGCGGGGCCTTCCCTGCAGGGGCGGAAGTCAGGGAGCACTTCCGGGGCGGCCGGGTGGCGTGAGGGGGATGATGGCGCGGCGGAGGAAAGGAGTGGCGGTGGCGAAACGGCCGCCTGCCGTTCTCCTCAGTCCGTCCTCCTCGGAGGATGAGGCCCCGGAGGAGGTGTCCTTCGGCGCGGCGAGAGAGGCGGCCGAGGCCGAACGGAAGCTCGAGGGGGAGGCGGCCCAGAGGTACGCTAGAGGTACGCCCCTGCCCTCCCACTCTTTCTTTCCCCTCACCCCCTGACGGTGCCTCCTCCCTCGCCGCAGGCACCGGGAGCTGCTGAAGGAGAAGCGGCGGCGGCGGCAGGAGCTATTCGCCGAACAGAAGGTACGGCGGCTCCCTCCCCTGCGATCAGCATCCCCACCGGGGCCGGCAGCCCCCCCGTCTTGCCCCGTCCCGTCCCTCTCACTGCCCTCTCCCCACAGAGACGGAAGCTGCTCCCCGAGGCCGTGCTTCAGGAGCTGAGCGCCGAGCCGTCCGCAGGGTGAGGGCACCGTGGGGAGGGTTGTGGGGGTGTCCGCAGGGTGAGGGCACCGTGGGGCGGGTTGTGGGGCAGGTGTGGGGGTGTCCGGGCGAAGCAACCCCCCTCCGCCCGCAGTGCGGCCTCTTTGTATCCTGGCGTGGAAAGGACCGGGGGGTGGAAACGGGAGCTTTCGTGGCTTGACAGTAAAGGTGGAGTGTGAATCGACAGAGTAACTTCTTGCCTTCTCCTCACTCCGCAGAGCCAAGGGACAGGCAGCAGCGGCTGAGCCAGGTATGCGACAGCTCCCTCTGCTCCCATACCTCCGCCTTTCTGTGCTAGAGTCGGTTCAGGGTACAGTGGTAATGGACTGGGTAGACTGGCTGTTTGTGCGGGACAACATCTTAGGAAAAGCCTGAAGTCGCATTTAACCTCGTTCCTGTGCCTTTTATAAACGTTGTTTAACTGTGCAGTGATTTTGGTTAAAATAGCCTAAGGTGTTTAACAAGTATGTGGACAGATGCTGTAACAGAAAAACCAACGATTACCAGAGGTTGAATAGCATTTGCCATTCATTGTTACAAAGGCTGTTTCTGGACAGAGATGACAGATGTTTCTGGATAGAGTTGATAGTTTTTGGGCAGAGCCTTGATGCTTTACATACCATGCTGTAACTTAGTAGCACCTGTAAAAAATGAGTTAACTTTTTTTTCCAATTCTGAGCTAGAAAATCAGAGTCTGGAGTATTGACGACTGCTGTTTCCTAGCCCTCTCAGCTGTACTGCAGAGTACTTTACAAAAAAAGCATTTTGGCTTTTTTTTTTTTAACAATTCTCTCATTCATATCTCACATATTTATATAGTTGGATGGTGCAACTGCTACTTTTTCTTCCTTTTATTATTGTTTTAAAAACATCTGCTGACATAAGAGATGAGCTTTGGTGCTTTGAATGCTTGGTCTCTGTGGTGGGAAGGCAGGCGAGGCTGGACTCCCCTTTGGGCGTTACATACTGCCGTTGTGTTACACAGAATTGCTGTCCTGTGAGGAATCCTACCTTGTGCCGACGCTGAGGGAGAGCGGGCGAGCAGCGCTGGGGGCGGTTGCCCTGCAGCCCTTCTTCCCCTCCCTCTCACAGCCCTTCTGTGGGGGCAACACTTTCTATCTCTTACTGCTGTGAGCTGAAAACTGCCTCTTGGCCATCTTCCTTTTCACAGTGTAACTCTTGTTCTGCTGCTCCTCTGCTGCTTACAGCTCTTGATTCTCAACCTTTGGGAAGTTTTTTCTGTTTTCTATTCGCCTGACTTTAGGTAAGCAAGGTGGAGCTGGGGCTGTGAAGCAGAGACAGGGCTGTGTCCCAAAGCAAGGCCAAGCCCAAGCCCAAAAGCGAGTGAAGAAAGACAAGGGAAAGAAAGGTGCCAGGTCCAGGTAAGGCTGGGAGAGGAAGATCCAAGGTGTCTGTGCCTGTGTTGGCGCTGCTTCTGCCAGCGTGGGGAGGGGGCATCACAGCAGCTGCTCTGCCAGGGTGGCTGTGGTCTTCTTCACTTGATGTTCCCCCAGTTCTTCCTTTGATGCAAAGCATGTTTATGTGCTCAAAGCACCTTTAATGTGCTGATGATGCAGCATATTTGTAAAACATATACACACACAGAGATAAGTAGATAATATAATGTTTATATTTTTGTATGAAATAGCTGTGCAGTCCTAAGCACAGCAGTAGCTGCTGTTCTGTGCTGCCACAGGCCTGGTTGTTGAGCACAAATTCCTGTCAGTTTTCTTCTCCCCCTGTTTTTCTGTCACTGTTGTCCCTCTAGAGGAATTGCAGTAGCTTCTGGTAGGGCTAATTTGTACAGGTCCAATTTCTTCTTAATTATTTTTTTCAATACTGCTGCCAGTCACGGCTGAGTATCAGGTGCCAGCACCAGCCGCTGCTGTGCTCAGGCACTGACCAGTGCATCTGTTGTTGCATAGCTACGCTACAGGGATTTACATCTCTTTATTTAACTAGGGCAAAAGGAAACTACACGGCTGTGCGCTTAAAAGATCAGAGTCTAACAGCTCTGCACCAGCAGCTCGCCAGAGACTTTGTAAGCACTCAGCTCTACGGCCCAGATGCTAACCGGGTACAGGGTAAGCCGTTTGTCACAGGGAGAGCTGCATGTAGATTTGTCTCTGTTAAACCTCATTAATTAACACTCATCTCCATTTCAGCCAATGAGTTTTTTTCCCTTGCAAACAAGAAAGACCCAGTTAAAAAAGCTGCAGTTCATTTTGTGGACAAATCTTGGGGTGAGTATACCAAAAGTCAGAGTAGTATTACTTTATGCATATTTTCTTAAAAAAAAAAAAAAGCCCACAAAGAACCAAAACGTTTCCCATACTTTAGGGCTGTATCTTGCTCTTCTGTTACTCTCAAACCCCAGCAGTAGGGGCCTGGCAGCAGGACACTGAGCCCAAATGGGGTGAATTACCTCATTTTTGGTACATTAATACACAGCATCTGGGCCTACAGCCATGTTTACTTGTTAAAATAAATACCCTTGAGTGTGTAACCGCTGAGGGGTTGGAAATCATTTCAGGAATGTGTAAAACAAAGCAGAGATGCCAAGATCTTCTGTGTGAGCACAGGGAAAAGGCACCTATTTCTCCTTATAAAAATGCATTGCAGAAAGGAACAGGGACAGACCTGTTAAAACCACATGCTGCCCCTCAGTGACAGAAGCTGGCTGCGGGGCTCGTGACCACTAGAAGCAAGAGCTGCTGAGCCTCAGCAGGTGAGGTCAGCCTTGCAGTTGTGCTTCAGATGTGAAACGCACACACACCCACCCCCCTCCTGCTGAAGGAGACTGGCATGAGCTGGTGCCACTGCCCAGTGGAAGTCACCTGTTGCATGTGAATGATGATAGGGATGATAGGCAGTTTAGCAGCGTTCCGGTCAGTTCTGTTTGGGAATGGAACACTCAGTGGTGTGCTGCTTCTCCAGCAGACGGGTTAAGGAATGAAAACTAACAGCTTTGTTTTTTCTCTTAAGGCCAAGAAAAAAAGCTAAAAGCAATAAGGTTTAAAAAACGTTGGCTCTCGACACGGATGAAAAAATGGAGTATGAAGACAGCTTTTTCGTAAGATGAGATTAAGGACTTTTACTCAAGACAGCAAATGTGGTGGGTTGTTTTCCCCCCCCTGCTTCTCCATCGTCACTCCTCTTTCAGCTCAACCCAACAGCCACCAGAAGGCACCAACTGCCACAACCCTGTGCTTTGGCTCATTTCCCTGTTCTCTTCCCCACCCCTTTCAGAAGTGGTTGGAGAAGCGAGGACACTGCTCTGCCAGGGCAGGGACTGTGCTTTAGAACAGCTGGTGTTTTGCCCAGGCTTGTAGAGCTGCCTCCATGAGGCAGCTCCTCCACAGAGAATAAAAGTATTGTACTTACTGTTCTGGGGCTGCGTTTCTTACACCAGTCCGTTAGTCCTGGTGTTTCAGTTACTTGCATCTCTACAGACAGGCTGTATCCTAACACCGGAATCCTTGAGTCAGTTGACAGAGCAGGGACGTTTCTTGCCCAGCCTGATGGCTCCTTTCAAGGAATAAGGTTGGTTTGGTTTTTCTTTTTGCTCGATCCATGGGTTTACATGAGACCTGCTGAGACCTCTGCTGTTGTAGGACAGAACTCCAGCCCCAAGGAACTGTAGCATACGAGTCCATGCTACCATGGATGTAGAAGTAAGTTTTTAATGGCTGGTTAATTATGATATCACTACATTTTATTGCAATATAGTACTATTTAAGCACTTTTAAAAATGCAAGGTGTACAAAGATTAAATTAAGACTGTAAATTGACTAAATATTTGGTTTTTATATAAATAGGTCATAACCACACTGTGTTGACATGTAATACTGTTATAATACAACAGTTAAACTGGTGAGTCTACACAACAGAAGCTGTCTGTAGTTAAACAAGGAAACAAAGTTGAAAAGACCATGTTAAAACAAAACAAAACAAAAAAACCCTACTAAGATCAACAGGTCGGGATTGTAAGTAGCAACAAACATATTCACTCAGCTCCTGAGTAATTCAAGTTTTACAGTACACATTAAAAAATATCATTTCTTCCCATCAACACTATATATCCAAACCATCAGGTGTTTATGCATTTTTGCAAATTACACTGATTGAACTATGTAACAATGGGGGTGGAGGTTGGCAAGTCATCCTGCTTGAGGTCTACATCACCCACATGCTGATCCTTCCACATTCTCTAGTCTCCCAGCCCATCACAAGGCAGCAGGATTTTTGGTTCATTTTGGACTCGTTTCAAGGATTTGTAATCTTCAATTTGGATGTCTGACATTATCAGTGGTACTTTCGACTCTTAGGTGTCTAAGAGATTCTTTTTTTAAAGATGGACATTTTCTCCTAACACTAAGTTAGAAATCATTTGCATCATGCTGTAAACTAGGAAGCAACATAAAGCAACAGACTTGTCCTTAGTACATAATTAAAATCCCAAATTCCAGTCAGCAGAGCTGGTCTACTTCCCGTGTCGAACGCGCCGTCGGGCTCTCCAAATGCATAGCTAGTGTAGGTAGTCTTCCACTGTGGCGAAGGCGCAAGATCCGATTCCCGATCGAGCCATCAATCCTAGACACTGGGAAGCTTGGCCCATGGCCAGGGCAAGCGGGGGTTGCTTTGGCAGATTGTGAGTCTCTGCAGAGGAATCAAAAGCAGTAGTTGTGATGCCTTATTAATGTCATAGTAGTGCTCTGAAAGACCTACCTGTTAAGCTTGCGCACATCATTCAGTTCTAAGTCTCTGTGTTTACTTGCAAGGTTTGCTCTTAGAGGCAGAGAGGAGCAGTGAAGTGGCTTCTAGACATTTCCCTGCACAGCACCATTATTGAATGGACCCAGACTATCACACCCTACAGCCCCCAAACCACCCCTCTTTCACCGAGTGTGTGCCACAGCACAGCCCTCCCTCATGAAGCCCTCAGCCCAGCGGGTGACAGGAGAGGCACCAGGCCCGGCTTACCTAGTATTGCACTATTGAGTACAGAGCACACGGGTTCTCTTTGTATCGGGTCCAGCTGGTTCCCAACAGGGCTGCTCCAGGGATCTGAATATGCAAGTAAACTGAATGCATCCTGTGGAAAAATCAGAGTATCAGGGATTGGAAGGGACCTTGAAAGATCATCTAGTCCAATCCCCCTGCCGGAGCAGGAACACCTAGAGCAGCTCACACAGGAATGTGTCCAGGCGAGTTTTGAATGTCTCCAGAGAAGGAGACTCCACAACCTCCCTGGGCAGCCCCTTCCAGTGTTCAGTCACCCTCACTGTGAAGATGTTTTTCCTCATACTTAAGTGGAACCTCCTGTGTTCCAGCTTGCACCCATTCCCGTTGTCCTATCATTGGACATCACTGAGAAGAGCCTGGCTCCATCCTCCTGACACTCACCCTTTACATATTTATAAATGTTAATAAGGTTCCCCCTCAGTCTCCTCCAAGCTAAAGAGACCCAGCTCCCTCAGCCTTTCCTCATAGGGGAGATGCTCCACTCCCTTAATCATCTTGGTAGCCCTGCCCTGGACTCTCTCAAGCAGTTCCCTGTCCTTCTTGACCTGAAGGGCCCAGAACCGGACACAATATTCCAGATGGGGTCTCACCAGGGCAGAGTAGAGGGGGAGGAGAACCTCTCTCAACCTGCTAACCACAACCCTTTCTAATACACCCCAGGATGCCACTGGCCTTCCTGGCCACGAGGGCACAGTGCTGGTTCATGGTCATCCTGCTGTCCACCAGGATCCCCAGGTCCCTGCTCTCCAACAGGTCATTTCCCAACCTATACCGGTTTATAGGTGGTTTATTATTGATTTATTATTGCATATTAATATATTAGTGATTTATTATTGCATCTCACAGCTATATTCTACCAGCAAAAACAAGGACTGCTTGCTTATTTTGACTCAGAATTGTGAAGGTGATTGTCAGCGTGCTTCATCAGTAAAAAAAAGGATTAAAAAAATACTGACATGATTTCTTCCCTTTTGAGCAAGCAGGATTTTTCCCAATGGGAAATTATAGAGAGATTAATTTAGCAGCGTTTGAGTAAGTGGTGGGGAAAGAGAAGAGACTGACAAGTGCATGCAGTCAGCCTTTGGCAGGAGAATTCTTTTCAAGAGCAGTCTCAAATCAAAGTTAACGTTAACGCACAGAGTACTTCAGAGAGAACCTTTGGGTGTCTGTATCTTTCTTGCAGTTTGTCTATTATTAGAGCAGAAAACGGGAGTTGGACTGAAGAGGCCAAGCTCCACGGTGAGAAATGAGACAGAGGGAAGTGCTAAATTCATCTCTGGTTTAAACTGATTTACAATATGAGAGTATCTGCCCCGTGAAGGTGCTGCTGCCACAACCCCAACTGACTAGAATGCTGCTCTCAACCCCAGCAGAGCCCTGCACTGCCAACAGAGCAGTACCGCACTGCCACACGCTGTGGGAAGTTCCCACTGGGTAGCACCCTTAATCCACCTTAGCGCCACAGTGTCAAGATTAAACATTGACATACCTTGAGCATTTTCTTATTCGCTGTGTTTTTGCCACATTCTCTTCTTAGTTGCTCGCTCATCGCTTGCAATTCTCTTCCAAAATGGATCATCCTTTCAATAGCCGCTTGGCTGCCACCGCACAGCTGACGTCTTAACTGACTCGAATCTACTTCTGCAAAAACGATATCGTCATCACCACTGCTAATAGAGCCGACAGGAGCAATATATGGATCTACAGGATCTGCCCTGATGTCGCTCAGGAGACACCTGCCTTCTGAGAGAAAGCACAGCGGGGCCAGAGGCCGTGGCAGGACGTGCTCCTACACTGAGCGCTGCTGAATCGCTCCCTGAGGAACCTGAAGGGACTCTGCTCACTAACGGCAAAGGCTGCCTACACCTCCTGCTCCTTTGGTTAACGTGAAACTCACTTACTCTGTGAGCAAGCACAACACTCCCCTTGAGTTCTCTACTGCTTGTTACACTGTTCTCCAATACCAGTCATTTTAGGATACATGTAAGGCAGTTTATGAATAGTCAATTAACCCTTCTCTGAAAGTTCTGCCTTTTTAAAATCTACAACTAATGCAACCTGTTAAAAAAAAAGGGCATTTATCCATTCCTTGTTTGGTTTTTTTTTTCCCCATCAATGAAATCAAGTTTTGAATGAGACCTTTGCTGTCATTACAAATCCTTCTTCTGGTTTTAGCGCTGCTGTCCAGTGGCATGTTTGGACCTCTGTTTCAAACAGGGCTTTGTAATTGGCCATTTGTCTTTTCTTTTTCCTTTGATACAAACGTATCACCTCTGGAAAAAGATTGCCTGCTTACTCTTACACGCACAGCACTAGAGAGAACACTTCAGTATCTCAGAAAGAAAAAAAAAACCCACACATGAGCTCCAACTGTGGGGAATAAACAACATTGTGGGGAGCCACATTTCTTTTCACAGAGGTGAAGCACCCCCAAGTCTTCAAGCAGTGGTGGTTCTTGCTGGCTCCAACCCAGCCTTGGCCATCACTTTCCAAAGGCACAAACCAACTCCCTTAAAAACCCACACAGAACTTGTCGCCCCCATGCAGCTGCTTCATGTCTGTCCCAGAAATGAGCCCTTGTTTTCATCCAGTTTCAGTGCATAATGCAGGAAAACAGCCTGGAGATTTGAATCTCCCCCTTCCAGGGCGGTAACAATTACATTTGCTTTTCAGCCTCCTTACCCAATTAGTTACCTCGTTAGCTGGAGGATCAGCAGCAGCAGACACCCTGAGCTGCAAAGCTTCCCTAGATCGCTGCTACCCATCCATCATACAGACATGCATTCTGTCTACCAGCCATGTCCTGAGTTTCACATTTCATTTAAACACCCATCAACTCTCCTCTGCTTAAAATCAATTGTTTGAGAAGACAGTTCTGCAACTGCAGGAATGGCTGGGCTGGATTCCTCCACTTCTTCCACCCCAGTCAGCAATAACAAGCACTGTCCAGGCTCCAGCCTGCCTGCATTTAAGTCATCTGCTGGCCTTTACTGGACTGGGGAGGGCTACCAGTGTACCTGAGAGTCAACAATGGCTCTTTATGGTGTGCTGCCACTCAGAGGCAGAGGCTAGTTAAATACTCATTTGTCCCTAATGTCACCAGGTGTGAGAGTATAGAACAGGGTAAGCAAAACAAAGTTATTTTTTAGACCACAACTATGTAAAACAGACTCTTTTTTTCTTTTGTGGAAATGTTGGGGCTTTTTTTTTTTTTTTTAAACATCTCAGCTCCCAAACAGCTCTTGAGCGTTTAATCTCCACACTTTGCATTCCTCAACGTAAGTGATTCGGGAATTTCTGCTCTTACTGTTCAGTGCAAAGATGCCATAAGACCTGGGAAGGGGAAGAGGGAGGAGCAATCTGCCAACCCTCACCCTGCTGTGCTGCACTACAGGGTGTTTTTTCTTAGAGGTGCCTCCTCAGAAATCGATGCTCGTTTCAGTATCCATCGTTACCCATTTCCCCTGTTCTCCTACTGAGACCAGACCACCAAAATCAGTGGTTCCAGGATTTACAGCTAACAGCAGCAAAACAAATGACCCACATTAAGATTTGAGCTAATATCCCTTATTTTCAAGTTGGGAAGCATTGCAAGTAAAAACATAACCTTGTTGCCATCACTTAATAAAAATGTAAGAAATATCACTGCAGACCCATTTCTGTGTCACATTCTTCCATTTCGTGATCATGTTTAGAACTACCATTTAGGAAGCCATTGGATGAAGTCTCAGCAACCCCATTGGAGTAGTGATCTGTTTCCATGTCTACATCATTGCTGAAAAGAGAGTAACAAAGACAAGTTTTACTCATATTTAAAGTAATAAAAATATTAGCCAGTTAGACCACAGGTTTTTTCCACAACTGGCAATACCAGGAAACGTTACAGCTCTCTCAACTAACATTAGCATTCAGTAAAATAACAATTTCAGATGCTGAAAGATTAATCATGTGCACCATCATTTGGGAGCATTACACTTTCTAAATATACACCAGTAAGTTCTTACATAGCTATGTAGAGAGAGCTGGAGAAAACATACTAGTCCTACTTAAAAACAAAACAAAAATAACATTAAAAAAAACCCCCCAAACAACAAAATCACAGAATGCTATGGGGCTGGAAGGGACTGCTGGAGATCATCCAGTCCAAGCCCCCTGTTAGAGCGTGTCCACCTAGAGGAGGTTGCACAGGAACTTGTCCAGGCAGTTTTTGAATGTCTCCAGAGAAGGAGACTTCACCAGCTCTCTGGGCAGCCTCTCCCAGTGCTCTGCCACCCTCTGAGTAAAGAAATTCCTCCTCATGTTTAGATGGAACTTCCCATGTACAACTTTGTGCCTGTTACCTCTTGTCCTGTCACAGGGCACCACTGAAAAAGAGACTGGACCCATCCTCCTGACACCCACCCCTTCAGTATTTATAGGTGTTGATCAGATCTTCCCTCAGCCTTCTCTTCTCCGGACTAAACAGACCCAAATCCTTCAGCCTTTCCTTGTAAGAGTGATGTTCTAGTCCCCTTATCATCTTTGTAGTCCTCTGCTGCACCCTCTCCCGCAGTTCCCTGTCCTTGAACTGGGGAGCCCAGAACGGGACACACTACTCCAGTAGTTAACTCAATACACAGACCACTGTGACATTATCACATTTAGGAGATGGTTCTTTCAAAACAGCCTTGATCTCTCATTTACTCAGTGGAATGACAGGGGAACAAGAAGAAAGACCCAAAGCAAACACTGAGTAAATCAGGACACTGGGAGCCAAATGCAGAGGGTACAACTCCTCGCCACGTTTTGCTCGCAGCAGGTCACAGAAGCACCTTTAGAAAATGCCAGCATGGCTTTGGGGACTGAGCTCTGCTGACAATTACATTCCAGCCTGGTCTATTCTGTCATGGAGACTGAGAACTTAAAAACTGCTCTCTCGAGACCAAAAAGATTAAAATTTCCAAGTTTAATATCTTGCTTTTAAGCAGCCAAAAATACTCAGCTTCCTTTGAGGAAGTAAACCTCCCTGCAGCACCACAGCCAAGGAACTGTTCTCCTCCTGTGAAAAATCTTGGAAGTTGCCTGGACACTGCCAGGCTTTTTGGCAGCAGTGACTGCTGAGGCAAACGCAAATTCACAAGTAGTAAATTGTTACTCCTACTTTTTTTCCCCTTCCCTAACCATCTCTATCCAATTCAAAGAGCTTTCGTTACCACCACACCACGACATCCTAGCTGGTAGTTTTGGGAATCCCTCTGGAACAACGCAGCCCAGTTATTTCACATCAAATGAGTTTCTGCTGCATCCGTGCAACCCCCAGCTTAGTATTTACTGGTTATGAAGAACCACATTCACCCTGGCTAATGCATCCTTTTTCTTCCTCTGAACTGAATGTGTTTGCACAAGTGGCAGTGATTTGAGGAAGCAAACGATTGTGCAACAGAAGGCAGAGCACATTCCATACACAGCTCATTGTGTTTGCTTTGCAGATACTGCCACAATCGGACGGTGTCCAGACAAACCTTCATTACCTACACGCAACACGCTTAAATCCATCTCAGTGATTAAAATCCCAAGTGCCAGAGAGCTGCTTCACCTTCCCTATACAAGTTCAAAACTGACCATAAATAGCTGTAAGCAAGATAATTTCTTTTTGTCCACTGCATGTCTTTAATGTAACAGGAGAAAACAGGATCTGTTGACCTTAAGAGGTTAAACCAAACCACACCAGAGCAATCCCAAGCTCTTGGCCCTTTACATCCAGTTTTAACTGTCCTTCAAAAGAATCACATCAAATTCCACCGGGAACTCTTCCCTGCCATAAAAGCACGTGCATAACACAAGCCATACTCTAAGTTAGAAGCATCTGAAATGTGTTCACCTGGAGTAGCTGTTAACCTGCTGCGATCTTGATACGTTTATGTTGTTGAGCTCTGGTACATTCAAGCTGGTGGTCGTGTATTTACTGTGACAGTAGGATTGATGCGCTTTGTTTGATATTACTCCATTACTGCAACTACTTTCAAACCCTGAAAGAAAGTTTTAATAACTGTGATGACCTACAGCCTATTTGTTAGTACCGATTTATAGAGGTGAAATAAAGCACAGGTTAACTGTTTCAGGTCAGTAAATGCTAGATCTGCTGAACAAACCAACCCACAGACTTAGTCTCTGCATCTCAGGTATTAGAACCTCAAGGCTTCAACAGTGCAGAAGTCAAGCGGTATTTAACAGGTACCGACACAAACATGAGAAGGTTTTTCCATTGCACTCATACACCACTAGAACAGAAAACCACACAGCAGCAGAATTGTTTCTTAGAACTCATCCAAGATGTGAAAATCCTTTCTAGGCCACTGTAATCAACATGAATGGAAGCAGACATGCATCTTACCAATTCCTAATCGCATAATTCTCTTGATAAATATGCAGTAAAATTCAGTGCTGAAAATAATTTCCATGTTGCCACGCATAAATACAACCTCCCTCCTTCCCCATATAATTATTTTAATTGTTAATATTGTGCTTTGCTAAGTGAAATTACACCATGCTGTGAAATTATGACGTCTGGCTCAAATCTCTTCTGACCTCTCTAAAATATAATCAAGAAACTACTATTTGAATCAAACATGCAATTGCCAGTTCCTGCCAGGCCCAAAAGCAGGAACTCCCTCGTATCTTCTAATATAGAAACGGGTCATAGGAAGGGCTTATTATAAATAAAACACTTTCTGCCGTTCAGGAAACCCCAAACCTCAATTCTAATAATAAATTCATCAACTTGCTTATGAAGTGGTGGCTCTATTTTCAAAATTAGAAAGTTAGAGGTACTTGCTACATACAATACATCCCAATAACCACCTGAAGAACAGACAGCCCAGCTCCTGGTAGTGCCCTATGCAAAAGCAGCTGTTCCTACTGTTCCATAAACACAGGAGGAAACGGAACGTATACACCACTTACTGGATTTCTTCTTCTAATCTATTGGATTTAAACCACCTTATCCAAGCCATAAATTATCATCAAAGGGATGACAGAAATTTGCACCAGAACCTTCCACCTCTCAGAAGCAAGCAATTCTTAGAAAGTCGTGGCAACGTACTTTGCAAACCCTTAGTAAAACCACAAGCACATGCAAAAAAGATTTTATTCTATTTATACACTTTCTATTTCCCCAGTGACTGAGAATCACAGGTTTTAATAATTAAAATGATATTTTTCTACAAAGCATTTAGTATGAACTCTTCAGTCAAACCAACAGTCTGTATTTGTAACCTCTCCCAATACTTAATTATAAAATAAAAAAGATTGACACTGTGTGGTGTGTCCTGCACATCAACTCACCAGAAAAGTGTGTGCTGCTCCCTTTGCCTGTTGCCAAGCTGTGAATATTCATTCCGTGGCTGGGGCTCATGCTAGGACTGCTGAATGACCGTGGGCTCACAGGGTAACTGTCTTGAGACTTTGGACTGTGGCCTCCCAAACACCGCACTTCGCTGTCTGTACCGTTCACCATCTCTATGAACTGGCGCACCCTAAACAAAAGGCAAAACAGTTAAGCTAAGCTAATAAAACAATTCACACCTTTCAATTTACCAATGATAGCAACGATTTCATTTTAGCCTTAAATATACAAAAAGCCTGACTCAACAAAAAGCTGGATGTCAGTAGCCCAATTGTCAATAACCTTTAGAGACTTCAGCTCAAAATACACAATTACAATATTTGTGAGGGAGAACAGGAATATTATCCTTTGAGGACAGACTTTGGCTATAAGTCCTCAAAGTTCAGAGAAATACCCCATATTTTTTGGTTTAAACTGTTGTGTTTTATTGGCAGGGGCAGGGTTATTTCCTGGGAAGGGCATGTCGTTAGTTGTCTGTCACTTCTCTCAAACATAGTCTGATCCTCTGGAACGGTAAGCATTAAACGGTTAACTTTTAACATTAAACATTTGCACTAGAAAACAGTTTGAAAAGCAAGCTCATATACAAACCTTCCCTTTAGAGGCTGTTGCTCTTTGTTAATTTTATTTTAGATAAGGAGGTTTTACTACAGACTTTAAGGAAGCTCAGAACTAATTTTTTAGGCTTGGACAGTCTCAAATGGAACAGGCAAAATTTGGAAAGACAGACTGACGTTATTGAGTGAAGCCTTTCACCAAAACGTGCACATTACGTGAGCTCTGTGCTAGGCCTGCAGAACTATCACCTGAATTCTGTCTGGCACTTGAGCACAACAGACTTCAGACACATTCCAAGTGACTTAACTGAACACAGTGCTCTGTTCTTACAGGAGATAACATACTTCTTGTGCATTCAAACACTGCGACGTGATACAGAATTCTAGAGCACGAGCACAGCAGGCAAGTAAAAATGCCAGAATCAAGGTGACAAACTGCGTGCCTGGGAAGCCACAACAACTCTTTGGGATTATGGAATTTCCCCAGTAGCAGCCAGTGGTAAAGTGACAAGGAGTGAAACGGCTCATTTAAACTGGTCTTTACAGTCAGTCCCCCACTCAGAGGAACAGACAAACTCACTCTTCTTGACTATGGCACTGTATCAGTTTACATTTACAGTTTTACTAGCCACCAAATTTGAATAAAATTCATTTGAAAAATTACAAATTTCAGTTCTAGAGTACAAGCCTACAGTGAGATGTGAATTATGCTGTAAAACAGGACCTTGATGACAAAATCTAGTTAAACACGTAGCAAATAATAAAGCATAGAAAGAGTGAACTATATACATTTTCTAAAAAAACGCTGCTTAACTTTGTTTAAATTTCTGTGAAAGCTTTAAAAGAATAACTGTCTTGTCTCAGAAGGTACTGTGTCATCTATAAACACACATCTGTATAATTTGAAGACTCACTTTAATGCAAATAAGAGATTAGGATTTCTTTCTAGTAAACTTGGATACAACTGTTGTGTTGTTTCAATGGCTTCTCCCATTCTTCCTGCTAAAACCAATTTCTGAATTCCTGTTCACCAAAAAACAAATAAGAGATTAGGATTTTTTTCTAGAAAACTTGGATACAGCTGTTACGTTGTTTCAATGGGTTCTCCATTCATCCTGCCAACACCGATTTTCGAATTTCTGCTCACCAAAACCAACAGCAGTTAAAAGGACAGCTTACGGACTCATACGCCTAAATGAATGATTAATAGACACAGCAATCATCAAGCAACACCATTTCTCTCCTCTTAGAAAAAGAAGAGTGTAAAGAAAGATCATGTTTCCTTAAAATGTTCAATAGGGACATTGAAGAACTGCATTTCACCTACATATATCCAAAGGAGTAGTCAATATTTTTATGTATTGCCAGCACACAACTACTTTGTACTCAGACTGCTCATTTAGAGCCGGATACAAATTGCAGGCACTCCTGCCATTCAGTTCTTGTTTTCCTTCCTTTATCCATAAGCACATCCCAAACTATTGTCACCCAAGAACATCCAAATCGCACCCCACCTCCCACAGGTCCAATTTTGACTCAGAAACCAAAATGCAGTTTCTCTCACCTACGCCACATACTTCCAGCCAGGTGACAGCTGAACCTGCTTTATTGATGCCTCCGTTGCTGTAACCTGGCACAAGACACAAGTGGTCTCCCCAGCTCTATCCACCAACAGGGAAACTGATCCAAAAGAAAAGCAGCCCAAAGAATGGGCTATATTTCAACCAGAGCAGTTTCCCCACGCCGTATGTTGTGCAGGCACACCAACACTTGTGCTCATACAGCAGGGATCTGAACAAAGGGGGAAGGCACTGCTTCATCAGCCTGCCATACAGCGCCAGCACAGCAAGTTAGATGTGACTTGCCGTTAGTTCTCCTCTCCCCCCTCCTATCTGTGAGCAGGAAAACTCCAACTTGATTTAACTCACAAAACAGTCTCTAAACTCTATCCCTTTTCCCAGCTGAGACAGAAGTCTAAACTTTTGTCAAGATGTTTTATACTCCTGTTTGTGACTGACCATTAGCTCTCACGAGCACTCACTTGTTTAAAGACATTATCCACATTTAAGACAGATCACAATTTTCCATTCAAGAAAAAGGCAACCCACTACATCAAACAAATTCCAAAGTATTAGTTCATCTTAACTAGCTGTTCATCCCTCTGTAACTACGTGACAGCAAAGACCTGTACTATGGAGCAGTGCTGAAAGGAAATCCTCTCATGATGCTTAAGTTTTATGGAATATTTGTTGAAGGGAAGGAAAAAATAAATTATGTAATGTGCTTTCCAGGCTTACTTTGTCTATTTTTAATGGAAGCTAATTCTTCTAGCACAGTCTGGTCTGTGGATCTGGCGAATGCCTCTGCCGTTGCACAATATCCATGGTGAACTAAGTAAGATGATACCATTCTATAAATAAGCAAAAACAAAACCCAGAAACAGTCATTAAACACAGGTAAGAAACCAGGAACTTGTTGAATATAAAACCTCTTTTCTGAAAAAGGTGACTGAAGAAATCATACAGAAATTTCAGAATTTCAAGTAAAATCACACAAAAGTAATTACAGAGCCAATATCTTCTTCAAAACACTGCATGGATGAACAATTAAAAAATAATCAATGAATTGTTTTATTATGATGAGTCTTAATAAAAGTGATTTGTCATCTAAAGGTAGGCTCCATTAAAGTATTACCTGTTAACTAACCTTCCTTTTTTACTCATTACTTACACTGAAGAAAAACTTCTGCACACTAAGGTCTTGTTTTCACCAACAAAATACAAAATGTAAAACAACAGTGTTTTTCCAGGTGAGGCACTTATGAATCATAGAACATCAGGGACTGGAAGGGACCTTGAAAGATCATCTAGTCCAATCCCCCTGCCGGAGCAGGAACACTTAGAGCCAGAACTTAACCTGCCACGCTGAAGGCTCAGAACAGGAAGGGAAATTTCCTGAACCCAAAGTATTAAAACTGCCTGTTACAATCATGGCAATTTTTCTGAACCCACATTAGATACTTCAAATCAGAATAGAAGACTTACAGCCATCGTTATAAACTCTTAATTAAGTAAGAACATAGACAAGTCTTCCCCCAAACATCTATTCATTCTCAATTTTAAATATATTTATCAAGCCTGTTATGTCAACAAAGTTATTTGTACTAGTTTTTAATACTATCTGTGATTTTTTGCACAAGACAATAGTTGCTATGCTTTAAAGACCTCTGAAATCATGCAATTATTAACCACTTCTTAACATGAACAACATTCAAAGTCTTACTTCTGAATCATTGTTTGCCATTCTCCTTCCCGATCTCCTATCGGAAATCTGTCAATCTGTGCTTGGATTTTGGTTCTCCATTCTCTCATATAGTCTTCAATATCAAATACAAATGGGTGTTGTCCAAAATTAGCATCCACCACCTCTCCTGGTGTTTGAAGCCCTACTGTAGGGTACAAGTTTGGCTGCAAGAAATTTTTTGATTAGTTTTGCCTCTTATTCTACATCCCCTGTTTTTGTTTTGTTTTGTTTTCATCTTTATAATAATAACCCCAATGCTACCAGTAGTGGGAAGAAGCAAATACCTCTGGCTCATCTGTCCAGCAGTGAAAGCAACTTCTACCAGTTCAGCAATACAACTACTGATTAATTTTTATTCTAAATGGTCTTTTTTTTTTTTTTTCACTTTGTAATAAGCAAGCTTTACTGATCATTTTCCTTCTAGTCAGAAAACATACTTTTTAAACTGTGCTAAAGTTTACAACTTTTGTTTTCTATTTTACAAAAGATTAAACACCAATTTTTAAATAATTTTTAAAGGCCAGGGTTAAAGTGTCTTTTGAAAAGAGAACAAAAATTAAACTTACGGCTTAATGGCTTAAAGTGAGCCATTTTCCTTTTGGGTGAAATAGTTAAAACATCGCTGAATTTTAGTGGTAAGAACTGACAGGATAGAGAACTCATTAGCCTCAAAGTCCAAGTGTAGTGCCTAAAAAGAACTGTAACAGTGCATTGAAGTTCTCGTGAATTCCTGGACTTGCATCTAGAAAAAGACTTTAAAGCATTTACTGTTGTCTCAGTTTTATTTTTTGCTTAGAGATTAGGTCTCCAGGCAAATCTCAAATATGCCAAATGAGTAAAGTAAAACCTGCCTGCTGGGATTAAGGTAGCTTTCTCAAATACAACTGGCAGCTCAGCACTGGCAACACCTCTCTTGGAGTTTTGGGTGGGTGGGGTTTCCTTGGTTGTTTTTTTGTTAATACACCTACATCATATTTACAGTGCAATCAATGGTGGTACGGTATCATGGTATGCTCTTTTAGAAAGCTGTATGGCCAAAGAAATTAGAGCTCTCCAAAAGGAGACAGCAAGAGGCAGATTGATAGGAACACTGAAGCGCAATGAAATTAAAGGAAAACAAATAATACTCTGGTTGTTAAAATCATGCCCAAGTCAATCTCCGCCCCCAGCCCCTGCCCCATTTTATTTCCCTCCAAATCAAACTCACTCATAGCGTTACCTAGTGTAGACTAATCAACCAAACCTAAGTCTCAAATCTTTTAATGAGATGAAAACAATCCCTTCTAATGAGGAGGGGTCCAGCTTCACACTTCAGATGAGAGTGTCAGTTTTCCTGTGCTGGCAGCACTAGCAAGGAGCCCTGCTGGCATCCCACAGATCTGGGACAGTGGCAGTGGCTTCCTACACAAAGTATCCTCTGGAGGGGCTGGGAGGCACCCCGAGTTATTGACTTCATCTCCCCTTAGTATCTGCTGGTGCCCTCTAAGGCCATAGCAAACAGTCGCTGTCCAGAGGGGTGTCACACACACTGCACCCCAACCAGATCCAATTAGAAATGAAGTGGATGTGAGAAAACTAAATAAATCCAGTATCGCGCTCAGGGAACACGTCAGTAGTGACTTTAAGGAAAGCACAATTTAACTGGCTGAAAAGCTTCAGATATCTGCAGCCTTCTTTAAAAAAAAGATTACTTTGATACATTTGATCTTATGGAATGAACAGTATAGAGAAAGATTTTGAATATTAGGCATCAAGCATGAGTTACGGTGTCCTTGTCTTAATGTTTGAGGACACTGCCCAGTCCAGCTTAAACCACAACTCTGAAGCAGCCACCCTTTCTGAATATGATGCCCAACTGTGTGCACACACGCACGACACTGGTATCAAATGCTGCTTTGACTCTGTATGTAAAGCCTGCACACCTCAAATACATGAGGTAACTACTGGCATGCACTATTCTCTGCTAAACTTTCATTAGAAATGCCTGAATGCTAAAAACCTGAAGAGGATCAGTGTAAAACCTGTGAGGATCGGTGTAAAAATAAAACACCAGTTTTTGCTTCAATTAACAAATCATCACTGAAATGATGACGAGAAATATCTGACATTAAACTGGTTAGGAAGATTATCACTGTTTTTCCAAGGAGCATAACGTAAATTCGAGTTACATTTGAAATGTGTTTATAACACATGAAAGCTGTTTGAAAATGCACTTATCTTACCGGTAAATCTGTGAAAGCGATGCCTGCAATAAAGAGAAAATTAAGATTAATATCCACGTTTGGATTCTAGCCTCATTTTCTTATGTGTACCTTTGTATGCTCAGAAACCTCATCCAAACCATCTCAGCAATAAGTGAAGTATGGTGACATCCACGATGCTGAGGCACAACTGATGTGCTTCAGTAATAAGGGGCAATATTTGGCAAAACAAAATTTTCATTCAGAAGCCCTCAATTTGCCCCTCACTTTTCAAAATAGGATTTAGCAAACGTCATACAGATGCACAGATTAAAGAAGTACGCAAATTCTGCCTATAGATTAAAACTAACTGGAAAAATGGGACTATCTGAAGATTCTTTTTTTCACTTTCTTGTCTGGATGCTGACATGCCAAGATTCAACAGTGGCTTTTCTTATCTGCTATTACTTCACTTCAATGTTGCCATTATTTTTACATGAGCAGCAACATACCCATGATACTCCAAACCAGTGTTGTAAACAATTGACTCTAATTCACACCAGGGTGGTTTGCTTCAGTTTTCAAACAGAAGAGTTTAGTACCTTGTTATAAACTCAAACATTAAAGCAATAAATATCAGGGAATCTCATTCTGACAGCCAAATGGTAACAGTATTACATAACTTCCTTTGCTGTTCCAACTATTTCTTCCATTTCAGATTTTTCACAAATGCATAATGATTTGAATCCACTTATCTCTTCAGTATTTCATATCACTGCATTTTCAAATTTAAGTTTAAAACATAGCTTTTAACCTTTTTGTCCTCAATTCCAATGCTGCTTTGAATCTGCATTCCTCACCAAGGTTTCAAATCTCAAGAGTATCTGGATTCCTTACTTACATCTTAGATACCAAAGAATGACATGTAGAGTCAATCTGCTTCCTCCCATCACACCTCAAAGCTATCGTTTTATTTATTACCTGTTCACACCTTAAGTTTTTCTACGCTATTGCTGCTTTCGCTGTTTGGCACATTTTGACATCTAACTCACTCCTTTCCAAAATAATCATGGCAGTAGGCAAGAGAGAGAAATGATGACTGAGTGACATGTAGGTATCGGGGCTTTTAGGGGTGCTGGTTTGGGGATGTTTCAGCCCAGGATTTCACATTTGCATAAATAACTGCTTAGCCCTTTTTGTAGCATCAAATTCCAGGCTGAGCCAGGGAGCTCCAATACTCTAGAGTATATCTGTGGCCCAGAGATGAAACAAAATGTCCTCCAAGTCTCAGTCATGCAGGAGTTCTGGATAACCACCAGCAGCAAAACCCTAGCAAGACAACCAAATTTTCTAATTTCTTTTTCCCCTAAACACAGAATCGATTTTCTTGTGTCAGAAATTCAAGCTAGTAAAGCCCACAACAGCAGAACAGCTGTCAGATTTCCTTCTGAAACCCATAAAGTGTTTGTCAGACTCTGTCTATGACAGATGACATTTTACTAGCCTCTCCTCACCTATGCCATTCTGTTCTCCTCTTCAAACAGATTTTAATCACTTGCAGTGTTGTTTCCCAGTTGGCCTAACCCAGTCTGCTTTGAGACTTCCACTGAAAGAGGAGGTTCTGCTCCTTCCTTCTTAGCTCTTTCATGCATGTAACCAATAAGGGCAGTCAGAAAACCAGTGTCTCTCTTGCTGATCAATCTGATCCAACTTACCTGCAGGCATACTGTTACTAGTTCCAAAAAGGGAGTAAGGCAAGACCGCCCCTCTCAACTTTAACCCAGCTACAGATTAAGACAAGCACAACGTGAGCCTGTTGTCTTCCATTTTGGCACAAACCCTGCAATAGTGCCAAGAGCAACATCATCCCATACAGCATCCCACTGCCGTGGGTGTGAGGTATGAAGCCCAGGTACACAGACTCACTGAATTTACAAGAAACATCACATCACGAGAGAAGAGAGAAGTGATTACTTGGTATTGACCTCTGGAGCCATCTAAACCCTGCTCTGAGCAGCACTAGGATGACTCCAAAGTTAAATCTGTTTGCTCAGGGCCTGAGCAAACAAACAAGAGATCTTGTTGTGAGAAACAAGAAGAATTTAAACCATGTCCTTCCTCTTCCTGCTTTCCAAGCCTTCCTCACCTTTGGTAATATAAGAAAACAGAACTGTGCATTCAAGAGTACCCATCTCAATAGCCTCCTACTTCACTGAAAGCACACTTTTTTCCTTGACGTATTTTTATCCGTGACAAATACATTTCTTTTATTCTTTCTAACCTTTATCTCCTCTCAGCACAATTCCAAGATGTCTTCCCAAGCCTTTGCTCTCTCCCTAATGCAGGAATTAGTGTTTTTTATTTTTCTTTTTTCTTTACACTCTGTATCTTTGCTCATTACATTGCATTAGGTAACTGACAAGTATATATATTGCAACAAAAATATTAACTCTAACCCTTCCTGCCATCTTCAAACTCAAAAGTTATTTTGTGGTGTTTGCATAATGCTAAAATTTACCACAAGGATTAAATGGATTTAATTTTAGCACAGATTCTATAATTCATAGCTTTAGCTCAACTACATATGACTCCAGGCTGGGAATCCAAAGGACACTGTTCTCCAATATGCTCTCAAAGTATTGCCCATCTGGTAAGGTTTTAGCAAAGGCTAGGTGCCCCCAAATACAACAGCAATCAATTTTATCTATATCCACTCTCTATCTCTCCAATTCTCTTGTATCTATTACTTTGTTACACACATCCAGTATTATTGTGGATTTAGCAGAGTTCACAGGTGCTGGTCCTGTGGAATAAGACGTTATGACAAATCCTTCTAAATTCACAAGGAACATTAGTGGAAGTGGCACCTAAGAAATTATTCTTCCTTTCTTTATTCTTTAACTAATCCAGAGATTATGAGACTATGGAAAGAACTATTCGAACACTTTGCTCCTGACATGAAGAGAGTTTCAAATTTACAACAGACTTACAGACACAATGTTATCATTAAAGATAACGTTTCTCCATACCCAAGCTGTGTCCATTCTTTGTGTAGAAGCAGGTATTATTGATAAGGTTGACACAACAACCAATGACATCACCCGTTGTAAACGTTGGGCCATAGGGTTGTCCAGTTCCAGAGGAACAGAATGAATGTCCATCATCTCCATGGTAACCATATGAATGTTTATCCCAACCTGGAGAACAAAAGCATTTGCAATTTAGTCATTTCCTTTCTTATGAAACAATGGAAAGACTAATCTAAGTTAGTATATTTTAACCAGGTTAATACTGTTAATTACTACACAGATTTCTTATCTAACTGAAAAATCTGTTTCGTTTTTAACAAATGACAACTTCTTTTATCAAAATGGCTGCACAGGTAATTCCATTTGTAGTACATAACATATAATGCAAATTCAGGTAACACATTTTTCTCACTTTTGTACGAACACACAGAATTCTCAACATCAAAAACATGATCAGCTGCAATGCTGAAATCTGAAACGCTGTATGCAGATCTGACATGTCCCAATAAACCAGTGAGGATTCTCCTCTTCTCCCTTTCATCTTGCAAAACTATCGCTACCGTATGTCATAATCAAATTCTTCCTGGCTAAAACCCAAACATGCATCTCTGGGGAAACACATTTCTACTCCTGATTACTCTTAATGACTACTCAGCAGCGAGCAGTCTCTGCACAAGAGCAGAATCTCCAGACTGTACTGTCACTAGCACTGCTGCCCCTAAAAATTAAAATAAAGAATGGAAAAAAAATTATCAATACAAGTGAAAGACACAGCCAGCAGGCAATTCATTATATATGCAAATATGGTGCTAATTCTGCAGGTGAAGAAGCTGC
>VZTM01014719.1:6028-19590 GCA_013400555.1 Jacana jacana
TTTCAAGGATAAGGAAAACACTCTTGGCAAACCTGTGCCAGTTTATAGCAAAGAACTCAAGATTCACTGAGCTCACAAAGAAATATATATATGCGGAATATGACATTTAACTTTGTTTACTGCTTATACACTACATAAAATGTATAAGGAGGAACCTATCAGTGAGCAGGAAAATTGAGAGTTCACCTTTCCCAAGAAACACATAGCCTATTGGCAAGGCTGAACTTTGCTTCATCTCCTTTCCTCTAGAGCTATGAGCCAGACTGGAACAGCTACTACAGAAGAGCCTTGGATGTTCTTTTACTTCCCAAAAGTTAGTTTATAAACTGGTGATTAAGGCACACTTACAGAAAGTAGGACATGTAGTTTGAAACTGTTCAGGTAGGGGTTACTGTGTGCAAAGAGAAACGAGGTACAACTGTAACTGCTTATTCATCCTCCAGCTGCCCTTTCACCGGAGAGACTAGCCCATGATCAGGTTTGAATTAAAAGACTGTGTGTAAAGTCTTCAAGCTAGAGCAGCTGCACATTTGTACTTGTTCATCTTTAGAAGGCTCAGGGCTGTGAAGGAAAGCATCTTCTCCATCACTAATGTCAATTGTGCTTGGATATGACTAATGTCTTTCTCCTTCCCAGGGCTTCTCCTTATATGCTAGTTTAGATGGCTTCCCATCCAAGTGGATTGGCTTTGAAATTAGGTGATCCCATGTCATAGCACAGAAATCCTTTTAGATATATTGTCTAGAGAGTCTAGATGATAGAAAATTATTGTGGCTCCCATTTTCAAGAGTTAATATACCTGCTTATAAGATCCTGCAGTACTAAATATAGTAGCCTCCAAGCTCTCTGTAAAGCCAGCCCCTGATCTCTCTGTTTTAATTTCTCATCTTGCAAATTGATGTATGGTGCAGAAATGTATAGAGGAGATATACAAAAATGTAAAGCATTCGGATACTACAGTAACAGAAATGTCTAAATAACAAAGACTGATAAATCTTTTTGATTGAGCTTAATAACTAGTTCATACCTCAGTTTGCACAGCAAAGTTGGCCTCCTTCTGTCTGCAATTTTTCTACAAGCCACCAGAATTGTATTTGAATTAGACAGAGATATTCGTCATGAATCAAGAGGCATGGATATGCTTCATTACTCTCTAGACATGAAGACAGCAATATGCTGTTGCATTTTTTTCTGTAATAAATTGTTTTACAGTTTTCAAGTCTATATTTAACTGATAGAGAAAGGGAAGAAAAAAAGAAAGTTTCCCTATGGAATATAATTTGGTTTAGAGTTCTAAAAAGTTTGACTTCATTTAATGTTACTCTTTCTATAATGAATTAGATTGATTTTCCTCACTATAATTCTGCTAAAAGATCTCTCAGCTCTTAAGTATCTCTATGATATATCAGTTCTGCCATAGAAAAATGCATGATTTTCTGAACAGGAAAAAAGATATCGTCTCTCGCTACATTGATAGTTTTCCAGACTATGTAATTTCTCAAGAAAAACTGAGTTCATGTCACAGTGACTGCACAAACGTTGCACTGTTATTAAGTGCTACTTCCTCAGAACTGTCTCAAATTGCTCCAGTGGGAAGTAAATGATGACTCCCATATTTTTTTCTTTTAAATAAGCTTTGAATGTTTCAGATATCTCATGGTATTCAAATGCTGTGTGGATCTGCTCTCTAGGAACTGCAAGTGTTCCACCTTGATTACCATGAGGAAGCAGTCACTGATGTGTGTAGAAGAAGGGAGCATGTCGGACCTTAGAAGAAAATATTCATTGCTACAAAGCATGATTTCAGATTCCTGTTCCTTTAAAAATTTGCAGATTATTGTGCACCCTTCTACTGCTGAATAGGACAGAGGAACCATTAAAGCCTTAGAGTTTTCAGGAAACAACATTAGCGGTGTTAGAATGTCCAGAAACTTATGCAACTTAGTCAAGTTTATAAGCTGTAGAAACTATTTCAGGCTTTTTTTAATGTATATTTTAAAATAAATAAATAAAATAAAAGTAGCAAATTAAAGTATTTGCCAGTGTGCATCTGTGAAAGTAAATAGCTCAAAGAGTGCTCTCTTACAGCAAATATGTCTTTACTATCTTACTTTGTCTTCTGTAACATTTTACAGTGCCAAAGTCTTGTTTTTTCCAGGCTGCAGTACTCCATATTTAAATCATTAGACCTGTTTACATGGGACTGGAGAGTTCCTATGCTTGAACATAGCAACAGAGTAAAACACAGTAAAATCTTGAATACAGTCATACACAAACATAAGCCTCAGATTTTCCTTTTAGTCTTGTCACATACAAGCAATAAATGAGCATAGGGATTTCCTGGAGGAAAAAAAGCAATCACTGACATTTAAAATGAAGAATATCTAGCAAGCAGAATATCCCTCACGCTATCCCACTCTATTACTCAGTTTGCTGTGCTTACAGATTTATTTATTTTTTTACTAAATAAATCAGTAGTTACTGTCCTTCCAGGATAGTTACTATCCTGTTCCAGGAAAGTGACCTCATTTCTTCTGTACCACTGTGATGGGCCCAATATAATGACTTGGATAGTTGATTGATAGAGGTGAATTCTGAAGTCACTTGAACCTGAAGTATTAAAAGTAGGACTGAACATATTGTGACAAAATAGTCTTTTGGCCTCTTGGAAAGCAAAAAATGTCATCTCATGCACTCTTATCTGATTCAGCAAACGTGGATGTAGAAAGCGAGACCCTCCTCCAGTGGTGAAAGTTTAAAGAAAGATTGGGCTTTAAAAATAAGTACAGTTGATAGGTGACTGAACTGCAAACTCAGCAGCTAACTTGAGTGTTTCCAGAGCTAAACCTGAGTATTTTTTTAGAGCTAATTGAAGATGTGTTTAACAAACATTGCTTGGAAGCTCTGTGTAGGGTCTCCAAGCCAGAGCAGCTGTACATTTCTGACTGGTTTCAAAAGAGGGGGCAGAGGGGCGGAGGAGAGATGAAGGAGTTAGGACAGGTATTGCAGCTGCTCCTCATTAACCTCACCAAACACAAAAAGGGAAATCAACAAACGAGTACATTCCAGCAGAAATTCAAAGTGGAAGTGATAATGGGAAGGCTAGACTGACGGGTTCTGGCAAGTTAGGGGGGCATTGCTAGAAAAGCACTGGAGGCTACAGAGCTCAAAGCTAAGGGATTTACCTCTTTCCTGCTTCCCTCCCCCATCCCATTTCCTCACTACAAGAGAAGTTATTTTATTTCATGTATGAGAAATTGATTGCTGGGATACATTCACTTCCAGAGGTGGAAGGGAGCAGGGACAGGCAGCATCCAGCAGAAGGAGAAAAGCTGAGAGTCAAAGTGAAAATTCCGGTGTCCAGTGAGGAAAAATGAGTATGAAAATGAATGAAAAATACAGCAGAGCAGTAATTGAAGGTCAAATTCATTCTGGAGGTAGTAGCAAGCCATGGAGTGGGGAATGGCAGTTCCCCAGTAGTGTATTTTATGGTGTGAATTACTGGAAATAGAGTGACTTCCAGTCTGCCTCAACTGTAACAAATACTACTTTTGCTATGTACTGCAGCTAAGACCATACACAATTAAACAACAGCATATTAGCAAGTTTGTTCAAGCACAAGGGACATAGATGGAGAGAAACATGTTGGGGTACAAAAGTAAAGTTCATAAAAGAGCAATCAATGGTCTTGAGTCTCATAGAAACTATAGTCACTTTATATTAATCGTTTTTTTACTGCAAAGTGGTCTGTGCCTGCAAATATAACGCTTTACGGATCTGTAAGGCTGATCTTTAACCTACATGGGCACTGGACACAAAGAGTACAGCAGGTCACTCATGTTGCGCTGCAGGACCTGGGAGCCATGACCAAGGAAGGAGCAGTCCTGAGCCAGAGGGGCATCTTTCACTGCATTTATAAGAGGATTTATTGTTATATCAGTAAGTTCTCTTCCAGCAGGCAGAGTACACGAAGATACATCAGTGGCATTTTACTTCATAGCACCTCACCACACTGACTTCTCTGGAGGTACAAGTTGCTTCTTAGAATCCCTCTTTTAAGCTTGAGGTCTTGACATAAATCTTGCAGTACCTGAAAGCTTTTTCCCCTGTGTTCTCCTAGCCACAGATCAGCTTGTGGGGTTGAAAGGCACGTTGCTCGGGCTTGATGAAATGGGAAATACACTTTGGTTTTGTAATAAAATGAAACTGTTCCCTGTTCCTGCCTGTAAACATTCCATAGGAAATTAAGGCAGTTTTCACTGGAGACAAGGAAACTACCACTAACCAGGAAAAGTTACTTTTACTGTGAAAAATGACAAACTTCTGCTTACGGCAAAGGCACTGAAATGTACACTTTTATCCAAGGGTTGGAATTACACCCTTTTCTTAGTGAACAGCTGCATGTGCTGGTGGGAATGGTAAGTTTTGGCCTGGATCCAATTTGACAATACTTACAGAAAGATGCGTGGGTGGGGTTTTTTGTTGTTTTGTTTTCTTTGAATATAAATTCTTCCAAACCAAAATTCAGCCACTGGAATATTAGCCTTGCAAGGTGCTGACTATTCTGGCTGTGATTCAAAAGTGCACTTAAACACATGCTTAACTCTGAGGACATAATTAGTCTTGCCAATTTCACTGGGGCTATTGACATGCTTAAAGTTAAGCATGTGATTAAGTCCACTGCTGCAAGAATGCTTAGCCCTTTGTAGGATTAAGCCCAGCTCGATGCTACACAAATGATCTTTTGTTCAGTCTTGAATGACTAGGACAGGCAATGGAAGGAATAAGCACCATTCTTTAAAATAAACATACTGCTGATCACAGATAGTGCAGGCAGTATTGCCACTGAAACTGTCATCACATTTTATTAGCAACATTTTAACAGCACAAATGAGATTATTCACATCTCTGAACCACGTCTCCATTATCTTTTTTTCACCTGAAATGCCTCATCAGTTATGTTCCATGTCACATCAGCAGTGGGTAGTGTCAGTGTAACAGTGCTTTCATGGATGTATGTGCACCTTCAATACCATGCAGCTCTATACTCAAATTTCCTGTTAGCTCTGAGCAAGCTGCTGAATCTGTCTGGTGCAGCGCAATAGCACACAGTGGCACTAACTTGCATTGAAGAATGAAGTGATCTGGTAGTGTGATGGTCATGTCCCAGGTTTGAACTTCATTCATCCATACCACAGTGTATCCACTTCTCGTAGCATGGGTCAGATCATCTAGCCCATTAATATGTCTTTGGCAGATCCCAGTGGATGTTCAGGCAAAGAGTATAAGCAATGGATGAGAATACAGTGATGTTATATAGGATCATGTCATCCTGGCAACCTCTAGCACGGGGTCTTCATGAGCTAGCAGTGCTGACAGCTTGAAGCAATGAAGTCCACAGGGTTTCTTTATGGAGCTCCTCCCTGCAGTGTGGGCTGTACAGTAAGTGACTGGTAGCGTGGCGTTTTTCATAGCAGGCCTGCATGATGCAGCAAAGGAAATGTTAGTGTTTGCAGGCATTTTTCTCCATAACATTCCCATTTTTGGTAACGCGTTGAAACATGGCAGCAGCAGTGATAAAACATCAGAGAAAAAAAAAATAGTGGAAGGAACAGCTTTTGCATGTTCTTGAACTGTAGTTGTTTCAAGGTCTGTATACTGAGTCACAGAACCAGTCATGTTCATAATTAAAATGAAGCACCCTTAACACACAATTAAGAAAAATAATTTAATCATAAATAAATCATCTGTCTCTATTTACTCTTTAAGCATTTTTCCCTTCCGGATACTCTAAAGCCTTAGCATTTTCCCCTTTTTGGCTTTAGTTTTTATTTCCAGGGTATGGGTGTCTTTTATTGTTTGGTTTTTAATTTGGGTTTTTTTTTGTTGATTCTAACTGCTTTTTTATGGAAGTTGTATAGCTTCACTTCTTCCGTTGGAAAATTCTGTTATTACAGTTTTGCAAATGACTGATACCAAACATACGAAAATGATAGAAAAATCAGCAGAATTCAGAAAACAAAGCAAAATTTCAGTGGACTAAATAGCTGTTGGTTCCAATGGAAGACTTTTTAAACAGCACATTTTTTTCAAAAGCTGTGGAATCAGATATAAAGTTGTTCAACGACCTCATTTCCATGAGGTCTAATGCAATCATTACCATGTCTGCAGGCAAAGTCTGCAGCTAATTTCTGCTCATGATTCACCAGAGTTCACCAGCCTGGAGGGCACAGAGAAAGGCACGGTGCATCTGTTTTGGCAAGTTAAAAGATGCATTTCTGAACACAAAAAAATAAATTCTTTGTAATTCCATCCTATCTTGCTTCCAAGGACCTGACATTTGGCAAATTTTAATTTAGTGCACCTTGCAGCACCTCTGTGAGGTCAATGTAAATATTATCTCCATTTATAGGTGAATGAAATTATAATCCAGATGGAGACAAAGGCCTTGATTTAGGAAGCATACAGGAAGACACACATCCTTTCTTACAGGTGCTGCTGGCAGCATTAGGGGATGTTTTTTTCTAAAATAATTAAATCTGATTTGGAAGTCATTGCCCAGAGACATAAGCCTGAATTTGTATCTAGGAGATGAGTAGACATTACTCACGGACAGATCTGGAAACAGTTCTTCCTCATTCACAACTGGTCAGAGTATTCTGGAAGAAACTGAAAGTAAGAACAGTTGTAGAAGAACATTGTTTTTTTTGAATATTAAAATATCTTCTTTTCTAGAGGGAAATGAAAGCAAAGAAACAATGTACCGGATCCTGTGATTCAGAATAAAACAGAATCTCGGACCCATAGGGTCATTCTCCTTCTGAAAATACTTGATGCTTCATCTTCTTAACATTTGGCATTGTTTGTAATTGTATAAATATTTTTTCAAAAGAAAATGAAATTTTCCTTTCCAAAAAGAGAAAAATATTGAACTGGAACCTCAAAAAAATAGAGCAAAGCAAAACTCTTGATATGAATATTGTTGGCTTTTTTCTCATGGGAAAAAAGTCTCCATTGACCACAAAATATATTGTATCCAAATTTTCAAATTTCTGTTTCTGTCTCCTTCAGTCTCTGGGAAATGGAAGTATGGGAAACATTTGTTCTTATACCTTGGCAGGTTCCGAACTTTTTTTTTTTTAATCGGTTGGTTTATTTAGTAATTTTTATTAAATTTGTTATATAACATTATCCAATTCTATAATTGGGGGCGGGGGGGAACACTTTACTGTAAGGAAAGATAAGAGAGGGTAAAACTGAGAACAAGATCAATTTCACCTGCATTTAACTGTCCTCCCTTAATTTAATCTCCCAGATGAGAAAGATGAATCACCCCCTAGAGGTGCTTATACATTGACTGGGGAGAGCCCCACATGATTACCTTGAGCCAGACATCTAATTATCAGATAACTATAACTTCTGGCACAGTTCTTGCCCCTTCTCTTCCAGCAAAGGAGATGGAATTGACAGCTCTGAAGGATAAGCAGCCCCATGGAGCTTCAGTTCCAAGCCTGGTCAGAAGATTTGCTTGCTTAATAGTAGCAAAGATATAAACAGCAGTTTATGTGAATTATTATGCTGTTTACTTGTAACTTCAGGTCTTGAATATGCATGGTTCAGTTGTAACTTAACTTTGGATGCAAGAACTGTAGAAGTCCATGACAGAAGTCCATGACAGACTAGCTCCAGCCCCTGGAGAAGGTCAATAGCACATTCCATGGAAAACAGGTGATAATTGAATAAACATCAAATTATACTGTCCCAATATACTCTTCCCAGTCTCTAGTAATCAGCATGACGTCTACCTGAAGCATGTGATAACTCAGAGTTTTTCATGTTTTGACTAGTTAAATGATTTTTATCTTCTGAGAAACAAGTTTGGCTGGAATTAAGCCTTTGTTGTAGCATACGTCTGCAGTACCACAAGGGGAAAAGCCTAAGGGATGGCTGGAATCAATGACAAAGTATCTTGGCTAATTGAAATATCACCAACTTCCCTTCTGTAAACAGCATAGGTTTGGCAACATGAATTTTAGCACAGGTTAACTGCTGAAGCAACTGTGAAGAGCTGACTGGACCAAAGCTACCTTAAATTTATAGTTAAACTCTGAATGCAAAGGTGTATTAGGTGGAGTAGCAGGAATTCTGTACCAAAGTTTGGCTTCTTCTGGAGTGCCTGTATTTCATTTAAGGATAATTTCCAGATTCAGACAAACTTTGACAATGTGGCTGTATTTTCAGTGAGGCTGTTACTACATTGTTAGCAATTTCACAGGTAATAGCACCACTGACCTGACTGTAGCATCTAGACATGCAAACCTTAAAGTATAATTCATGTGGATGCACATTAAAATGAGATGTGGCAAAGAACACCTTCTGACAGTCACAGCCCAGCTGTGAAGAGCCATTTTTTGACTTCAGCAAATTACTGTCTAATATCAAAAGTGAGTCAGGCCTGTAGTGAATGCATCTGGAAATGTCACTTAGTAGTCTGGACCAACTGAAGCCTGACAATTACATCTGCAGGCTGTAGGCCTGATTGCTCTCTTGGATCACCAATTTGGTTTGCTCATTTTCGTGTGAGTGCTTGCACACATGTGTACAGTAGATCAAGCAAGCATATATTGAGGTAAAAAAAAAGAAAGGTTTACCTTTGTGAAAATCATGGCCTTTTGATATGTCTGCTTGAAACAAAAGTAAGATATTTAGCTTGGACTATATATAAAAGAGTGAACAAAAATTAACTAAAAAGATATAAACTAACTTAGTTAACGTTCCCTGCAAGATTTAAGGAAAGTTTAGCTGTGTAGTTGTATGTTTATGTGTATATATATATGTTGCATATATATAGACTGCATGGTTGTAGAAGCACTACAACACCAGAGAAGAATGAGAGGAAAAAGCTGACTAAGGGTCTCAGGAAAACCATAAAACAATGAATAAATCATAATGTCTCACAGAGTTGGGACATGATGCAGAGACAGAAGATGACAATCAGTGTGGGGCCCTAGAGACTAAAAAATCCAGGGAGATCCCAAAGTGGCACATGGCATCCAAGCTAAGAAGAACCTCAGACGTATGGAGAGAACTAAACAGCAGACATTCTTTGTCTTCTATGTCACTGCAAAGACTACTGCACAGTTGTTCACCAGGATACAAGTGTCTTGGTGCCTGACTGCAGGACAGACTTAGATAGATATGCTGTGATGTTTGAGTTTGAAAGGGTGAAATTGGTTTTGTTTCCATTTTCTTTCACAATGAATTTACCTTCCTCCTCTATAAGTTTTTGCATTAAAATTTGTTGCAGTTCTGCAACAGTATTGTAGTAGGCTGAAACGCAGGGTAAAGAATCCATATTTGATTTGAAGCACAGGTGCCCATATGTGGCACACATCATATCTGAAAATTTACATGCCTTCTTATTTTCCTTCAAATAAGAACACATCCTTTTCATTACCTGAAAATCGAGTCTATTTGCAAGGAGGCTCATTTTAATTTCCATTGGCTTATATAACTTGAGCAGTTAAAGATAAGAAGTAAAGAAGATGTAAAAAAAACGTGGTGGTAGAGTCTGTTATGAAAGGTTCTTATTTCCCTTCAGAAATAAAGATCTACTTCAGGATTATTAATTATTAAATTCTTATTAAATTATTGCATAGGACAGAAGTTAGCTCCCTTTCCTGGCTCTGCAGGCAAATACCTTTTCCAGGGTCAACACTTTGGCATATATTTAAATCAAGTTTGCATTACCATATAAATATGTTGAATTCAACCATTTGCATAAGCCTTTTCTTCTGTTACAATCTCAGATTTGTACTTTGGAAAAAAAGCAATAAAAATATTACTTTGCCATTGAAGTCAGCAGTTTTGATTCTGGTTACTCAGATGGAGGATTGATCTGTGTAAGAAGTTCCCACTTTGCATAATATTTTCAGTGTAGAAACATATTTTATTGCTTTCTAAATACATTGCATGAGACCAAATTAATCTCTGGCACACACTAGGAATGAATCTGACCCATTGCAAGATTTTCTTTTCCCAGCAAATCAAAATGCACCATCCTTTTTTTATTCAGTTGTGGAAAAGCTGAGCAAATAAGTACATTTTTTTTTTGGTGACATTAAATTGATTTATAAGTGACATGAGCAATGTATAGAAAAATAAGGATCATAACCTAACTACAAAAAAAAAAAATAAAAAAGGAAAGTAACAGACATGCAAACAATGACTAGATCTTCTGCTGTTCATTTCTGTCTACTGGCCGCACATAAAATAATCTTGGTATAATTCTGTCCTGACTTGCAGGTGATACTTGTTACTTGGGTAAATAATTTTTTATGAATAAATATGAAGGTTTTGAGTGATGCAAAAAAAAAAAAAAAAAGGCACCACTGTATATTTAAAGTTGATTTAGGAAAACACATAAGCACGTATGAACGCAGTCCCCTTTGGAAGAATACACATAGCCTGTCCTGGCTGGACATGAGGTTTGGGTGAAAGACAAGAGTCTTACAAGGGTTTGAACATGGACACAAGACACTTCACAGGACCAGTTCCCTAGTCTCAGTCACAGTTCTCTGTGCATTGCAATCAAACAAACATTTGAATCATGTACTAGTTTTGGCTGGGATAGAGTCAATTTTATTCATAAGTGCTTCTAGGGGACTGTATTTTGGATTTGTAATGAAAACAGTATTGATAAGACAGGGATGTTTTAGTTATTGCTAAATACTGCTTACACAATGTCAAGGCCTTTTCTGCTTCTCACCCCACACTACCAGTGACTAGGCTGGGGGTGCACAAGAAGTTGGGAGCAGACGCACCTCCGATGGCTGACCCCAACTGACCAAGGCATATCTCATACTACATAATGTCATGCTCAGCAACAAAAAGCTGGGAGAATAAAGAGAAGGGGGCAATTTTTGCAGCATTGGCATTTGTCTTCCCAAGTAACTGTTGCGTATGATGGAGTCCTGCTTTCCTGGGGATGGCTGAACACCTGCTTGCCCATGGGAAGGGGTGCATGAATTTCTTAGGTTTCTTTGCCTGCATGTGCAGCTTTTCCTTTACTTATTAAACTGATTTTGTCTCAACCCAGGAGATTTTGCATTTCTACCCTCCCAATTTTCTCTCCCATCCCACTTTGTTGCCAAATGGGATTAAACCACAACAGCCCAACTTTCTGATTGGCGAACATTATAGACTTATCAGTCACAAAGTAGTTCAAGCCTTTACATCTCAGAAAGACATCACACGCAGACACATTAATTCCCAGCATAATGTCATAGTTTCAATGGTAATATGTAATAGAATTATTTTATTTCAGCAGTCATAGGAACATCACCATGCTGTGGTTAAGATGGTCACTGATCAAACCAAAGCAAGCTTCTCTGCTGATCTATTGTTCCTTTCACTTGCTCTCTGTAAATCAGGATTATATATGTTAAGATTCAGAAAGCAGAGTCAAATAAAAGAAAGGTAATGGGAACTTGAAAGAGTATATATAATTTTAACAAAATTACAACTCTTTAATGTAAACATATATAGTTCCCATACCCTGTAAATTAGTACATGCTTGAGTATGTCTTTGATCGTTTACCAGGTTAAGTTGTAAAGGATTCTTATGCTTTAGATATTAAATAACATTTTACTTAATTCTGAAGGGGAGTATTTTAATATTAAATATTTTGATAGAAAATGTGTTATTTTGCATTCAGGGAATACAAACCAGATTCTCAATATACTGAAGGCATTGGTTGACATCCCCCTATTAGCTACAGTGATATATATGTGGAAGACCCTAAGTGAGTAAGGAACAACCTTAAAAAAGCCCCATGCGTGATATCTGATAGCAGAATCTGAATCAAAACAATTTCCTTCTCTAGCAAATAAAGTACAACTTTTGTTCACTATGAGAATGGACAGACTGAAACCATATTCGTCTTTGTGCTTCCTCATTTACCCCGAGCACATAAGCATGTATTCAGTGTTGAGACCACATAGACTTAGAGATTACACTGACTATTAGGATGCTGTGTAATTCATGCTGCTCAACTGAGATTCTGTTGATTCCAAGTTGCGGTAGAAAGCTCCAGTACAAACATGTCAAACAGAAAAATCAGTCATTGGTAGACTTTAACTAAAGAGTTTGGTCGCAGTTAGCATGAGCTTTTAAACTGCATCTTTGTGGAAGTAATAGTCATCACTATGGTTGTGATAATGTCAGTTTGCTCAGATGAAGTTTATGGGTAACTATCTATTAGAAGTTCTGAGCCATAATGAATGCTTTCAGCATTTATTGTAATAGAATTCATTAGGATACAGTTTGTGGGCATTAGCAAAGCTTTCACAAGTATTTTCCAGATATTTGATCATAATTTAGCATTAGTCAGGCATGAGTTAATGGACACAAAAGGCTTTATTCCCTTTAAAATCCCCTTTTTGTTTTGTGAGTCCCATTGCTATTATATCATTTAATATTCATTTTCATGACACTAATCATGTGGTATTGATTTAGATATTGCACATTACCATTGGGATTCCATTTTAATTCAGTGCTAGTGTAGCATTAAAACGTAAAACAAAAGTGTTCATATTTTAAGATAAAAGTCTGCCTAAAATATTTCCATTTGGTGAAATTCTACTGCCCCCACTGAGTCACTAAGTCAATCCAGATCTTGCTTAAGGGTGTATACACATAAACAAATGTCATGATGCTTTTTATTTTAGAAACCAAAAATATTTCTGAAGTATTTAGAAGACCTAAAGGACAATAAAGCTCTTTGCAAGAGTAAAGAACCTTTACTTTGCTACCTAAAATGAGTGGGACATTTGACTTTGATTTCAGAAGCTACAAAACCAACTTCAAAGAATTTGTCACCTGTGTAAATATTTAAATGATGTTGTCCCACACCAAAGGGCAACTCTGGCTAAATTTAAACTTCTCTATAGTGGACTTTTCTTCTACTTTCAAACCTCAAAGTAAATTACCAAAAAGGAGTCATATATATATAGAAAAAAGCTCCTATATTTCTCCTTGCTTTATACCTGCTTATTGCCCACCATGATATCAACGTGTCATGTGTGAACAGACAACAGCACCCTTGTTCTGAGCTCTCATTCATGCCAGTGAAAATTCTACTCATAGGCATCAGAATAATGTCCTTGATTTTCTTAGGATTTCTTTTCCACAAACCTAGTGCACTCTCACTGAAATCTGTTAAAATACAGATTTAATCTTAAATTATCTGGATATTTTACTCAATAATTTTCCCATTAATACCCATATGCCAGTTTATGCACATAAGGGCTTGTATATATATATATATNTTAAAGTTGCTTTGACCAGAGGAGAGGACGGAAGAAACTTTTTTACAATGTCCAATTTTAAATATGTTAACTTAGTCACCTAACTAGCAGCAGTGCACAAGATGATTAGGTGCTGAAGAAGAGAGGTATACCACAGATTTATGCATTTAACTCAGTTCAAATGGTATATCCAGAAAGTGCTCCACTTGTTCTTAAGCACCTGTTGTTCATCTGAGGCACTCCCATTCTGTTTC
>VZTM01014719.1:22812-41139 GCA_013400555.1 Jacana jacana
CTGTTGATTAGTGCTTTCACCATTGTGAAAAGGTGAAGGTAAGATCCTTACCTGGAAAGTGGAATACCTTGATTCCTGTCCCTGTGCCAGTGATCACTTAAGCACATTGTAAAAATTAGAGTTTCCTCAAAGAGGAGAGTTAAAAGCTGTCCAGCTCTGGTGTAGAGAGTAGAGGCCAGGGCATTCTTCTGGGACCTGGAGATTTGAAACTTCTCAGTGGGAGAAGGCAGGGACTCTAAACCTTTGATACTGTGGGTAAGTGGCTTAAGCACTGGGTTAGGTAGAAAGAGTGATACTTTGCTATTTTACAGTGTTACCTAATGAAGCCTTTGAATTCCAGTACATTGCTTTTGTTAGAACTGTCTGCAATGAAAACAAAAATATTTCCTTTGACTCATAAAGATTTTTTTCCCTTTGTTTCTCTAAGAAAAAAAAGGAACAAAAATCACTTAGGTTCAAGTTTAAATGCTTTGTTTGCTTGGACTAAGAACTGAAAAATTCATTATTTGCATAAAGCATTAACTAAGGCTAAGAGCTTAACGAGTTTCATAAAGAAATGAATATCACATAGAGAAAAAGAATGCTCCAAGTGCTTTGGAGGACTGGATCAGAATCCAAAAGATCTTGAAAAATTGGGAAACCAGTCCAAAACATACAAAAAGAAGCTCAGTAAAGCCAAGCACAAAGTGTTATAATTAAGAAGGAACAATCACACAAATATATATAAAGCAAGAAATAATTGCCAGGCAGAAGTACTACAAAGAAGAGATCACTGGGAGTGACAGAACAGCAACAATGTGAAGTTGTAACAGCAGCAGGAAAAGATAAATCTCAGTCCATGGTGTATTCAGAGGTCCTTCATGGGCAAGACACCACTTCAGCAACCTTATAATGACAAGGTATCAGCAGGTGCACCTTGTGTCAGCTTCAGTGCAACAGTTCAAGAAAGGTTCCTGGAAAGACAATGAAACAGAAAAGTGATTAAACATGGAAAAGTCTAAAAGGCTGCTCACTTTTAATACAAAAGAGTGAAGGCACAAGGCCCATGTGAATCACTTAGTGTAAAACAAATCAGTTAATCTCTTCTTCTGTTAGCAGGACAAAGATTGATTCCCCTTTACTTACAAAGATATAGATTATAGAGAGAGGTTTTAAAGAGGTGGGGTCTTCTCTTCACAATAAGATGTGGCCACAGAAATGATTGTAGAAGCTCTCACGCGTTGTTTGTTTTGACATGATTTCTCAATACATGTGGAGTCATGTTGGTAAGAAATGAAAGTGAACTGGTGGGTCCTGTTTGTGCATCACCATGAACATTAGTACTGACTGTTCAACCCTGTTAGTAGTGTTAAGTGTTGTACAAGGTGAAGATTCACTGCAAACCACCCACAACTGCATTTCCATTGATGAAAATGACATCACAGGCAAATGCCAAGGAACTTTTTTCTGCTTGCAGCAGAAGTATGTCTGCAAAATTGTCCCAGGGCTAGCACTGAAATGGCATGGTATGAAACATGTGCAGTCACTCCAAGGTTTATGTTGAGATCAGGAGCTTCTTCCTTGCTGAATAGTGCACAGGTAGCAGGCAAGGGGCAGCTGACCACTGCTAATAGACTTGGTCAGGGTTGGTGGAGTAAGAACGAAGCAAACCATTTAGGACACCCCACCTGGTTTATGACATATTTTTTCCCCTTCTTTTTATGCCTAACACATTGCTGATTCTGTTTCTTACCACTTTGTGTTACTTTTATATTACTTGAACAGTTGAAAGGTCCCTTAAAGTGAGTGTCAATAACCTTTATGCATTCTTAATAGCTCCTTTATACATTCAGAGAAGGGTAAAATGGCTGCAGTATCAATAAGAAGGTCCAAAGTGTGAAATTAACATCTGAACAGGGGAAATTGAAAAATGGAAAGGAATCAGTCAAGATATGAAATCTTCACATTTGGCACCAGGAATACATTGGGGTGGGGATGGGAAAGGCAGCTGAATTATCACTGAATTTTTTTTTGCTCTCCCATTCTTGGTTAAGAATTACCAGAACTATATTACAGCAGGGAGGGCAGGGCAAAAGTGTCCCCAGAGACTCATCCATTAAGTTCCTCACTGGACAGGTGTTATTCTTGTTTTGAAAAAGACTTTCTTAGTCCAGGCCACAAGAGGACACAGATAGTCTTAGAACTTTCTTTTAAGGAGAGTCCATAAAGTAATTTGAATTACAACTTAGAGAAAAACAAACCCTCTTAAAAGTCAATTGCTTTCTCTCATAGTGAGACCAGAGTTGCCAAGATTTTTGCCCACTGAGGCTTTTTATAACTAGCTTCTAAACCTCTGAAAATAGGGCTCTCCAATGGAAATACCAACACAGTCGTAACAACAGCAGTGCAAATGAGGCTGCAATAACACTGTTGGATCCCACAAAGGAGAAGGTGCTATGTGGGGGGAAACGTTCACCTGGAACTCGTGTTTGGCCTCAAATCCATCTCACTCTCCACACCCAATATTATTTTTCAGTATTTCACAACTCAGTGTGAAAAAAAAACCCTTTGGTTCCTGGGGATCTCTAAAACTTTCTGTGCCTGTTGTCTTAGTTGATTTCTTCGACTTTCCCAAAGACAGATGGCACAATTATTATTATTCTTTGTTACACTGTAAGGCAAGTAATAGAGAGTAAATTTTAATTTTTTGAGCTGGAGTAAATTTTAAATATTGTAAAAGCAATCAGATCTAGTCATACCAAAATGACACCTCAAGAAGTGAACATAATCTGTTGCAGAGTGCATGTTGCGATTGCTCAACTCTGAAAGGGGGAAGCAGAAAAGAGAACTAGAAAACACTCTGGATCTCCAAATAACCTTTATTCACATGATAAGCAATAGTATAATAGAGCATCAAGGATTTTGGTCACTTGTCGTGAATAGAGCATGTTGACAGATGGAGGAACTCTGTACTCTGCTAATGTTTACCTCAGGCTAGTAGGGGAGGGAGGACTCACCTGACACTGATGCAAATGTACATCCTTCATAGCTATTACTGTGGCGTACATGTGGTATCAGTACTATTTAGTGTGGGATTAATTAGTCACAAGATAGCATTGAAGTCAAGCATTTAGCAAGATTAACAAGGGGACTGGACACTTACATAATGAAGAGTAACGTCTAAAGTTATATCAGGAAGAAATGGGGGAAAGAAAAATACGCCCAGGAGTTAGAGGAAGGAAAAACAAAGCCTCATGATTTAGAGTATAATCTCTCCTCCAAGTAAAACATAAGGAAAGAACTCCCCCTTTGGTCAACAATGTTCAATTAATGGCTTCTTGCAAATGAGAAGCCTAGTACAAGTCACTACAAGAGAAAGAATACAGAGATGGCTGTACTTGTGATCTAACGTGTGGTGTTGTTACTATGCCATGATTATTGAACCTTTTAGTTTGGGTACAGAAATTATGGTCTTCTGGGAGGGAAGACATTAATAGATATAAAATGCCTTGATTGATTTGATAAAGTTAATCTCTTTGCTGGAAGGGGAGCAAACCTCAGTTGCCATGGGATAATGCCATGACCAACAAGGTTTTGGCTTTGCACTTCCAGAGGAATGCAGTGTATACACACATACAGGGTGGGATAATGGATAGATTTGAAAATAGGTAGTATTTTGAAAATAGACCTGAAGCTTTGCAAGGGGTAAAAGTGTAGAAAGCCTTTGCATCTGATCAGGAGCTGGAAATCTCACAGTCCCAGCGGTGGATAGAGCAGCCTGTTGGTATCTATGACACATCTCCCACTGGTTGCACAGTACTTGCAGTCCTGTGGCCCGTGGGGGCTAGGGACATAGTCCTGTTCTGCACTCATTCACTTGCTCTGGCTGTGGCTGTGTACCAGGGCAACACAGTGTTGCTTTAAGAATTTTTGAGCTACATGAGTTCTTGCTTATCTTGCAGCACCTCCTCCTGAATGGTCCTCCTATGCTGACTTAAGATGTCATACAGAACCCACATTGGATATTAACTGCTCCCTAGGCTTTTATGATAGAAACCTGCAGGGATGCTTTGACATTGCAGTGGGAGAGACACCTCTGAGAATCTAAATGCAGGGGTGAACACAGGTACATCAGTTTTAATAGTAAGTCAAAAATATCTGCTCTGCTTGTCCTCTTATTTCTGATTAAGAGGAGGTGTGCCATTACTGTGCCAGTTCATCCTTTTATTAATATAAACACAGCAGGACAGAATACTACCAGCCATTTACATTTTAATTTGAAAGGAATGCTCTAATGTGAGAGACAGTGTCCCCATGCTTCCCTCTCCCCGACAGTGCTGCCGGGGGGTAGATGTGTGAGGTGCTTCAAAGCCTCTCCACTTTTTTTTTTCTAACTCCTGTCAGAAAGCCATCCCTGTTGCAAACACCCCCGACAGCCACCGGAGTGTGGCTATGGACAGAAGATCTTTCATATGGTAGCCTTAGCAGGCAGACCCCAACTTAAAACTGTTTTTGGCTATTGCCAGAATACAACTTTGACGCCCAAGTTTCACACCCTCTCTGTATTCAGCTACCTTCATCACACATAAAAGGGGTTGTTTGGAGACCCAGTCTGATGCCACCTGGGATAGTGAAAAGCCAAAAATCCCCTTTCAGACTGAGCAGTTGCAAACTGACCCAGAGTTATAAATCCATACAACACAAATAGGCACCTCACACATTGCATCTGTGTGCCTCGAGTCTTGTGTAATCCCCACAGTAATATTAGGTTTTATTTTTATGTATTTCTAAATTTTGTTTTATTAAATTTCTTTTATTGTCAGATTTATTTGCCAAAACAATGAACAGCCTAGTTATTATGGTCATTCTGTCTCCTTTACAGAACAGTTAGTAGCTCAATCTTTTGCGGGGCATTTTTGGGTATATTAGATTAGAGTCTCAAGAGGTAACAGAGAAGTTAAAGTCAAAGGAATTTAAGAATCACAAGATAAATAGAAAATTAACCACAAACTCAACAAGATGAAGGCTGGAAGAAAAACAATGCCTTTAAGCTTTGTTTCCTTTTACTGTTAGAGAATCCATCTTGGGAACTTGGGAAAGTATGTTTTACAGTGATACACAAAGAAAACACATTAACAACTGCTCTTTTTGGTTTAACAAAGAATTATGAAAACATTCTAAGAAGCCTCATAAGAACTATAACTAATAAGAGGAAAGTTTTCAGCACGCCAGGCTTTCCCTGTAGGAATATCATTTTGTATTAAGTTTTCCTTTTACTTCACAGCCTTCTAATGTTAACTAGTAGTGTAAAGATGGGGTTTTCAACACTGTCTGAAATATGTCAACTCCCTTTTTCCATTAATGTGCATTGTACATCTAGACCTACAGGAGACTGACACTCCTAGCCTTCATAAATGCCAGGGAACATTTTTATTCTCATGCTTTCAGTGGAAAGGAAGACTTTATATCTAAAAACATAGGTTAATGTAACTTTATGCTAACAAGTTTCAGTGCTGTAAACTGAGAAAGCTGAAAGTATTCGTGGGGAAGATTATTTTCTACAGCTTAATGTAGTTTGTAAGATTTTTCTTTTTTAATGCACAGATGCATCAGGTGGGATTTTACTCTCTAAGTATACATTTTAGATTTGTCCACTTTATACCCATTTGTAATTAAAGTAAAGAAACAGATAATTCAGGGCATGATTATTCTTGAGGTTTTGATATCTTTCCCTGTGTACATTTCTGCAAATGAAAAAGTATGTGTACAACAAATGTGTATTCAGTGTGGAGATGCCAACACCTATGTTTGCATAAATTCTTGAAAGCAAATATGCATATTTGCTTTTGCAATATCCAGAGCAAGAGTTATATGCATATGCATATTTTAGTGTGCAAATGAAAGTACACATTATAGCAACAGTGACAGCAAAATAAATTGGAAAACTGAAGTACAACACATAAACCTATGTCCACAGTGCAACTCAGAGGTGTAGACACAGCTCTTTAGATACACCAGATAATCTTTAATGTTTACAAGCTCTGATACAGAGAGGAATGCAACTGCAGTGTTAACTGGTTCAACGTAAGCTGAATGAGACCTCCTGATACTCTGGGCAAGCATGTAATGGCTTAGTTTTCATAGTGTTAATCATAATGGTAGGATTTTCAGCTATGCCATTTAGCACAAGTTCCAGTGTGCCTGCAGAAGCTCCCATAGTACTTGTGGACTGCACAGACACATCCTGAATACAATATATAAATTAACACAGGCAATGATATGTTCAGCTTTATACAAGGCAGCCAGTGGCTGAGCTACTTATGCTATCATGAATAGTGGAGAAGGGTCTCCACAGAGAGCAAAGGCAAAGAAAATGGTCCTTCCTGAGGAACAGACAAATGCTCTCTGAGATGAAAGACAAAATGATAGAATAACTCCATAGCCCTGTTTGCTTCATAGAAAATGTTCAACGCATCTGTAAAAAGACCTAAGCAATGGGACTGTAATTTTTAGCCTTAAGAACATATGTGTATCGAAACTTTGACTGTTCAGCACCACAGACAGGAGGACCGAAAGCATCACAATTTAGCATGGAGCAAAAAGAAGTCATCCACCAAAGTCTGTTTGACCTCCTCAGGGTGAGACATATCTGTTTAAGATGTGAGACACGTCCTTGTTTAAGGATAATGTTAGGTGCTCTGCATTTTTGGACTACAAAAAATATACTGGGTCTTCTGTTATGTATTTCTAGCTTTCAGAATGCATATTTCAGTTATGTGATTAAAAGGGCAGGAAAGAATTGTGCCATAACACAATCCTATAGTAAGCATTATTGTATCATAACTCTTGACAGTAGCAATACATTTGGAAAACATTAAGCAGTTTGCAAGTGGCTATCCAGAGTAATTTTGGTATTTTGTTTTTCTTTCCGAGAATGCACTAAAATTATAAATCTCTTGATTTCTAGAGAAGACTGTGTTTAGTGTTTGTGGAACAATCCACTTAACTGAGTTTAGTTTTAAGCCAAAGGAAACATGCCCGTATTTACATCTAGTTGACCTCTTCAGGTTCAGTGGACTTTTACAAACAGACAAAGGGGATGAATTTGTTGTCTGCCTGCTATATCTGAATCCATGAGTCAACCAACACTTAATTCTGTCTTCCAGGGGAATCTATCTAGCCTGAACATCTAATATGTGGTAGCCCACAGGAGGTAAAAGCCTAAATAGGGCCAAGTAAGTATAGCTTCAGGAGCAGAAGACAACCTCATGACCTGCTAACATGCATGATAGCTGCAGTGGCTTTGTCTTCAATTGGAAATTTCCGCATGTCTGCTAATATAAGCTATAAACCTATCCGTGACATATGTAAGATGCATTTAAAGTCAGCTTACTCTGCAGGAAGTGAAATGAACACGCTAGGATCTCAGTATCATTCAATATAATAAAAGGTGGAAAAATACAAGTAGTTGTGCTAATTTCCAGGTCTTTTTCAGGCTCACACATAACCCATATAATTCCCACTTCAATTATAGTGTAGTTTTATGACAAGTCCATGTGTTTTTGGCAGAATATACAAGCCTGTCTCCTTATGTCCTTTATTGTCAGGATAATCCTCTTAAAACCTTCTTTTTTAAAATCTTTGTAAGTGATTTTTTTTTTTTTAAATGGATTGTACATGTTTTATTGTTGCAATAATCTTCTTGGGTTTGAGCATCTAATTCCTTCTGTTGGAACCTGTGGTGAAGTTTATGCAGAGAAAACCCCTATTTTGCCTGTATACAAGTGGGGTAAAAGAAGTTACACAATGATTTCAATATTTAATTCTGAATAGATACATAACTGCATCTTCAGATAGCAGGAGAAACTGCCTTTCTTTTATAAAATTACATTTTAAAGTAATGAATTGTGGAAAAAAACAAGGAAGGGATACTATTCTCACAGGTTATAAACTGGAAAGACAGGCAAGATTCTTGGTTACACTAACAAACAGAAACTGAGCTTGCTATAAACCTCATTTAAATCTGCAGGCAAAGACTGCATTTTACCTAGATTTGAGTCTAGCCCTTATTTCCAGAGGTCAAAGTTTCTCTGGTCTGGTACTTCTAGTCCTGCTCTTACATCTTCTCTGTCTCTCACTTATAATCCCTAAATATCACATTCCCGAAGTATAACACATTTGCCCAGAGGACCAAATTTAGCTCCAATAAAGTTCACAAGGGTTTTGGCTCTATTTGCTTGTGTAACAGTAGCAGCATAGCCTCTCTATACTATGGTTGATGGGAGCACACTTAGTACACATAATCATATTAGCCCCTTTCCCAGCACTGTTAACTGTGGTACTGGGAATTTTCACCAGTCAGGGTGTTATAGCAAGCCACAGATACAATCCCCATTGATTTGACTTCCCATCAGGGATTTGTTCTACCAGTTCCAGCCCTCAATACGCAGGTCATGGTCATGGATGCCTTGCAGTCCTGACCCATCCATCGTCCTTTTTACCACAGAATTTCTGTGTTCCTGCTTTCTTTGGGCACTGCCCTCTCAAGAAAGGCAGGCTTGCTGCTAGGCCATCTGCACTTCCACTGGCCAGGGACAAAAGACCCTTAGCAATCACCATGGTGAAGTTATCTGATAGCCATTAAATGTAGTCCAGATTACCAGAGCAAATACTTCTGAGACTACTTGATGTCTTCACAATAAAAGACTGAACTGTAACAAATCTGGAACTCAGTGCAGGCGTTTTTGTGTTAACACTCAGGTGCCATCTAAATGCCCCGGCTCCCCAGCACTCTGATGTGGGGAAGAGTCTGTGCTCTGAGGGAAATGTGAGGCAGACAGTGTTGGTGAGGAGCTCTGGCACCTTTACCAAAGAAAGCATTTCTGGGTACCTAAATGTAGTGTCTGACTGTGTGCCACTATGCTTCTTGCTCCTTTCAAAGGCAAGGTAGCACCCTCTTACTTTTTCACAGTGTCTGTATCTCCTGCTGTTTAAAGGAATACTCCCTCTTTCTTCATATGTAACACCTATGGATTTCAGTATTGTTTAGTTCCACCCCTCTGTAAGAGATGGCAAAACAGAGAAGGGCTGGACTGAGAATCTAATATCTTTCCCCTTTGTCTAAAAGGTTAAGAAGGAACTTCTGCATAATTTAGGCTGCAAGTTTTATTCACTGGGCTTATGCAGTACGTAGAACAGCGAGATATACAAACTACAGTACAACAAAGGACTACTATAAGACACACAAAGATAAATCTTTTCCCAAATGCTAGAGATTACAACAATAAATTGTATGGATCCTTCTAATAATTCAAAAGTAACAGATCTTAAATATCTGTTCTCCCATTAGATGGAAGCAGAAAAATGCATTTGTTACCTGGCAGAACAAACGCTAGAGTGTTTTCTCACTGAAGAATCCCATTTCCTTTGGAAGAAGAGCTCCCACAGTACAACCCTTGTCTACAGCTGGGGCTGTGGTACCCTCTGTTCTGATTTAGGATCCCATCGCAGGACTGTTGCTCAGGCAACAGAGCTTTCTACCTCAACAGAATAAGAATGAGATCTTCCATCCTCAAAATTAACAGTCCGACAACTCATCAGTTGTATTTTTATCCAGGGTTGCTGCTCAGCCTTGGGACCTTTGTTTTGTCTGCTGAGAGATCCTACCATCCAGATAAATAGAAACATGATTAATGGATGTTTTTCTGACACTATCTTACATCAGCCCTCCACATTCAGCTTGGGCTGACAGGCTAGGATTTCTCTCTTATGTTCACTGTCCAATAAACAGCTCTGGTTATTGATTGCTTAATTGTGTTTTCCCACAAATTCTGAGAATTATGTTTTCCCTTTAGATCTATCAGTCATTTCTCTTGCAGTTTTTAGAAAAGTAATCTAAGATTGAGATCTTCAGAATGGACTGCAGAAGTTAGGTGCTTAAGTTAAGTTTACAAAAACTTTAGTTCCATTGGGCTTTATTGAGAAGCTTTGGCTCAGTTTTAAAACTCCTGAAAAAGCCAAGCGCACATATACACTTAATGAGGCCTAGGCCTGATCAACTATAAATGATGGAGACGTTATACCCTCTAGTGGCAGGAATATATGCCACTCGTTTTGGGAGAAGCATATGAGGATGGAGGCTGAGAAGGGACAACAAAGTAGTTATTGAACCTGACTTAAACTCCAGGACCAGGCATCAGGCAGTGTCCTTTATAACAGATAGGAATCAACCAGAAAGACTTGGCCAGAAAAACGAGTGCTAACAACCTAAATTTGTATGCTTAATGGCATAAAGAGTCCCCTTTATTGCTAGGTAGCTTAACACAACATAAACCAAGAATAACTGCAACGAAACTACTTTCTTTTTATTTTTATTTTCCTGCATTTTCTGTTCTTAGATAGTCTCAGGTATTAACACAGAATTACCTTTAATTGTATGGAATAAGGCAGTCAAATATGAAAAACTTTTAATGCTTGTTTTCATCAGCAATATATCCTGCAGGGTTAAACTCTGGAGGAAGCAAAGTATTGTGGGTTTGGGTATTATTAAAAATATAAACATAAAATTTTACTGAGAACAGGAAAGGTTTATTACCTGACATTTGAGATCATATCCCTTTAGGTAGTTTTGTTCTTATTCAACAACAGTTTCCTCACCAAAGCTAAGGGAGGGATAAGCATGTTTAATTCACGTCTGCTAATATATAGTAGGCTGCAGAAAGAAGCTTATGAATTTGCTTTTGAAAGTCTGGTGTTTAGGGTTTGCTAAGCTATTTGCCTAAGGGCAAGATGACATTCCTGTTTCATGTGCTTTCTTGAATTCCACATAATGCACATTCTTTTTTTTTGCATAAAACCAGGATAAATTTTAAAAAAAAAAAAAGCTTAAAGAAACAGTAATTGATAATAAGGCATAATAGATCTTTAACTGGAGTCTGCTCTGTGCTGAAGAATACACTGCTTCTAAGGTTTGGTAGTGGCATACTGGTGTTAAAACCATGAATTTAGAAACATGTATTATTTACTACACAATTGATCCAAATCACCATCCCATTTTCAGATTCCCCACCATTCAAAGCAAGGTTGCTTCATTTCAGTAATCCTCAGAATCACAGTTTTGCTGTTGGTACATGTTAGTCCGTTCATTTCAGTTTGCTGTCCTACAAAACTAGCTAAGTCAACACTTTGTAGTTAATTTGAGGTCTCTGACTAATGTCTGCTTTCCCCATTCCATCATTCCTATGAAGAAGGAGGTTTACTAAAAGGTAATGGCCAGTTCTATGGTTTCTTCAACTCTTGCTAGGGGCCAGAATGATTCAGTAAGACTTGTCACCACAGTCACACCACTGCAGCAATTATCACAAAGCTGTCTGTGTATCAGCACTGACAAATAAAGAAACCAATAATTTATAGGCTTGACTTCATAATCTTGCTTTTGCTCGTTTAAAAGCAACATAGACCGCATAGGTCTCCTCAACCGTAATCTTGATTTCCTGTCAAGAGCCAGATTAACTACCATATTCTTGCATTGAAATGAAACACAGAGTTTTTAAAGGTTTATTTTCCAAAGTTGTGGTAATGGTTCAGCTGCGAGTACAGGGCTGCAAGCTTCGGCTTCATGTGGCCGGCTTGTGCCGGGGGCAGACTTTTGAGTACATCTCCCTGTGGCATCCCACCAGGGAGCCAAGGATTAAAACACAGAAAAGAGATTCTTTGCTCACTTGGTCTGCACAAACAGGGACCGACAACTATCCTAAGGGGTAACAGTCATTGGGACATAATACATTATAATTAAATGGCATCTGGGGAAATACAAAGGATCCTTTTAAGATTTTTGAGGGAAAAAGAAAGATGAGGTTTCCCTTTATTAGAGATTCTGCCCAGTTCAGCCTCATGGAACAAACCCGGTAGGAATCAGGCTTCAATGTTCTTTATGAAATGGCTAATTTCACAATCCATTTTGAAATCCTTAGTAGGGATAATTATTATTTACTCTTTTATATAGTTCAAAATCCTTATTATTGTTCAAAATCCTTATTAAAAGGTTATCATACACCTACTGAAGAATAACAAAATTGATCATAAAGAAGACTTATAGAAGTTCTAACAATCAGCATCCCAGTTAATGCCTTATGCTCTTACTGGGAATATTATTAGAATAAAATGTATGTCAACCAAACTATTCTTGTTTCTGTTATGCAAATATGTGCAAGAAAGGGTGGAAACAAGTGTCTGGCTACGTAAGACTTCAACACCTGGTTCAAAGTTCAGCCTTCAGCCTCAAAGGAAAGAGTGGATGGACAGAGCAGACATGCAGGCAATGGAAGAGAAAGATATTTCTGATTACAGCAGATCAAAATGTAGCATCCTCTTTAGTAACCATCTTCCTCCCTGTCTGAGGAGAAGCAGATATGAAGTTAATCTCTTGGTGGTGGGAAAAAGAAAAGTCTCTTGGCCCAACACACTTCTCTTTAAATGCAGTTGTCACTTTTGCTGGCTTCATGAACCATTCTGTGTATCTCAAGGCAGCTTTTCTTTGCTTCTTTATATTTGCTGCTAGACAAGGAACCAGTGCTGACTCCTTCTACAAGGAAAAGTCAGTTGGGAGACAAGATGTTCTCAGATCTTGCATAAACTTGACTAGAAAATGAGAGTGATATTGTTTAAGCTACTTCGTACCACAGTTTATGGGCTGATGTAGATGAGGATTTATGCTTCTTTTTCAACCTTTCCTTTTCTTCTCCTAGGGAAAATATGTTCTCTATTTTTCTCCAAGTATTTCAGTACATTCTCTATGGCATTTCAGAAATAATTGGTAGCAGTAACAGTAGATCTGTAAGACATTTTTGTGTCAGTACCAATCCCACCCCTCCCAGATCAGTGAATCTGTTTTCTCTTCCAGGTCCTTTTTTCCCCTCATAAACATTTGCTAAAATGTGTAAGTTCTTTGTCTAGATACTTTGACAAATAAATGCTGTTATTCTTAAGAGAAATACAAGTTCTGTACATTTTTTGTTGAATTCTATGGATTGTTTTTACTCTGTACTCAGACAGACTTTTTAATCTCTTTTCTCTTTTTTTTGTTTTCTTTTTTTCCTTTTTTTTTTTTTAACACAGGAACTTGCAGAGCCAATTCTCATCAGATAATATCTGCCAGACTGAATGCCTTTGGGCTGTGATTTCTTTTGCATGGATCTTAAGGACAGAATAGCAAAGAAAGCCTAACCAACCCTTGTACAAGCACTAGGTATGGGGTCTTGCATTTCCTTGAACTAAGAAGTCCTTGCACTAGTCCGCCTCTCTGCATTGGTTAAGAGGGCACGGAGAGAACCAAACATTAACACACACCTCCCATCAAGCATACTGTAGTAACTGCATATTGCAGAGCTCTGAGAGGCACTGTACCAGCCACAGGCACAATGCCACCTGGACTTTTCTCGGGAGTAATGTTGCTGCTCACTGCCAATACCACAGAGCTGTTCCCTAAAGGCAGTTGCTACAGTACTCTATTTCTGTTTTAACTGTGAGATGATGGCTCTGTCTGTGTGAGTGAGTGGGAACCATGTGAATGTACATAGGAAATTATTCTTTTGGCCTTAGAGTAGCTGTTCAACAAGGCAAGTCCCAAAAGTTTGCATTTGTTTCTAATCAACAAAGTTTGCACTGTAACAAGAAACATAAGACACTCTCCTGCCATGGGCAAGGCTCATAATACTTTCTTTACATACAGAGCTTTCTCACTGCTTTCAGAAGAACTGCTAAGAAAACAAGCAGAACAATATTATACCTTACTGGACAGTGTTAACATTTGACAGTGTGGTGAATTACAAATGACTTTAAGACTTTTTCCATGGAAACTTTCTGTAACAAAATTAATCACAATTACTTTTTTATCTTCATCTTCTTCCTCTTCAAAAGAATGTTGTCAAAAATAAGCAAACATACAAGCCGCATGGTACTCTCAGTATATCTCTCTTGTTTCTTCTTTAGCCATAATAATTTAATTTCCACCAGCAGAGAGAGAAAAAGTTTCCAGAAACAGATAAAAGGGAAATCAGATTCCCACCTGTAACAAAGAAAAGCCTAATTAAAAGTCAGCTGATTTTTACTCGGTGTAACATAGACTCTGGGATCAAGAGAAAGAAAATATCAAATTGAATTTATCGGCCCCTGCCAAGGAATTCCCAAGATCTGGCTGGAGCTGGAACAGCCCTGGCCTTCTACTGAGGGTTTTAGCCTTCAAGGAAACAGCTCAGCCCAGGAAGTACATGGACCTGTTGGAATGGATACCATTGAGGGCCGTGAAGGTGATCAGAGGGATGGAGCACCTCTCCTGTGAAGACAGGCTGAGACTGCTGGGGCTGTTCCACCTGGAAAAGAGAAGGCTTCGTGGAGACCTTATAGCAGCCTTCCCGTATCTGAAGGGAACCTACAGGAAAGCTGGAGAGGGACTCTTTGTCAGAGAGTGTAGTGATAGGACAAAGGGAAGAGTAGTGATAGGATGAGTAGTAAAGGTTTTAAATTGAAAGAGGGGAAATTTAGATTAGATACTATAAATAAATTATTTACTGTGAGGGTGGTGAGACACTGGAACAGGTTACCCAGGGAAGTTGTGAATGCCCCATCCCTGGGAGTGTTCAAGGCCAGGCTGGATGGGTCTTTGAGCAACCTGGTCTAGTGGGAGGTGTCCCTGCCCATGGTGGGGGGGTTGGAACTCAATGATCTTTAAGGTCTCTTCCAACTCTAACCATTCTATAATTCTAAGATCAACATCATTAAACTTATTTCTTCTGGTTTATTGAAATAAATTCCATACCATGATCATCAAGACAGGTGGATTGTGTTAAAAGAAAATCACAACAAAACAAAAAAACACCAAAAAACCCAAACAAAGCACAAGGAAAGCAATATGATTCTGAATAAGAGGAGGTTTTATTAAGTATTAGAAAGAGAAAATAGTTTATCTCAAAATTTCTGTGTAACATGGGAATATAACTATTTTTCATTAACTTATACAACTTTTTCCATTTGGAAATATTGTTTTTCCTAGCTCTTCTTGTTTCTTCCCCCATGTCCTGTACTCTTCTCCTTCTCTTTTCTGGTTTCCAGAGTTTCTTATTCTTTGCCCCATCTTTCCACATTTCAATAGTTCTGAGAACTAGCCATACAGTGCTGCACAGATACATGATATTTAGGGACTATTAGTGAACTTAATAGGAAACTGATGGGAAAAAACCCCAACCAAACAAAAAAACCCCTACATTAAAATAGCAACTATTTGTCTTCACCAAGATCTGTGTAAAACCCCATTCATTGCATTTACACCTAGCTTACGTTGTCTTTCACTGGAGAGACTTTTCTATGGGTCTACTTTGCTAAGCATTCAATCTTGCTGCTGGTTCTAATGGGAGGTCTTCCTTGCATTCAGGCAGTAAAATATATGGAAGAGATTGCTCGGTGAAACAACCTTTTTTACAGTATCTTTATCTTATGTGATATATATAAGAACATATCCAAAGTTAGAAAATAAAAGAAAATATCATTAACATTTTAAAAATAATAAATTTTGTGAGGGAATTATATTGCACGCTTCTGTTCATGATATTCCGTAACATAATAATGATGTGTATCTAATGATAATTAAATGCAAGAAGCTTCAAAGTGACACAAAATTTTTTTTAAAAAGTCGTGTAATTGATAAGTATAGTGGGAAAAAAAGAGTCAGAGAAGCCAAAAATTTAATCAGATTTAGAATAAGACTGAATATTCATATGTATATCCATAACCAATTGATAAGAGCAAAAACGTGTCATAGAATACAGATCAAGATTTCGATCGGTGTTGAAAGAAGAGCTCTTTACACTTACATCTGCCTAGTAGGTGTACATCTGCCTATTTCTCAGACATTTGCCATATCTATGTCAAAGACAGAAAGCCTGCTTTCATGACCAGTTCCTGTTTTCCGTGAAGCTGAGTGATCATACTGCTGAATGTGACCACTTAGCACTCTTTCTCCCTGTATATCATCTATGCATTAGGAAAGTGAAGCAAGTGTGGAGGATCAATACATTAGATTATGAACTGATATAAATTGTCTGATCCCAAGTCATGTGGCTGAACTACATGTATTTGGCCAATATCTTCCCTCAGTCACTGCTGCTAGATGTCCTTCTTCATTTAAAGGTTATGAAAATATGTTCTTTGGAAGAGCATTTGTTCATATGTGGAAGGATAGTGATTAGAGGAAGAGGTAGTATGGACCCTATAATTCCAAGAGAACAAATTCTGAGTTTTCTTTTCTTTGTTTCTACTATTGAACTATAACAAAAGTACTCCTGGAGTGTTGCTAAGCTGGCATGTTTTGATAGGGTTCTCATATTAAAACTATGTCCCTTACTGCAAAAGATATAATGGCAGCTTAAAACCTCTGGAACCTCAACTTCCCAGGGAAGATGTTTTGTTGCAAGAAGTGCTTCAGAAGGCAATAGTCCCCAGTCTCCAGATGTTCAATTCCTTTCAAAGCGCATGCTGAGTTATCTTATGTTGAAATCTGAGGGAGAGAGAATTCTTCAGTTAGTTGCTGTGTTGTTACCAAGAGAAGGTTGGAAGGACTAAAACTAAGGGAAAAAAAAAGTTCCTTCATCCTCAAAAAAGAAAAAAAAAAAAGAAAGAATTCCCCAAATCAAAAGTGAAAAAGCCAAAACCAATCCCTTTTAAAGGAATTACTCCATTAAATCATTTCAAACAGGGCCTCTGCCAGACTCCACTCCCTTGTAGTAATGGAACTAGAATGATTCACGAGTCAAGAGCTCAGAGGTTGCCAATATCCACTGTATTTCATGGGCTTTTCTGATTCAGTAGGAAATAGCAAGTAAAGGATCAGTCAAAGCTCATATATACATAAGGCCTGTCATGGTATAGGGTAGGGAAGGGATCTTATGTGCTTGCAATTTTGTTGGCTTCAAAATGCACCATACTGAAGAGATCTCAAATGGTTTTGGGGAAAAAAAACATTTCTCATTGTACCTGCATGTAACACTCCTACATTACTCCTACTTTGATCTGTTTTTCTCTTCCTCCCCCCTCAAAAAAAAACCCTTTCAGATTGCTGGTATTGCCAGTCACGTATGCCTTGTGCCTTTCCACTCTTTCTCTGAACGTGGAAATTAACAGGTGCAACAAGGATGAAGGAGGGATCCTTTTAAAGCTTTTCGTATTTAATGTACCTGTATTTAGCTCACAACATTAAGTCCTTCAGAATCTAGTATAGAATCACAAAATATTTTCTCTGGAAGTCCTGTGACTCAGCCCTCTGATAAGACTATGTATAAATACTGAATTAGAGCAGGATGTTCAGGTCTGTATTCAGTCAAATTTTGAATAGTTCCATGGACAGAGAATTGAAAACCACCCTGGGAACCTGTTCCAGTATTGGATCACCCTTGTAAGGTGGTCCTTTTCTCTGATCAGAATTTCTTTTACTTTAACAAGCCCGGAGAAGGAAACAAATCACTCTATTGCTTCCATATGCCCTGCTGGAAAGCCCCCATGAAGCCCCCACTGATTTTGCATACTATATGACTTTTTGGCTTATTTTAAATTCATTCTGTTTGCCTTCCCTTCCCTTCTCCACATTGCCAATCTTGACCTCCCTTAGCACCTACAATGGTCCAATTTTGGGACAGAGATGCCAATGGCAATACAACTTGGTGCCAGAGCTGTTTTCCTGTGAAAGATTTCAGAGCACTCTAGCCTTGGTTCCATGGCCAGCAACTGCATTTATAGTTTCTGACTCGTCTCAATCCCTCCCCCAAAGGGAACTGGAACCTCTTACAAGATTAGCTGTTTGCCCTGCTGCTTTTATTGGGAATGTAGCAGGAATCTAGCAGTGGTCTGGCTGGCATCATGGTTTACATACTATAATCAGTTGTATGTGAAACTGCAAACTGTTTTCTTTAAACCCTGCATTTACTACAGCTCAGTATTAGATGATGTTCTAGCCTTGATATTATTATTTGAGGCATGCCACTCACCATTTAAATAAATAAATAAAAATTAATTCTAATGTACAGAAAAGTCCAAATTTTAGTTTTCAAATATGCCAGAATCTGCTTAGTTAAAAGCAGTAAACAAAAATTATGCAGCAGGGCAAAATGTTTTCATATGCACTGTTTTTAATTTTTTCCTGACCATTTGGCAATAATATAGGTTGTCTGGATGGATGTTCTGGCTTAATAAGCAGCTTTTGATAGGGGAAGTCTCAACACTATTAATACTGCTCAGAACAACATAAATCATGTGTGTGTCCTCAAATTTGATGATATCTCCTTTAATCTGACTATACTGGCT
>VZTM01014720.1:1062-46291 GCA_013400555.1 Jacana jacana
AAGCTAAGTGCAGAAGCAGTGAACCTCACTTTATAGGGCTGTTAGAAAGGTTTTAGTGGTTTATACATATGTCTGAATATATGTAAAGCCTTTTAAACTTGACACTTAAAAAAAAAATATCTAAAAGTAGCTTAACTATCAATTAAGAAGAAGTAGTACTGCAGAAGCTTACTTCTAAAGAAACCTGAGCCACTGTATAGCAAATAGGTCTGCTGATGGTCTTAGTACAGCTATTATAATCTGTANAAAGTAGCTTAACTATCAATTAAGAAGAAGTAGTACTGCAGAAGCTTACTTCTAAAGAAACCTGAGCCACTGTATAGCAAATAGGTCTGCTGACGGTCTTAGTACAGCTATTATAATCTGTATTGGGAACTGGATCCAACTTTTGTTGGTGACTAACCTTCCTAAGTATCCATGTAGGGAAATAGAAAGCAAAATAGGAGTCACTGTCAACTTTCTGAGTCTTCATATCCTTTTGTTGCCTGCCTGGCAGTGTGCTACATAGGTTAAGCACCTTTATAGTTTAATCTTGTGAATTGTGACTCTTCTGGATACCATTACTGTTTTTGCAGAGTTGCTTGCTGATGTCTAAAGCGCCAACATAAAACTCAAATGGATTATGTCAATTAGAACGTGTTACACCGAGAGCTGTATTTTTCAGCGTATCGCTACAAGTGCTTCATCTGGTAAATCTGTGAAGGCGTTCCTCATTATGAGGAGATAGGAATTTGAGCCAGTAGAACCCCGCATCTGAGTGACTTTTCAGCACATAGCCTCAATCAGGGAAAGCGTGCTAAAATGAAATATATGAATGTACAACTATTTCTTAAATACTAGATAGTACTTTCCTAACCCTCCAACTGCTCCTTTCGTTTTTAAAAACAATCTGCACTTTTCTGGCAGTCCATTCTGGTGCGTGGTAGCTGCTGTCAGCATTGTCGCTTTCTGCTGTACACCAGCAGATTTTCTTGTATTGTTTATAATATAACTATTTAGCTGATAGTACATTTTAAAAAACACCTTCCGTACGAAAGGCTAATACTGGGATTTGATGCGCGTTTTTGAGCTGCAGAAGGCTGTCCTTACTTTACATGTGACACGAATAGCATGTCCTTTAGGAGCTGGCAGAATTACTTCCCTAGTATCTGTACTTTGATAGAACTATCGGCGTTTGAGGTGATCTAACACGTACTTTTCCTGTAGCATTTCTGCCTTTATTTGTATCTAATTTGTGATTGCTGATTTTAAAATATTGACATTCTTTGGGTTTTCGTGTCTTACTGAATCTGTTCAAGTACAGCCTTGTACATTCTGTGTCAGTTATACAACATCATATGAATTGTATCTACTTTAACCTCTTCCTAAAGTATATAACTTCAACACAGGGAAGATTGATAGACATTGTTCTGGTCTTGTGAAGACCAGGGAAATAAAAAAATAATAACAATAATTCCTCTATCTTTTTTTGTCTTATGTATTCCTCTAAGTGGGGTAAAATTATAGGGATGGCTGCCAACTTTGTGCAAAATAAATGCGGTTTTGATGCTTTTTGGCATGAAATACATTATTGCCTAGGAAGCTAAAAAAAAAAGTGTTATCAAAATTGTTGAAGTGAGGGCTTTGGTTTTGTTAGAGTTTTGCAAGCTCAGTTGGGAAGGGGCTTTGTTAAACAGAGATTTTGACTGCAGTTTAATGGATTAAGAAATTTGTGTGTCAAAGTAAATTTGCAGATGTGGATTCGTTTCTATTTAAGTCTTAAGGGGTAAGTAAATGGGGTTTGCTCCCTTTCTGCCAGAAAACCCTCATGTGAAGAAATTCAGAAGGAAACGTCCAGCGTGTTACTAATTAAACTGTGGTGGAATGGGAGGGCAGAAAGCCATGCTGGTCACCAGGGTGAGGTTATGCAGGGATAAGGTTCGTCTCCCCATAAAATGGTAAATGAATGGTTGGGGTTTGTGCTAGAATCCACAGTAATAAGCATGGTGTATAAATATTGATTGGGTTGGGTTTTTATCCCCTGGAAAAAACGTGCTGCCTCAGGATGTTGTTGTAAGCCAAGTGTTGCTTAACTCTGTTGGGTTGCGTAGCAAATGAATGCACAGCCATACCAAGCTACTTTGACAGCATTTCGGTGTTTCCTGGCAGTGCTTTTTCCAGTTGGTAATGAATAGAGGCTAATGGAACTAGCAAATAAATTGACGTCTGTTTAAAATGTTGTTAGAAACAGCAATCTTCTCCAGAAAACCCAGAGATCTTTACATTTAATGCATGCAGAGAAATAGCTGCGTTCTGGGCGTTTGCTCCTGGGTGTCTTGATATCATCAGTGTCGAAAACAGTTCTGTAACACAGTCCCCTGTGCAAATTAATATTCTTGCTCCATGCTGTATCCAATATGCTGCTGGACTTTCTTTCTTTCCCCACAGGCTTCCTCATTTAGTGCAGAGAGTAGCTGGCACCAGCACAATGAATGGCGCTTCAACAGAGTCGATTTTTAATTATCTGTGTGTTATGTCAGGTTGTCAATTGCCTGATTTACAAGTGCAGGGAACTCTTCAGCAGTCTTTGTTCAGAGCAGCCTCACCTCTCAGTATCAGGCATTCAAGTACTTCTTATCTGAAAGTATTTTATTCTACATAATCTAGAGAAACTTTTCTGTACATCATGTGGATTTCCATACATAGCTTATTTCAGTCCTGCTGTAAAAACAGTAACCTCTTTTTTTATTATTATTATTTTTTTATTTTGTAGTGTGTGTTTTCTGTGCTCTCTAGTTCTTTTGGTGTAGTTTTTGAGGGCTAACAATATGGTAAGCTGTTTGGACTTGATGCTCTTAACTCAACATCTGTTGTATGTTGTCTTCCTCTTACCACCCCCCCTCTCTTTGGCCTCCTCTCTGTGTTCTTTGATCCTTTTCTGCTCCCCTGCTAATGGTTTATTTTAGGCTTTGACTTTTCCCCACTTGTGTGTGTCTCCAGCACCGATCCCAAGTGGTGCTGCCTACTGTTTGCTCCTCCCTGGTGAAGCCTCTGTCTTGTATTCAAATTAGGAAGCTTTTCTTGTGCGTTCCTTGGATCTAGTAGTGGAGGCTTTCCCCTTCTGGGGTAAAACAGGCTGTGGAATTGAACTCTGACTTTTGAATTAAGAGTGATTGATCATCCTTGCCTGCACAGACGATGGAACACGAAGCTTTTCCTGAACCTATTCCCCCACGTTGTCATTGCCCTCCCCCAGTGCTTATCCCCGTTACAAACGAGGAGTGTTTATTATTTATTTTTTATTACTGCTGCGGTCAAAATATCTATGGTGTGGTATTTGTGCTGGCATATGCAACTTTTAATGTAGGCAAAACCCCCTTTCCTCCCAGGCTTTTGTGAACCTTTGGCTGGAATTTTGTTGACTTCAGGATGAAGTTAACAACATCCTGCACAAAGAGCAGGACTTACAGCCTGAAAGCACAGCCTTGCTGTAGAAGCGATCCGGAAGGTTAGCGCTGGTAAGTAAGCCTGTTTGAAACAAGCAGCATAATGAACAGCTGATACTAACTCTGATAGGTTTTTCAGCAAGTATTTAGTAGTGATTGTAAGTTGTAGGATTTATTTAGAGATGGTGTAAACAAAATAGGAAATTCTGAGCAATATAATTATAGCAGCCTTCCAATATTTGAAGGGAGCCTACAAGAGAGCTGTCAGGAAGTGTAGTGACAGGACAAGGGGTAATGGCTTTAAACTGGGAGAGGGGAGAATTAGATTAAATACCAGAAAAAAATTCTTTCCTGTGAGGGTGCCCAGGGAAGCTGTGGATGCCCCACACCTGGGAGTGTTCAAGGCCAGGCTGGATGGAGCTTTGAGCAACCTGCTGTGGTGGGAGGTGTCCCTGCCCATGGCAGGGGGTTGGAACTTGATGATCCTCAAGGTCCCTTCCAACTCTAACCATTCTATGATTCTATGAAAATCCACTTATGCTACAAATTCATCAGTGCCAAAAATGTTAACTGCTCATCAGGATGTATATTTTGTTTATACTTACAGTTTTCTTGACTCGCAGGTATGTGTCTAGCTCCCCAGGAATTCTCTAGCAGTGCACTTTTCTGGAATAAGTGTAGGTCAGAAATGGGACAAACTCCACTGAAACTGTGACTCAGCTTTACAGGTTTGGCCTAAGTGTTCTTGTGAAGATAGAAGGAGAGGTTCTCTGCTCCTTTTTCTTAGAGTTCATTGTTAGCAGCCAAAGATCGAGTATTTTTAGTCAAGTACTTATTTCACAAAAAAATGCTTTCAACCTCCCAAAGTTGGCTTATATAGAAATAAACTCCTCCATGCGTTCCCATCTGGTTAATTTTGAAATCTTCAGATTTTTTTCACTGTCTGAAACAGGCTTCTTTTCCAACTCTTTCCCTTCTGCAGCATGATGAAATTGGGAACAGTCTGCTAGTTTTATATCCCCGGTGACACATTTGTGTCTCTACCCCAGGCCAATCTAAATTGGCTACTTTCCTAGGAGTGCATGGAAATGAGAGAGCTAGTTAGGCTGAATTACACCACGCTGAAAACTGTGTGGCTGTTGATGTAAAGATCCTGGTAGTCTGGGCCATGCCTGACAACCAGGGCAAGGTGCTTCCCCACCTCCTGAATGGTGGTCTGGATTGTTCTGGTCACTGCTGGAAGAGCTAGGTACCTTTATCAAAGAGGAGATCCATTTCAGAACAGAACTAATGAGGTAGTATGATCTTCATTTATTTATGTCCGGCTTTTGTTTGAATCTCCTGAGCCTGAGGTTCTCACAGTTGCAATCCATTAAACTCTTCTTAAGGAAGGACCTTGTGTCCCTTCTGACATGTTGCCCTCTGACATGGAATTAATTGATGGCCTCAGCTGAAGAGCTGGAATATCTTGTCTTCCTATGAAAGAGGCTTGTAAAGGAGAATCAGCGAGAAGGGCCAGCTGGATCCATTCATGTGCTCCATGCTCAGCATTAGTGTCATGAGTGTCGTGTGTGTGATTAGAAACTCCCCATGTCTCCTCTTATGCTTCCATGACTTTCTAACTGAACTATAAATGCAAATTTGAGTCTAGAAGGTGGGGTTTGGTTTGGTCTAGGGGTTTTTTTTTGGTTGGTTAAGAGGTTTTTATGGCCACTAGCTTTTGTCTGAAAATGGAATCTCAGGCATTATGGGAGTCCTTATATGATATGTTGCTTCTGTTGATGTGTTTACAGTCTGTTTTCGTAGCCCACTATTGTTGGGCTGTGTTGGGTTTTGAGCAAACGTTATATCATAATAACAGATTTATTTTTTTTAACTGAGGATGCCTTTGGAAAAGGAAATATGCAAGTCTGTGCAATGGTGTATCTCTAGTGAAAACGACGTGGTGGTTGCCACCCTACCCCATCTTTCCAAGAGGAATGAGGGAATGGCTGTAAGCTGCAGCAGGGTAGGTTTAGGCTGAACATGAGGAAAGACTTCTTCCCAGAAAGAGTGGTCAGTCACTGGAATTGGCTGCCCGGGGAGGTGGTGGAGTCACCCTCCCTGAATGTGTTTCAGAATCGATTAGATGTGGTGCTGAGGGATATGGTGTAGGGGAGAACTTTGTCCAGTAGGGCTGATGGTTGGACTCGATGATCCCGAGGATCTCTTCCAACCAAAATGATTCTGTGATTCCTTGAATGTTTAAGAGCGTCACTGCATGTTGCTTTCTTCCTTCTACTAGTATTTTCCCTTCTAAACAGAAGGCTTGTGGAAAAACCACTAAAAAGGGAAAACAATACGATAAAGCCAGTGGGACAATCACTTTCTCCTTTTACCCTTATAAATTCCCAGTGATGACCAGGGAAGCAAACAAAGCAAAACAAACAAAAAAGACTTGTTGTTGGGGACAAGGCACTTGGCTGGGAGGAATGAAATCTGGATTCACCTAGCACAGAACTTCAGTCTTGCAGTGCAGGCTCTGGCCCAGCTTGAAAAGTGGACTTGCGTGGACAAAACTGGCCACAGCCTAGGCAAGAAGTCTTAACGGCAACAGGAAACTTTCAGCCTAGTTGTATCAGACATGCAGTAGTGTCGCACTCGCAAGGCTCAATCCAAAGCTGTTAGGCTGATAGCTGAGCCTTTGCACAGCCTTGAGGAAAGCAGGTAATGAAAAGCAAGGAAGGAAGAATGTACAAAGGACCTTGAAGCATCTTTGGGAATGGTCTGGAGTATCTTTTCAGTCAGTACACAATCCTAGTCCTCCACCACAGCATACTTTGTGTGTGCGATACAAGCTGCTCAGGCCCTTAAAGAAAGGAGAGACAAAACCAAGGAAAACACGTTCCTCAAGAGTGGACATAGAAGCTCTTGGTGGACTCTGAAAGCACTGCTGGCTTGCAGGATTTTGAAACATCTTCTTCTAAAGCTCTGCACCAGAAACAAAACTCTTCAGTGTTTGAGAACTGCGATGAAGGTGGCTCCGTGCTCCTCTCTGCAACACGGGGAGCCTGGGGAGGTGGCCAGTGCGATGGTTTGGTTGGGCTTTTTTCCTTCTTCTGTGGGAAGTTCCCAGTACTGCTTATGCTCTGGGATGAGGAAAGAATGCAGGGAAAGGGGAGGATTGTGTCACCAGATACTAAAGAAATCAATAGGAGTGTGAAAATCCCAGACTTCCTTGGCTTAGGTACTGTAATAGTATAGTTGACTGGAGTTTTCCCTTAATGTGGTTGGCTCGTGATACAGCATCTCTGTGCTAACTCCAGCCTGTGGGTTGTCACTTAATACGTGCCGATTAAATTCTGTAGGACCTTATTCCTTTGGGCCAAAGTGCATCTTCGAAAAGGTTATTTCAGCATGGAGAACAAGCCCTTCATGTACTGCTGGCTTCTCCCACGTAGCAGGGAGGGCTTGATTTCCCCACACATAGCTAAACCTTTACACGAGAGACCAGTACCATATTGGTCACATTTTTCTGCAGAGTACTAGAGCTATCAATGTGTTTTAGGGGTTTGCACTGTATTAAGTTATTAAAAATCTAATTTTGTAAAGTAAGCAGCTGTTGTTCTGGCTCAGTTTTTACTTCAGAATCATCTATCTGGGTGTATTATTTGCTTATATTGATACTCAAGTGTTGCATTTCAGTTGTGTTTTATGCCACAGCCAGAACGTCCTATAACCTTTGAAGGAAATATAAGGCTATTGTAATTTAAAAATCCAGAGGCTTATGATGAGCATGAGCCCCAGGGGAAAAAAGTAAAGCTCAGTGCTGCTCAGTTACAATAGATTTTGTTTAATCTTGGCTGGAGGGTGGGGACCATGATCAGGGGCCGTTTCTGCTTGCCTGTGTGTCATATCAAGTACCTTAATTGTTTCTCTTTTTATCTCCTGAGGATAAAGCTTAGAAAAATATCTTTGATTTATTTTTATCGTGTATCTAGCAATTGAAAGTGAATGTAGGTTTTAAAAGAAGCCTTTAATTTTCTTCCTTACGCTCAGGATGAGGTGAATCAATACAACTTCTTTGTTGAGGCTTTGGAAGGCAGCAGGAAGTGTTTGGAGAGCTATTGTGTTCGTTTCAGTACTGGTTTAAAGGTTTGCTTCAACACTGAGAAGCTCCTCAGAATATGCTTCAAGGTGTTGTGCTGTTGCCTTGCTTGTGTTCTGCAGGGACCGAGTAAAGGCCTTTATGCCTTTCACTGATGAGCAGAAGCCGTTTTTACTGGGGGTGGGAAGGTGTTAGTATGGTGGGGAACTGCATCCTGTCTGTCTGAGGCTGTTCTCACCCCTTCACCTGTTTAATGTCTGTGGCTGAAGTGCTGTATATTTTTAGGCACGGTACGCTTCGAGAGGGCAACCTTTGGGCTGGCTGATCCCTCCAAGGTGACTGCTTTCTCTCAGAGAGGTAACGGCCCACTTCAGCTCTGTCAAGTGCCAGAACAGAGAGAGGCTGCTCCTGCCTCCTCCTGGTGTGAGCAGAACACAGCTGCAGCTTCTAACTGCTCAAACACCTGCTGCTGCTCAGACTGTGCTTGTCTACTTGTGAGGGAACCGTTGCCACTGTGTAGCCGTTAAACTGATTAATAGAAAATATCTATAAGTACATTCATTTCTGTATGGTACTTATCATTACGGTGTCCACATATGATTACCTCCATGCTACCAAAAGAGAATCGAGATGCAAACTGGGATCAGCTGCTAATCCGGTGCTCCTCATGTGAGAAGTTGAAAGCCTCCCTTTGTTTGTCCATAACGCTTCCTGTGTGTGTGTACAGATGTTTTCTATAGCTCCAAAGGGTGCGTTTTGGTGGCTTTGGCTGCATGGAAGTCACATGGTATTTTGATGCACTTCCACCCAACATTACCATACAAATCTGGGGATTTCAACCCAGTTGCATAGAAAATAAAAACGCTTTTGATGGTTGCCAGTCTAAAGTTTGGTGTAAATGGCTCGCTTGCCATCACAGAGGTACTTGGTGGTGAAGCCTCCTGGCATTCTCATGCAGCAAGCCATTACTTGAATCTTAAAACCATCTCTCTTTTCCCAGTTGTGACTCATACAGAAGGCAGCTTCTCCAACAGAATGAAAAGGGATAGGCAGACAGCAGTGTCTCCTTCACCACCCTACGTTGCCTTCCTCCCCACGCAGGCCTATCTCATATGCAGAATGAGGCAGAGCCCCCAGGGGAAAAATAGCATCTAATCACATCAGAGGAAGCGGAGCGCTTACGCAGGCAGGTGCTGAAGCGAGGTCGCACAGCCTCCAATTTTAGTTCTATTTCTGAAGCCTGGAGTACTCAAATGACTTTTTTTTTTTTGTTTTTCTTCCCCCTTTCCATCCTGCTCCCAAGACTTGTTTGTTACAAATCTAACTACTCAAGGCCTGATGATGAATTCTCATGTTTATTCATGACCTGGTGAGAAGAAAGGGTAGAAGCTAGACCGAAGCTGCAGATCCAATTTTACTAGCTTACCGAGTCTGCTCTCAAGGAGGATTGCAAGTCACCATTGCTAGAGGGTGAAAAGCCTTTTGGCTGTTCCCAGGTGGGAGCAAGTCCTGAGGTGCAGAGGTTCTCCAGGAGATGACTTCACTGTTTGAGAAGGGCGATACTTGTTAAGGCTCCTCTATCTTTTCTTATTATCCTGATGTTGAGGTAATGGATGTTTTACACCAGTAAGTCTCATGGTTAGAGGGAAAGTCTTTAAAATGTTGGTGTTTAAATTCTGTAGGAACTTTACCGTCGTGTGTGCTGTGTGCAACTAAAAAAGCCTATTGCACTTAAGCCAGGGATGGGCAGGACATACAAGTGTCTCTTGCCCCACGAGGTAAGAAGTGAGGGGGCGGCTTGCGTTACAGAAACCGGAGTGTCCCCTCCGCTGTCACCTCCCCAAAATTCTTCCACTTCTCAGAACTTAAGGTAGAAAGTGATGAGAGGAGAGAGAGGAGTGGTGCTAATACTTTGAGAAGTGTTTTCCATTCAGTGTGCGATGAAGTGTGATAAAATTTTTAAGCTGAGTAGCTGAAGTCTGGCATTAGTCTCTGTCTGTTGTTCAGCGATAACAGTTCCCTGGATTTCTCCCAGGCTCATTAAATACTACAGTCCCAGGCAAATCTAACAAGGATGTGTTCTTGGATGAGAACTGAAATATTAAACAGTGACCACTCAAACCGCTGATAGGAACTGGTAATTTTTGGCTAGGTAAATAAGATGATGCTTCACAACTTGAGGGTAAGCAAAGGGATGCAGCGAACTTACTGATGGCAGCTGGGCTCTGGTAACTTCTGCACTTGTGCATAGCCCAAGGTAAAGTTAAGCTCAGCAATTTAGGTCACACCTGTTTTACTGCTGTCTAAAATACGTTGTTTTCTGCAGTTTGTGCACATGGCCAGCTTCTCTTTCATTCGGTGAGGTACTGTGTGACAGTTGGGGTGGGGGGGAATAAATATCGCAACAGCTTTGAGCTTTTTCTCAGTCTCTACATATTATTCCTCTGTGAAAGGTCTCTGTAATCGCTTTAATGCTTTCTGGGGAAGGAGGCAGGATTTCACCGCCTTCCAGGCACAGGTCTGTAGTCTAAGCTACCATCTGAATCATAAATTTTATGTAGAAATACCACTATTTATTGTAAAGAGCTCAAACACTAAAATAGCAGGTGGCACGTGTCCTTTTGGGGTAATCTTTGCATCTTCACAGTGCACGTGTACGTCCTTCTTTGTAATGCTTTTGCCTCCATAAAGGGTAAGGAAGGATGTGTTTATTTTTACCCAGTTAGAAAGGGATGAAACTTAGCTCAGGTCTGGGACTTGAGTTCAGCACTCGGGTGGTAATGCTTACAAAGGCTGGTATAGGCAAGTGAAATTGGATTTTGTTACCTTGTGTTAAAGGCTCTGACATGCTGCATCTTTAAAACATTAAAAGCTAAATGTCCTCCTATTCAAAGTCCTTTAGGCAGGCACAACAGTCATGTGAATGCTAGCTGCAAACCTGTTTTTCTGTGAAACTCCATGAACTCACTGAAAATGGTTTTCCAACACCTGAGCACTATTAATGTCTTGGCTGGGAAATTTGCACGGAGATAATTACTGCATGCAATGTTACGCTTTTTTTAATAACCATATTTAGCAAAGAGAATATTGGCTAGTTCATATAGACTCAAGTGGGTCGATAAGTGGGTAGCAGATGCCTGTGACATGCTGGAAAACCACTTACAGAACAACAGCCAAGGTCACTCCGCGTCATTTCGGCAGCGTGTGGCAGAACTGCGGAGCCAGGTCTCCCCCACCTACTCCTCCAACCGGCATAAATGCAAACTCCTCTTCGCAGATCCATGCATAAATAGATTGACTTCAGGAGAGAAGGAGGACTCAGCAGCAGGAGCTGGTTACTATGGCTATATGCATTACTCACTCCGAACGGAGAAATCAAGCCAACAATCGCTGTATACATTAACTGTATTTGTATGTGAAGGCAGCTCATTGCCAGCAGCTGTGTGAAGGTGGTGTGCTGAAAACTTTGCTCATGCCACTCAAGGACTTAATGACTTTGATATGTTTTAAAGCAGGGCATACTGAAAGCAGTGAAACTTTACACACTGTGGGATCAGGTCCTCTGTGCTCCTCTAGCCCCTCTTTTCCTCTATTCAAAGCAACCTCAGTTTTCTCTGTGCCCCTAGTGACCACAGAACAGCCCAGGTTGGAAGTGACCTTGAAAGATCATCTGGTCTAACCTTTTGTGGTAGAGGGAGCCTGGATGCGATGATCTAGCACCCTGACCAATTGCTTTTTTAAAACCTCCATTGATGGGGACTCTGGGTCCTTGGGGAAGTCATTCCACTGGGATGGAAACGGCATGTCGAGAGGCTGCCTAGGAAATCATGGAGACACTAGCTGGCCCAGGCTCTGATGTACACAGTATGAGGAAAAGCTACCTCTGCCCATGTTGGCTTCAGTGTGTATTTTCTAGCCAGACTTGTAGGTCTGTCAAGCAGAGTCACTTTCCCATTGTCAAACGTCATTGGAATTGATCAGTGAGGGTAAAAGTAACTGTGGGTGCGGAGAGGTCTGTAGCAGAACCAGAAGCCTTATTTCCATTGCCTACAAGCTTGAAGTAAGTTATCTTACCTTCCCGTTTTTGAAGGCACTCGCTAAAGCTAGTGTTTCCCTGGGCCAAAGTACCCAGCAAGTACAGGTTCCCCTGTTTTGTTGCAGGTTGGCTGTCGGTGCAAGGCATTGGTTTCCCCCTTTATAGGGTTGCACAAAGAGGTGGCTGGTAGGTGAGAAGGGATTAAGCCAAGGCTGTTACCACCAAAGGCTCTAGCTAAAGCTCTCGTTCCTGTCTCCAGTGCCCAGATTTCCATGCAAGTTGGAGCAGTGGGCTTGGGTATTCTCGAGAGACTGTTTGTGGCTTGGAGCACTTCTGTTACCTGCTGTCAGTTGTAATTCCACTGTTAAACCTGAAGAGGTTTTTGCACTTAAAGTAGGGGCTGAATCTTTAATCTGAATGGAAACTAGAGCATGTTTACCACAGACATAAAGGCTTGCTGTCTGAAAATGGGCTAGAATGTTGCAATCTGCAAATCTTTTAATTAGCCTGAGTTCAAATTAATTAAAAACTGTCATTTAAAGAATGAAGCATTTGATGATGTTACTGAGTTCCGAGTAATCTTAATGGAATAAAACAGACACTTGGAACTTTCCATATAATTAAAAGTAATTGAAATCTTTGCTTGCACGTGTATGAAGAAATTAGCTAATAATTAAGGCAAGTTATTAGCAATGGCTATATTTAATGTTACATATAGAGTACAGCCAGGCTAAAAATTCTTAAATAGGTCCACCACAGTATCAGAGATAATGCAATTTATTATCAGTCTTCTGCAGTGGCTGAAATGCTGTTCTTACGGGGGAGACAGGGCACACATAGGCTTTGACTGGTGTATTAACTGTGTCACTTATCTCTAAAGCTTAAATGGCTTCTGTGCTTCTGCTTGGAACGTCCCCTGTACCACTGAAACCTTGCCTGATGGTGGGAATGAAGCAGAACCACAAAGAACACCAGAAGTTTTGTGCCGGAAGGACTCGGAAAGTAGGATCTTCACACCATTTCTTTGTATGTGTTATCCACTTTAAAATAAAATCCCTAAGCAGGTTCTTGTACTGCAAGCTAAAAGCCAAGCCTGTGAGCGGAACGGGCTGCTTTGCGAGGCTCCAGGCATGCAAAATAGGTGCTAGTCTGGAGGGCTGGCGACCACTGGTTGTCTTCTGCTTCTCTAGTCGCTCTGCACTTAAAAATAGTGCTCTGCTGTTTGGTACTCTGCTCCTCCAGAAGGCCAGAAATCTTGTGCAGGAGCCCCAGCTGGTGCTCCTCGTTCAGTTCTCCTCGTAGTTGTTTCTGAAATGGGAACTTCCTGAAGAGCAGGAAAGAAAAAGCCTGATAAAATGAATGAATGCTGGTGATTACTCATGCAGTGACTTTGGAAAGGTGGGATCAGCTTTAAAAAAGCTTGTCGGAATACGAACACTTAGATGTCTTAGTCAAAGTCTGGCCTTACTATACAGCACAAATTAAGACTTTTTGAGCTCCCTAACTGTATGTTTCATATTGTATTTTAGTTGGGTTTGGTTTTTTGTCTGATATCTTAATTTCCTGGATCAGTGATACTTGGCTGGGGGCTAAAGGCAACATCGTTGTCATATTCCTAACTGTGATTCTGCCCTTAATATGTATTTTTCTTCAAGTTGAATACATAAACACCAGGCAGGATTTACTTTGACTAACTGATCAGCAATACTATTGATGCCAGAGGATGTGGTTTTGCATTTTTAATACTAATGATCTGTTCCCATCATCAGTTCAGTCAGAATTTCTTGCTTTTTCAATTTTTCTTTTGTTTAAAGGCCCTAATCCTCTACGGTTAGGAAGATACTCTCTTAGCAAGTGCCTGGATTCCAGTTTTTGGTATTTCAGATCTCTGAAGAAAATCTGATAGACGTGACAAGTGCTGCATCTCGAGAATGATGAATTAGTTGTCAGTGCTTAGTATGTTCTGTCAGGTTGTAAAAACATCCAAGGTGATGTGTCCATCCTCTTGTTTCAATGAGGGGTTTATTTTGGGGGGAGGAAGGGGTTGCCTTTGAAGACAGTAATGAATGAAGCAGGAGTAAGGTTGAAACAATGTCTGCTAATTATTCTTGCTGCCCGTATATGGTTGTGGAGGGAGGTTATGGGCCAGCTCCTGAATCATCTTGTCCTTAGTTGAGGGCAGGGAGAGAAAGGAGGTGATGCGAAGGGAAGCTACATTATATTATGGTGTTATGGCATGGTTGAATGATTGTCACTTGACTTGCTCTTTGAGTGCACGCTGTTATCCTCGCACACGCGCTCTCCTCGCTCAGCCCACTGCTGCTGAGCTGGGCGCTGGAAGACATGAACCCTATCTGGTGAAAGAGCGCTGTGCAAAAATGCCTTTCCTTTGCTAACACCTTTTCACTCCTCCTCCCGATAACGCTGGTGGGAGACACTTAATGGAGATAGCTGGATTCAGGCAAGCGTTGCTGACTTCCAGAGCTTGGCTATCGTGGAGGGACTTGGATGGCCCTTTTTTCCATGTTATGGCTTTTATCAGTGATTTAGTGTCAGAGGTCTGGAGCTCAACTCAGCAGAGCCCCGTGACATGTCACACGTTGTTAGTGCTAACGAACAGGCTGTGTGGTGGGGAACAGGAGGAGTGGAAGGTTTTGTTTCATTAGTCCCTTTGCAACCCCCTTTCCATACGCTGTACAAAAGCTCTCATTCATACTTGGGTTTTTTCACGCTCATGGAAACAGACCTTGAAGCTGCAGTCTGAAGGACCGCGTCCTTTCTGGTTAGGGGAGTATTTGGTGCTTTTTTCTTTGAGCTTTATGTGTATGCTGAGATCAAATCAGGAAGAACTGTCTGCATTGCATGGGTATGGGATAGAACTGATGCCCAGTGTTGGACTCAGTCTTCAACGGCGTTTTGTTTATTATTTCTGGGGAATGGATCTATATGTCTGCTTTCCAACTCTTCCTCTCACTGAAATACATTTTTGCTGATAGGTCTCGTACTGCAGTTTGCATGCTTTTCTCACACCAAGGCAGAGATACCCTGTGTGGCAATAGGAAATAAAAAACCAAACCAGTAAATAGTTCAGGTGTATTCAGGACAGTTTTCTGATTGCTGCAAGTAGCTAAAATTCAGGTCTGTGTGTGTGTGTCTAATGAAGGGTGAGACAAACTCCCCTGAGGTGTAACATGAAACATTGCTATTATCTTTGAGCGTATCTAGCTATTCTGTTTTTAAACAATAGTGCTACTTAGTGCTATTGCTCCTTATACTTTCAGTATCTAAATTCTGCCCCTCTTGCTCTTGATTCTGAATAAACTAGTCAGGCAAGAACAACTTGCCATTAGTTTTTACATGGGTAAACTTCCTACTTTTTAAACCAAGTAAGTGTGAAAGAGACGACACATCTGGTTGAGAAGCCTGTCTCCCCACAGAGAAGAGTGGGAGTCTAATCCCCGGGGTGCTGTTGGATTCTTACAGCCTGATTACCCAGTGGTTTTTCCCCGATCCAACAGCATGATCATGAACAGGCTACTTCTTGGAAGGTAATCAGTTTTGTAACTCCACACAGAGGAAGCAGTGGGAAGTAAATGTCTCGTTATTTATACAGATGTAGCCCCTACCTTTGTCTCAACTGGCTTCCCCTTCCTAGAAAGGTGTCAGCAATTTCTGTATCACGGTGATTTGTTTTTTTTCCAATTCCTTTTTTATTTTTATTTTTTTCTTCCTGGTGAGGGATACATTGTAGATCTTGAAGTATAAAGGTGTGTCAGTGATGGATGGCTGTGGCTACCCAGACCATGCCGGCAATGCCACAGAAATCATCCGCACTTAAGCCCTGCAATTCCTTCTCTGCGCTTCTGGTGCAGGTTTGGGTGAGGGTGGGTGAAGAAAATACTCAGCTTTGGAAAATCCCTGTTCATCAACTGCAGTACAACCAAGAGAACCAAAGTTTCCACCAGGGCCAGTATATCCTGACAGGCACGAGGCAGAATAATCCAACTTAAAAAATAAGGCTTCCTTTTCTTTTTTCCTCTAGCATATTTTCATACCCCAAAATAGCCCATATTTTTGTCAAAGTTCTGTGTTAAATTTTGCAGCTAAGCCTTCTGTTGTAAATTTGGAGTCTTAGAAAAATATCATTGATGATTTTTTTTAAAAAAATATATATCTTTCTATACCTATACAACTGAAAATGCTATTTATATTTTTTTTATTATTTTTTATTGCCTTGCTGTAGTTATTGTTAGGATCCCATTTTTTATCTCTAGCAGAGGGAAGGCACAGACAGCAGACCTGCAGAACAGTATCTAGAGAGGTGAGACAAATAACCATCTGTATCTACAGGGCAGTGCTGCAACAGCCCTTCTGTCAAGACTATCCCAAAATGCTATTCTGGTGAATATATTTGAATAGATGGAGCTGCTGGTGAGGAGCTTCGGTGAGATAGGCTGGACAGATCAAAAATCTGAAGATTTCTGTTGAGTGAGTTTTGCTGAAAATTTAACAAGTTATTCAACTGGGCTGGTACTTCTGTCAAATGAGTTACCTGGTGTTTTCATACTGCTGAGCTACTGGCATTTAAAGTGAAGTTTCAGAGGCCCCCACTGAGGCAGGCCATATTTCCCATTCTTGCTCAGTGTTTTTATAGCATCATCACACCAGATGCAGTATTTTTTTTCTTTCTCTTTTCTAGACCACTGTGTGAGACTGAAGTGCCTAAAACTGTGTATGTAGCAGGTACTTTGCTTTTGTACATTAAGCTTCAAGCATATAATTTGTGGGTTTTTCCTTCCCTACCACCTTCATTATGTTTTGGGGATTTTTTCCTCTGTAAAGAAAAAAGTGTGTACTTGAATTATGAAAAAAAAAAAATTTAAAATCAATTCTGTTATAAACAGATCAGCTGCTGCTGAGGAGCCAGTGTGGCTCTAAAGGAGTTAATGCCTGTAACCTCAGTGGAAATCTCAGCTGCTGCTCGCTGCTGTGGCGAAGGCAGTCCTCCTCCACAAGGACGATGCCTGGCCAATCTCAGTGATAGTCCCTAAGTGCATTTTGGTCTAGAAATGTAGCGCAGCCTTTCTCCAAAGGGCTCTGGGTGGTCTCACCAAGGTCTCCCTGACTCTCTCCTCTAACTCTTGGCATCTCAGTGCTGCCTTCCTCTGTCCTCCCCAAGCAGCGCTGAAGCAGTGGGAGCCTGCAGCAGCCTGGCATGCTGCTGCTCAGCACTTGCTGATGCTGTCCTGCCACGCTGTTTCAGAAACTAGTCTGGGGTTAGATGTGATGTGCTCATCCAGCAAAGTAGAAATGCCCTGTGCAGAAAAAGAGACTGAGCCTAAACTGCTGCAGGGGTTTTCCTGCTGGCAGGATTTCAGCTCTAGCAACAGCCTCTGTGGCTCGCTGATGCAGAACCTGGGTAGCAGGAGGCTGGTGTAGTGAAAGGGCAGGGGTAGTGTAGCGGTGATGGAGTCCACCACAGCCCAGCTCTGGGACAGGGCCAGTTTGTAGGATTGGTTCAGCGGGTCTCCAGGGAAAAAGTTCATTTTACCTGTTATTAAGCTCTAAGCATGGAACATCGTATCTGTGAGAGGTTAGAAAATGACCTTGTTTTCACATATATAAATATGCATGTATGTATATGTTTAGATATACACATATATAAATACATATATGTGTGTGTTTATATGTGTAGTCATATGCACACACCAGCCAGTTGCTGCAGAACGTTGCTGCTGGAGAGAAGGATGTGCGTCCATTTTTGAAGGTGTTTAAATCCAACTGACAAGAAGCACAAGAAGCATCAGGTCGTTAGACCATGTGAAAAGCACAGGCTTGTGCTTTTTTGGCAGAAGTAGCATCTCCATAAATAGATTTTCTTTAAAAACTGGCCTTATTTCTTCAAGGACCTTAGCTGAGTGCCCTGGTGGAGGTGACCAGCCCGTCATAGCTGTGCTTGCAAAGGAATAGTGCCTTGTCTTTGTTTACAGAATACAACTGCTGATAAAACCCCCTCATGCAGTCTGATTCCTGCACTGCCTTCTTGCTATTTAGTGTCACGTCAATCACATCAGGCTTATTCTGTCGGCACTTGCAATGTTATAATAAAGTATCCTGCCATAGCAATTATTTAACCAATTAAATTGTCACTGCGGTTTTTTAGCGCAGTTTGCAGTTGGCATAAAGTAAACACACGACAGCAAACAATCCTTGACAGAGAGTTACAGAAGCAAAAAATTGAAAAAACACTGGTGTCTAAAAAGGCATGGATATTTTCCTTTGTTTCTCCCTCACCTCCTCTGAAAAATAAACCTCTATAGTGGCAAAACCAGGGGACCAGCAGGGAGTGTACCCTCTTCTGCCCATGCCTGAAAGGCAGGCTCTCAGTCCTTCAAGCTGAAATGCAGAAGAGGCAAAGACAGGCAAGTTATCTTGCAGGAGCTTGGCACTGGGAGCTAGAATATGTTGTGTCTGAAGGCCTAGGAACATTTCAGGCCAGTGCTGCCTATTGAAATGGAAATGTGGTTTTCAGGCTGCTTGAGCACAGGGAGTGCATCATAGTCACAGGCTGAAACAGGAGTAATGAAGTACCCTGTCTTTGAAGATAGATTGTGCAATATAAACCCTAGAGAGACATTTATGGATTCTTTTTTTTTCCCCTCTTTTCTGCATTGATCAAGGCTAAAGTACTTCTGACTATTAACTTCAGAAGGGCATAATAAATGGTGAATGGGCCACGGTAATTCAGATAATGTGCTGTGCAAATAAATGCTTAATTAACGAATCCTGAAAAGATTAACTTGAACTACTTACGTGCGTTATTAGGGCTTTTAACTCCCTGCCTTCTCCCAGTGGTTATGGAAAATGCAGAGCAGTTTAAAATGTGGAGTGGAAAACCCCAAAACGTGCTAGTGACAATTAGGATATGTGAAAGTTTGGAGAAGGATGCCATTACGTACTCTCTGACCTGACTGGCAAGGTGTGGGATGCTCAATATTATTGGAGACCGAAAACTTTTCTCAGAGGTGATGGGGCACTTCAGCTTTTAGAGAGACAAGAGTGAGAAGGCATATGACAAGAAAACCTTCTTTCCCTTCCCTGGTTCATCCCCAGAGCAGAAGAGCTGAGACCGTTTTATTTCACTAGGCATGCTTCTTGCTGTTTTCACCTTGCAATCATTCTCAGGGCTGTGAGTCAGTTTGAGGTTGATTTATCAGCGCTGTTAATCTGCTCTCAAAGCCCTGTCAGTCTCGCTCCCAGAAGCCAAGCTCTCCCATTAAAACCCTGACCTATTTAAACGTTCTTAAGATACCGTAATGATCGAATGTCAGCAGGGGAGAGGCAGCAATGACAGCTCTGAAATGTTTATTATCCTAGCCCGGGTTAGGAGGGGAGCGTGCCGATGCAGCCTGGAGCTTGGCAAGGGATGAGAGGCGGAGGCCTGCTGGCAGTGTGGCCAGAGGACGGATGGACTCAGATGCTGTGGTGAGCTACCAAGCTACGATCAACTGCTCTCCTGTTGTGGTTCTGTGCATTAATTCTCCACAGTCACTGGTGATTTCAAGCTGTTTAAAGCGGGAAGAGGTATTCTGTTCCAGGAGCCAGCATACTGATGGCAATAGATCATGGATTTCAGTGGTTTAAAAGGCACTTAAAGTATTTTTGGTGGCTTAGGAATTATTTCCCCAGGCATGCTTGCATGAAAGCAGATGCTTTCCAGAGAAATTTAAATTTCCTTTATACTATTGCACCATGCAGTAGCTATCAGCAGAGAATTAAGTGGAAGAAACCATTTAACAAGGCGATTCTGAAAGCAGCATGAACAGAAGCTCCCGATACCTCCTCAGGTGGCAGACACTGGTGTGGGCTGCTGAGCATGTGCACTGCAGCAGGGGGAGCACAAAGGCTTGCAGAAACCTGAGAATCTCCAGATCTGGTAAGCGAATCTAGCTGTCATAAACACACATTAAATGTACTGTTTAGTGCCAATTTTCTCATCCTTCAGAGATGTAGCAGAGTGCAACTATCTTTAAAGCTAAGCTTTTCTTCCCCTCAGATTTCCTTTGGGGCATCAATGGCTTGAAGAATTAAACCATAATTCCACACAGGAGAAAACGCACCCAGTTGTACAGAATGGCCCAGGATTTGCTGCTGGGTACGACATTCACGTTTTTCTTCTGCTGAAACTATTCCTACTTGGATGACCTTTTCCTTTCAAAGAGCAACTGACTCTTTCCCATTTGTCTTTTAAATGGAGACTGCAACAGCAGCAGGGATCATTAGCCAACCTTCCCCCCCCCCCCAGGGTAAATAATAGGTTCTCAATCTCTTTAGACACTATTACTTAGATGCATCTTGTGGAGGCACAGTCTTTCTGCTTGCTTACGGGGCAGTCCAGAGTATCCTGACTCAGAAGACGCTTTCTTCAAGATCTGTATCTAGAACTACTGTCCTATCTCACTGATCTTGCTTTTCAGGAGTGCCAGGTTATTACAGTGCACGTTTTATTAAGAGTAGTCTAAAGGCCAACTTGTGTCAAAACACAGCAGGCTGGTTGATTATGGTTGTTTGTTTTTTTCTAAGAAAATGGAGAGGGTTCATAACTGTGCTTTTACAGAGCCCAGATTCCAACTTTTCTATATAAGACCACAATATTGACACTATCTGTGTCTCGAGCGGATAAACATTATTGCATTCCTTTCCAATATGTAATGTTATTAAAAATAGGTTAGTCACAAGGGCTTCTTATCAAAGTCCCTTGTTTCCCTAGAAACAGTGACCAGCATTAACCTTTCTAAAAGTAGCCCCTGCAAGAGACAAATGTCTTCGGTTGTCACTGTTACAATTTTAATCTCGGGGGAAATGTGCTGCAAATTCTGGTTCATATTAAAAGAAAGCAAATAAACTCCAGAAAGGCAGGAATAACATGTGCAGCATCAATTCATGTCAGGCTATCAAGGAAAATAAAGTGATCAGGTTTGAACCAGTGCTGGCTCTGTCCCTTTTTAAGCCACGCGAGCATTGAAATTGCATTGGCATCAGCTACAGAAACAGTTGTTTGCAGCCCCAAAAAAGAAAAGGGAGGCGTGGGAGCGAAATTGTAGTGTTCGTGCAGGACTGATGAAAGCTGAGGATTTGCAGAACAGGAAAAAATGTAAGCGATAACAGCGTATTTGTAAAAAGATGCCTTTTTCTAAGCAAAGTGGGTGGTAGTAGGAATGCTGTGTTTAGAAGTAACGCTACTGGCAAAGTGAAAAAGGAGCAAGAGGCAGGGACTCTCAGTGCGTTATACCTTCATGGCGTGAAATACTCATGTTCTTAGTCTCCGCAGCAGATTAGCAGCATCCATAAATCCTGGCGATGCAGGCCATTTAGCTTGTTTCAAATTACATGATCAGGAGCATCTGCTTGAGCTTCAGACAGTCACTCCCTGTTTCATTGTTCACCCAGGCAGCTGAGATCACTAGCTTTATTTTCTTTTTGTCAAATATAAAAGAAAAAGGTGATTAGTTAGATTTGACATCGACACGCCTGCGTGGTGCAGGTCACTGAGCACCTCTGAAGCAGCAGGATGGGACCAGGGGGAAGCGATTCTCGTTAAGAATGAGGGAAGTATGAGAGACAGCTGAGTGCCGGAGCACAACACACACCACTTGTTTTCCTGATCATTCCTTTTACAATGCATAAAGACCAGGACTGAAAACCTCAGCCATAGCTTTTACAGAAGGCCCTCTCCTCAACTTAAGTCTGTCTGGAGGTGGGCATGCCTCTAGCAAAGTACTAGTGATTCTCTGTCTCTTGGTTGCATTACCCAAACACTAAAAATGCTAAAGCACTCAGATCCTCAGACCTACCACATCAATCTCCCGTCTCTGTGCCTATCACTTCCATAAATCCCTCCATTTCTTACAAACCCGCTTTGTCTGTGCAACCTGTCACTGTCCAGTCATCAGGACAACAGCTTTAAAAATAGCCAACTCGCTATGCGAACATTTTTCTTCTTGCCTGGTCACAAATGAAACCACTTGCTCCTGTGGGTATCTAAGAATTTGATGAAGCTGTGGATAAGCTCCCTCCCTGCTCACCCTTGCTTCCTTGGAACTGAGTTTTCTAAAGCCCTAATATATTGTCTCCTCTTACGGGCAACAAACATTATCCACAATATTTATTTTCCTTTGTGCTTTTATATTCAGTTTATGCTGGACCCAAAGGAAACCTGTATATCTACTCATGCTGGTAAAAGCAAATCAATCTGGATGTGTCAGTTGTTTTGCTATTTATGGTTGAAATCAAATGAGACTTGAGTTATTTATGGTGCTTGTTTTACAGGAAAAATGAGTTTACGATAAGAAGGCCAGACACTGCCTAAACTCAGTCTCATAAATGAGTTTTCCTGAAGCAAAGTACTCACTGAAATTGATGCCTACTTTGTTCATTATCTGTGATTCACTTTCCAGGCAGAATCAATATATTCTTAAACCTCTTCACCGTCTGTCTTGCCTTGTCCATAAACTGAGGAATACCTGTGTATCCCAAACCTGAGCCTATAGGCTTGGCTTTTGTTCTCTAAAGAAGGGGCTTTCAAGTGCTTCACTGAGATGTGAGAACATATCCTAGCCTTGTTCCTTGAAGGCATTTTGGCTCACATAATCAAATTCCCTTTGAATTCACTTGTCCCTTGTGCTTTGATTTTCATATTCTTGGGAAGTTACATCTGAATAGTCTTAATTTCCACACACGTATGTGCACACACACAACCCCCGATCTCTTCTCCCCCCGCCCAGGTCCACAGTAATTAAGTTCTGAGGCTCTTGGAAAAGCAATACTTGCCCCTGTGAAAACATAGAGACAGGAAAAGCCTCTTCCATGAAGTCATGAAGCAAAAATGGTGTGGTGAGGGGCAGCCGGCGAGGAGCACGCCGCTACCCGCTGACATTCCTGCCCCCCTTTCCCTTCACCAGGGCGCAGCCACACGTGTCCCCTCCTCAGGGATTGTCTCCTTTCTCAGGATCCAACAGACAAATATAGGCATGAAGGAAAGCTGCTGATGCCTTTAAACAGTTATCACCGGTGACCTTGAGATAGGGGCATTATAAAGTGTGGACCAGGCGGAGCTGTGACACTTTCTGTGTGCTCTCCAGGGTGAGTACCAACCTCTCTCCCTTCTAAATGTGGGTGTCCAGCTGTGCTCTAACACTGTACTGTGGTTTTGATGTGACTAAGGTTTTTATGAGGCTTAAGGTTTTTGTAGTAACATCACTAAACATATAGCAGCACTATCTTAGTCATCCTCAGATGCTGCTTAAATGCTAGGATGGCAAATACATTTTTCTTCTCTAACATCAGTGCCTACTTTTAGCCAACTAGAATAACTGATTAGGAAAGTCTCATGTACCTTGTAATTATGTGTCTGGGTGGAGGGATTAACCAGTACCTACAAATCATATTTTCTGTCTTCTCTGTTATCTGCAAGAGGTGATGGCTTAGGAAGTTTGCAATTTTAAGCAGCTTGTTGGTCCAAGGAGTTCTTTAATCTAACCTTAGTTACAACCCTTGGAGAATTACTGGGTTTACTTTCAAAGATGGTGATGCCTGCTCTTGTTGCTATTGCAGACAAGTCCTTAGCACTTCATTAGCTCTTCCAACAGCCCCAGAGAAGAAAGAGGAGGTCCCTTCTTTCCAATTCTGAACACACCACCAAATAGTGGGTGGCTCTGTGCATGCACTTACCTTTTAACAATATTGGCTTTCTACAGGGAGTAGGTGTTTTCGAGGATCTTCTGAAGTTCATATACAAGGGCCAGCTCTTTTTGTTGTTATCTGGAACAGACTAAAAGGAAGGCAAACATCTTTAGCTCTGCTTTGTCTTTCCTGACCATACTGCCTTTTGAGAATAATCCTATCACCATAAACCAAACCACATTTCCAGTTTCTCATATCTGACAGTGGATTTGCCTCACTGAGTTCTCTGCACTCAAGGTGTGCAGTGCCTGCGCTCTGGCCTCTGCCGTAACTCCAGCTGCATGAGACTGCTGCAGAAAAAGGGCTTCTCTCCCAGCTGCTGTAGTGCTGCTCTGCACCATAGCATGTGCCATACTGTCTGGCACTGAATATATACACAGAACAATAAAAAACCAAACCAAAACAAAAAAGATATAAGGTGGTAGCTGCTTATCTGTCCTTAAGAGGTCTGCAAATGGAGCCGGGTTTCAAACAAGTTAGTGTATCTTAGGACACGTATCTGTCCCAAGTCATAGAGACCAACACTAGCATTTGCACATTTAATGTGAAATGACATTTAAGCACTCTAGTGTTGTTCCCTTTAAATGTATTAACTGATGTAATTTCATTGTTCCACCAGAGCTAAGACGCGCTCCTCCGGTTGGGAATTTTGGTCAGCTCAGATAATGTTAAAACAATTAGCAATAGCTGTGCTTATGAAGGCCCTTAATCTTTAAAAAGGAAAAAACTTAAGGCTAGTACTGAGGAAGAAATTTTTTGCTCTATAGCAATAAGACAAAAGGTCTTGAGCTTATACTACAGCAGCAGCAGCAGAGGGCTAGATGTAAAATGTTTGTCAGCTCTGCTCAATTTGGGTTTTACGTTCCTCAAGATGGATGTGTTGAAAAAAACCTGCCTTGGCTGATGATGAGTTTTTATCCCTATCAGGATTTTGTTAGAAATCGAATTCAGTTTTGAAAGGCTACAGTGTCTGTCTTGATAAGGCTCTTGAAAATTTGTCTGGCTGCTCTGGATATTGCACAGTATATAAAATAAGGGAAGAGGTAATATCTGAGGGTCACTTTTACAGCTTCAAATAGTAATCAAATGGTGTCTTGACTTCAGAAAAAATCTGAAATTCTTAAAGTGTGTCTGTGTGAACACCATCTAGCAGCAGAACTTCTTTTAGACATTCTCTGGACAGCAACCTGACTATTTTAATACATATGTGTATGTAAATATTTATATGTGTGTGTGTATAAAAAATTTATAGAGTTAAACCCTATCTATATGATCACTTTAGAGAGTACATAACAATAAAATTAATTGCTTGGCAGCACAAACCCAACAAATTGTTCTTACATCCATCCCCTGCCCTCTTTCATGATGAAAGGCTCCTTAACACTGTGGCCTTGCCATTTGAGAAAGAAAATGTAGGTGTGAAGATGAACTAATAAGTTCAAATCCATCTAAAAATCTATGAATCCCTCCCACCAATACTGCTGATACACTTGCCCTCGGCCGTGCCCTTGCTGCAGTGGGATAGCTAAGCTGGTGAATTCGGAGCAATCAGCAACTTGGAAAGGGGTACCAGCAGAGGACCTCCTCAAGCCATGTTAGTCCTGGTTTTTCCAACATGCTAATTTGTGCAATGAGAGGAGTGTGGTGCAGGTAGCAGAGCTCCTGCCAGCTTTCTCCAGCAGGAGCATAGGCATGCATCCCTCGAGCTGCACCAAGGGTGTATATGTAACACACCCCCTTGCAGCAATTCTCAGTTTGCAACAGCGGAGTCTTGCTCCATGATTCCCAGAAAACGTATGGCTGGGACTGTGCTTGGGGAGGATGAGTGGCACAGAGCCAGGGAGGTTTGCTGGAGAACATAAGCCACCTCCAGGTGAATTTGACAGGGCCACAGGAGGCCCCCACTAAGTGGTTTTTAAAATCACGGTTTCAAGTGGTCTGTTTTGTCTCCAGCTCTTAAGCACCATTTGTGCCACAAAGAAGAGATTAAATTCTCCTGTGGAGATAACTGTGGCCCAAGTCGAGGTTTTGAACCACACAGGATCTGGCTGGCTTTAAAAAAGCTGAGCCAAGAAAGGATTTAACTAAGGGTGCAGTATAGCCCCAAGTCTGTGTTAGATATTTGTGTTTAAAATTAATCACCACTTTGATCAGCTACGTGCCACATTGGCTGAGTGTTTTATATTGTCTCAGATTATCCAAGAAACAGAACTCTCTTCCATCCTCTCTTTGGTAGACCAGATCCCTTTCTTTTCTCCTCTTTGAGCTGTGCCACCTTAAGCCTTTGCCAAGATGATGGACATGTCGGAATTCGGGGAGGCAGCTCCCTTCCTCCGAAAGAGCGAGAAGGAGCTGATGATGGCACAGACTGTTGCCTTTGATGGTGAGTTGTGGTACCCTTTATGCTCCCAGGAGTCAAGTAAGTGGGACGAGGGTTGTATCCAAGTGTAGCCGTGGGAATGCAGAGCAAAGCAGGATCCAAAGCCTCCCTTGCTGTTGCTCTTTGGGGTAGATAGTTCAACCACATTTTGGGTTTTTTTTTATTCTGCAAAGCTGTAAGAGGCCTCTAGGTAGTACTAAATAGAAATAATCTGTCAACTGATATTAAGTAACTAGATTTAGAAGTGAGGCCTTTCTGTACTGCTCTGCTGAAGGGGGGATCACTTTGTCCGTTTGGGAGAAAAACACCACACATTGATGTTCCTGTTACGAGATTCTGAGGCCTGACAAGATGTCTCTTATGTTGTACATCTCTTTGATTTGCAGGCTGCATGGCAATCCAATGTTAGCTTTTAGTTTCCCATGATTTATTTTTCGTTGAATTGGTTTACAGGAGCCCTGAGGTGCAGTAGTAAGTAGAAATGTACCAAGAGCCGTAGCAATATGCTATTCCGATTAGTTGCTGTAACTGAAGACCTGAAGTCTAGTGCAGCTACTCCAAACTTCCAAAAATGAACTCAATGAGTTACTAATACTGCTGCTTTTCAAGGTGAACCTCAGAAGAATGCGTGGGGATAAGGTTAAATCTGATAACTGTCAGACAAACACTGGGGGCTGAATTCCTCACTCAGAATGCAATTTTCTGTGTGACTTTTTAGCAAATGCCTTAATTTGGGCTCGGATCTCAGCTCCTCCATCTGCACCCTGGCAGTAATGATTGTGGATTTCCCATAGAGGCTTAGCCAGCATTTGTGAAATATTTTGACACCTTGTGCTGGAAGGATCTAGAGGAAGCTGAGTGGTAGCTTCAAAGGGGAGACAACATTTGGGAGCCCTATGCCTCCTGCTTCGGCAGGCAGCTCCCCAGTACTGCCAGTCTACTGCAGTCCCAGAGGTTTTGTGTCACTTGTGTGGAAGGAGCAACTCCAGCCATCTCACTTAGCAAGGCACAGTGTTTCTGTTTGACACAAGGCAATGAACCCTTGGTCTCCTTAATTTCACAGGGAAGAAGAAATGTTGGGTTCCTGATGAAAAGCAAGCCTATGTTGAAGCTGAAATTACAGAAACCAGTGGTGGCAAAGTGACAGTGGAGACGACAGATGGAAGGGTACAAAACTGGTTTTGTCTAACCCTGTGCCTAGCAAGGCCGGAGCAGCAAGCTCCAGAAATGACCTGTCCCAGTTTAAGCTCAGTTGCCTGTTTCGTGAAGTGGGCTGTGAACAGGAAGCCCTGGTAACTGATGCTGTATCAGAATGACACACATGGAAAACCACCAAGGGGAAAACAACAATGTGGTGGTGGGTTGGCGAGCCTCAGCCTTGCTGCACAGCCGCAGGCAGTCTGTCAGCAGAGGTGTGCAACCAGCCAGGTCTGGATTGACCCTCAGCGGTAAAAGCCCAGGCTGCAGCTGAATCCCATGGTTTCTTTCGCAGCCACACCGCCATGCTCCTTCCTTTTCTCATTTCAGCCTTCCCCCATTCTTATGACAGCTGTGAAAACAAATGGTATTTGTCTTGAGCTTAAGGACTTCCATCAGCATGGGGAGGGAATAGTATGTTCTCCTGTAAGATGTGTGAAGGAACAGAAAGTGCCAGTGTTTTCCAGTGGTGCCATATGTATTTGTCTTTGCAGACCCTGACTATAAAAGAAGATGATGTGCAGTCAATGAACCCTCCCAAATTTGACATGATCGAGGACATGGCTATGCTGACCCATCTGAACGAGGCGTCTGTGTTGTACAATCTGAGAAAGCGCTACAAGAATTGGATGATCTATGTAAGGGTCATTATAAGGGTACATTTAGAATTCTGCATTTCAAGTGCAGATTTCATGTTTGAACGTGTTGTGCTCTTCATATTCAGTTTACAACTTTGATAAGACACAAAACTGAGGGTCTTGCTCATCTTTTCAGGAAAGAAGTTGCTTGGGGCTGGCTTGTGTCTGAATACAGACAGACAAAGCCAAACGAATAAGATGGTGTCTGGTTGGGGTGTTATGAGACATATTTTCAGAAATCAAGACACTGGGAAAACCTAGCTTATTTCCTCTCCTGATATCAATCCGTGTCAATACCAGCCAGGAAGCCTTCCATGTTAAGAAATGGTGCCTCAGGCTTAGAGCCCACATAGAACATGTTTAAGCATGAGCCTTTCTATCTTTAGTTCCATAATTTTATTGCCTTCATTTTCAGTGATAACGTCACACTTGTTTCACTCCAGCTTCCTCCCTTGCTCTGTATATTCCCCATGACATCATGAACATAATTTCTGTCAGCTCCACAACAAGCTTCAGTAGCATGTAATTTTATGAGGCCAAACTTCGTTTGCTGCATTCGATTTTGTCTGAAATCAGTCAGGGGAATCTATAGATTTTTCTAGCCAATCCATGTTCTGGTTTTTGGTGCTCATCAGAAAAGCTTTTTCCCATTTCAGTTCTGACTGTTAAACATTTTATGCATTTCTCTAATGAACTTTGCATGGACACGTCTGGCCTAAAGCACAGCTTTGCTTGCAGATCAGTATAGGTAGAAAATGAAATTTGTCATCTTGCCTTAATCTGTTTACTGGTTGGGGGTTTTCTTCTCCTTGTACAAAAATAGACTGATAACTCATGCCAAGGGTATTTTGGAGCAGGTCCTAATGCTACGTTTAGGGAAAGACACCAGGATTTCACCTGAAATTTTTGGAATGTAATTGAGCTCACTATGTGAACGCAGTGCTCATGTCCATAGAATAACTGGGTTTCTTTGAAGATTTTTGCTTCAACCTGGACTAAATACCTGAAAAGTTTCCAGCTGACACCAATTCCCTGGGGTTACAACAGAGAACTTGTTCTTCCTCTGAACCGCCAGGCCCCAGCCAACTGATGTAGATAACCCAAAGAGTGACCATAAAAATAGATTTATTTTTTTTTTTACCAACTGTGTTTCTCCAAAAGCTGAAAAAAATGCTCCATAGCTTTGGGGAATATAGTATGAAGTTGTTTTCTCTTTTAACACCCACCAGAAATTGCCCCAAGGTGCTCACATCAAATAAATAGTGGGAGATTGTTCCTCCTCCTAATACCAGAGTTCAGACAGGAAAGATGTAACTTTTCTTTCCTTCACAATGTCTGTTTCCAAGAGGAAATATCTCTCATGGGGTAGCAAGGCAAAAAGTCAGATGTATGTCTATTTGCTGCTACACTGTTTTGCTGAAGGGGCTGTTTCTGGTTGTCATCCTGAAAATACTTTCCCCACTTTGGAAAACTGTTTAATATCTCTAGGAAATCACTTAGCGGACCAGTAGCTTTAGAAATTCAGGTCAAAGGCTGAAATTGAAGTCAGAATTCCAACTCAAATCAGAAGCTTGCAACACTACTTGGTCAACTAAGACTTTTTTCTTTATTCCTTGAGTGAGTGATTTTTTTCACTCTTGTTTCGTGTTCCTCCCTAGACGTATTCCGGTTTATTCTGCGTGACCATAAATCCCTACAAGTGGTTGCCTGTCTACAAGGCAGAGGTTGTTGCCGCATACAAAGGGAAGAGGCGCTCAGAGGCTCCTCCCCACATCTTCTCCATTGCTGATAACGCATACCACGACATGCTGCGCAGTAAGTCCCCCTTTCAAATTTCATTTCGCTTTATTTAGCTGACGTGACTGGTACCGGATGGAAGTTTGTGAGAGATTCTGCATTGGGCAACAAATCTGCAAATACTCTACAAGCAGCAGGGGCTTGGCAGTCTGTGTAATTTTATTTATATATATGTATAATTATTTTTTTTAAACTCCCCTGACTATACCTGTGGCACTTCTGGCAACAGTAAGCTCCGTGTATGAACTATCTGTGAGGTGCACAAATCAAGCTGTCTGAACTGGAGGAATCCATCAGTTTGTAACAAACAGGGCTAGGCCCCAAGGGTCTTTACATGTTTTATCATCCTCAAAAATAAACTTAATGTTGGTTCATGGTCAGTATTCTAATGCTTATAAGATAGAATCATAGAATCATTTAGGTTGGAAGAGACCCTTGGGATCATCAAGTCCAACTATCAGACCTACTCTACAAAGTTCTCTCCTACACCATATCCCTCAACACCACATCTAATCTACTCTTAAACACAGTCAGGGATGGTGACTCCACCACCTCCCTGGGCAGCCCATTCCAGTGACTGACCACTCTTTCTGTGAAGAATTCTTTCCTAATGTAAAGCCAAAACCTACCCTGTTGAAGCTTGAAATCATTCCCTCTTGTTCTATCACTAATTACCTGTGAGAAGAGACCAGCACCAATCTCTCTACAATGTCCTTTCAAGCAGTTGTAGAGAGTGATGAGGTCTCCCCTCAGCCTCCTCTTCCTCAAACTAAACAGTCCCAGCTCCTTCAATCGTTCCTTATAAGACTTATCCTCCAGGCCTCTCACCAGTTTCGTTGCCCCCCTCTGTACTCGCTCCAGCACCTCGATATCTCTCTTGTGCTGAGGTGCCCAGAACTGGACACAGTACTCAAGGTGCGGTCTCACCAGTGCTGAGTACAGGGGGACAATCACCTCCCTACTTCTGCTGGTCACACTGTTTCTTACGCAAGCCAGGATGCCTGCATTCAAATGGTAGTGAAGACCAGCTATCTCAGCTGCAGTGCACACATCACTTGCAGGAACCTGCCATGGGTCAGTGACTGCTGTGGGTCTGGGTGCCAGCCCTGCAGCAACAAGCTCCTGATTTTCCTGTGGAATTTTCTCGCCCTGACTCTCAAGTTACTGCGAGGGGAAAAGAAGAGTTTATCAGCAGAGGGCAGCAGTGATGTACTCACACCAGGTCCTGTGAGGCAACAGGGTAAATCCCAAAGAGACTTGGTGGGAACAGGTCTTGCTGTCACCTGGTTTTAATAAAATGGGAGGTGTCACAGCTGTGAATGGACAGAAGGCCCTGGGCAGAAGGGTGCTTAAAAAAAAGCAGGGGGAGGTGTGGGTGTGGCTGCAAAGAGATGCTCTTTTATCAGATAAGGGTGGAATATGACCAGGCTGCTCAATATGTAGCCTATTATGATGACTGGAATTAGAAAGCAAAATAGGATTTTAGGCTCAACAACTTGGGAAACTGCTATGATTTAGCATTTGCTGAACTTGATTAATAATATATTAAGGTTGCAAAGTGTTCTAATAAGCACAAAGTGGTTCTAATAAATGGCCAGGCCACTAATAGCAGGGACACCATAAAACTTCATTCCAGCAGCATGGGCAACTGAGTACATATGCACAGTAAGGAATGGCATGGGACCAAACAACAAATTTACTTGGGCTGATCTAATCTTGCAGGAGCAGAAGGGTCATATGTGAGCAAAGATGTACTCAGGAGTAAGAAAAGGAATACTTTGATGACAGGAAATTACTTTCTTTATTATAGTTTCCCAGACATGGGGAGAAGTGCATGACTGACAGGTCTTTAATACCGACTTGAACAAAACACCAGAGGAGGATTCAGGGCAGGACTGGAACTTTCACTGCTGGACGTTGGACTAGATGATATTAGCTTTTATCTTTCCACCTCTGCTTCACATGATTCTCTCCTGTCCTTGCAGGACAGATTCTGGAATAGTTGGTACACATTTGCAATTATAATAAGCGATTTGCACAGCCTATTAAAATTGTCTCCTTTTCTTTTTTTCCCCCCTCCACAGATCGGGAGAATCAGTCTATGCTGATCACGTAAGTGCTTCTGGTTTGACTGAATCGAGACTCTCTTGCTGCAAAAAACTTAGAAGAAAAAAATCCTACTGAAATACAAGTTGACTCTTGAAAGCTCAGCTAAATTGCCTGGAATTTGATCCAATGTGTAACTGGCAATTTGGCTATCTGATCCCTGCCTTGAGTCTCATGGGAAAGGAGTAGCTAAGGCTTTAATGAAAGCTGGCCCATTTCTGGTCCCCATCTGGTATTTGTTCCAAGTAGGCATGAAAACAACTCAGCAGGCAGTTAAAGAAGCTTCTTCCAGGGTTAGCCTTGCTGTGGCAGCCCTCTTTGGATAGGGAAGACTCCTTCTTTTCAACGTGGTTGCTCTTGCTGCAAATTATATTTATGAATGTTGTATAGACACATCTAAAGGGAAGGAGATGACCAAGGCAGAAAAGAAGTGGCACATCATTTACTGACAAGCGTGAAAGATGGAGGGTTGGGTGTCTCTCTACACAGGTGACATATTCCTGGATACTGCCAGCAAATTACTGCAACTTTTCTGTACATTTTCTAACATGTTAACTGTACATAGGTATACATCAGATCCTCGGTCTGGGTATTTGTAATAAAACTTTATGCCTTCAAAGAAAGCTCAGTGCAGCATGGGTTTGTACCAGATTTCTGAGCCCAGACACATGAGGAATTAGTTGCTGTTATTGTAGATATTCACATCTTTGTTCAATCACTTTAATGTGGTTTCCACTGAAATATCTGAACACCAGGCTGCAGAAATCAGTCAGTGAGCTGTGTGCAGCGTGGAGCTGACAGGACAGGAGGGTGAAATGATGAGTTACAGCTGTTTGAGCAATGCCTGTGTTATCTTCCCCTTTCCTTTAGTGGAGAATCCGGTGCTGGCAAGACTGTCAACACGAAACGTGTCATCCAGTACTTTGCCACAGTGGCAGCCCTGGGTGAACCTGGTAAAAAGAACGTAAGTCTGTTTCATTTCAGACTCCCAGGGTTTTTCTGTTGTCTACAACTAACCTCGCAAGTCTACATCCTGATCGCTAAACCATGTGCTAGACCTCAACAGGCATGGTTAAGAAAAGAAACTGTTGGGAAAGATGCTGGCACTTCTTCATGGCGTTACTAAGAGCATGCTGTTCTGAAGGTAGAAAGGCAACGCTCATATGAACTTACCATGCTCCAGATGGAGCAGCAAAACCACTCCTGGTTCTGAGCAGTTTTTGTTGCTTCTGCTTTTTTTTCTAGAAGTTATAGTTTTTGTATGTGGTAAGTTTCTGATTGTGTTAAAGCTGGTCAAAAGATGGGGAGACTGAATATTAAGAAATTCTATTTAGTCTTCAAAATAGTCTTTAGTCTTCTTTAGTCTACAAAAAGCTCTTCAAAAGGACTGGGATTATCGTTTCTTATCAAAATATCTGTTTTGTTGAAAGCTTTTTGGTCCACGAAAAAAGAATATTTTGACAAAAGATTTTTTTTTTAAATCAGCTTTTCTGTATTTCTCTTTTCATAAGTGCTGTTCTGCTTATAAGTGCTCTCTAGGGTTACGATGAATACTGTATTCATGCTGCTTTTTATCTTGTGTTGCTATGAGCTATTCACTATGAGCTTTGATGCACTTGAAGGCTCAGCACTCTTTGTGGTGAATTAACTGATTCTTATGAACTGTATTTATAAGACCAAAATTTAAGCCAGGCTTGGATTCTGTACATGTAACTCCATCACCAAAATCTAATATACATTCAATTGAGGCCTACAAGGCCATTTTAACAAACACTGGAGTGGTCCAGAGCCAGCTCTTTACAGGCAATGAGATTGGTGCTCATAATGGTCTCTGAAACCTGGTGTGCTCATGGAACAATTGTACAAATAATGGATACTGCAGTTGGAAGAAATTTCATGTAATTTATCAGCCCAGGTGGCATTTTATATTCATTATCATCTCCCTTTCTTTTCAAATAATCCAACAACTCAAGTGCAGTATGATCTAGTTATCTAAAACTTGTATCTTTGCATTTACATCTTTTTATTCTTACCACCTGGCACCAGTCTCTTTTCTCTGTCCAGTCAGTTAGCCTTTTGGTTCGCTGTGGAACATCTCCAGAGCAAAATCAGGTAGATGTTTGGAACAGGGGTTTAAAACAATGAGCTAGGTAGGAACAGAACTTGGTTACTCCATGATGTATGGAGAACGCAAAGTAATGGTCACATGTGCTTTTTGAAGGACTTTTCGAAAAGTCCTGCTGGTGTGTTGGTGCCCACTAAACATCTAACCTTTCTAATCTGTATCTTTTATGATATCCTTCATACTAGTACTCACATTCTTTTTTTTTTTTTTTTTTTTTTTTTTCCAATCCATCCTGTTCCTCTTTTGACAGCAACCAGCTACCAAAACTGGGGTAAGTTATCAGATTTGCTATTTTTAATTTTCCACATGAAAATGGTACTGGGTACCAAATGGTACTCTGTCAGCCTGTGTCACAAACCTCAGCATTTCACTTTCTCTGTGGTTCCCCCAGAGAAGGATCCCTGGAGCCCAAGCAGTTACAAGTAGTTTACTTCAGGAAACTGAAGTGTGTGCGAGTCACAGTTAATGCTTTTCTAATCTCTGAAAATCTCAAATATTACATGTTTTGAGTGCTTTCAAATCTAATGCATCTTCATGCTTGTCACTGTCTTCAATAGCCCTCTCCTACACACATCCGCTTGGTTGTCCCCACATGCTTCACAGTAGATGGGAAGATATGGTGATTTCTTTCATATGCAGATGGCATACAATACCAAATCTACAGAGCAAAACAGTAGAGAACAGCAGAATGGTTTAGGCTTTTTAAGCACTCATTTTTGACTCACAATCTTGCTGTTATGCCATTCACACAGTGGCACCCCTAGGGTGGAGTCAAATCACTTTGCTATGGAGGCTTTGCTCTATAATTGAACACATAACAAGTTATAATTGACAGCTAAATTTGTGGCCCCTAGGTTTCTCAATAGTATTTAAACTTTGATTTCTAGGGAACCTTGGAGGATCAAATCATTCAAGCAAACCCAGCCCTAGAAGCCTTTGGAAATGCCAAAACCCTGAGAAATGACAACTCCTCACGTTTTGTAAGTCTGTAACATGACGCAATGATGACCTTTTCAACAATGGCCAGTTAACTTCTGTGTAATAATCCCCTCATAAGTTGCTTCTCATTTTGTCCACTAAAATGTTTGGGCCTCCACACAGGGGAAGAACAATTAAGTTGGATCTAACCAGGAAAAAAACACTGGAAAGATCAAAGATAAAAAGAAACAAAGGAAGAAAACTGTTTAAACTGGATAGGATCAGGAGACAAGCACAGCCTACCTTTATGAAGCCCTTTGAACAGCAATGGCAGATCTTTCCCTGGACTGCCTCTGCTGTGTAGCCTTATTTTCCTGCCACGTTTCCCATGAGCCTAAGTCATTCCCCCTCCCTATAATAGCTCTACTTTGTCATTAAGTGTCAGAAATACACCACAGTCCCTACTCCCTCCCACATCGTCCCCCTCTGCAGACCCACACACTACTCCTACCTTTCGTCTATGCCATCTACCTTTTGGGCTGAAGAAGCTGCCCCCACCTGTCCATCAGTGCTGACATGGCTTTGGGCCTCATTTCCATTAGGTCTGCAGGAGAGCAATCCCCTTGGGAGCTCTGCTTCGGCCAAATCTGTTTGATGTTGGCTCTGAGGTCCAAATGGAACGCAGCCCGAGTTTCTAGCCCATGCTTTCCTAATATATCCAGTTAGAAATAAAACTGGAAGGAGCGGAGAGGGTCAGAGGTTGTAAGCAACTGTGGAAAGCTACACAACTGTATAAGGAGTTTGTCACCTGGAATGGAAATTAATTGCTTAAAAAATCCAATGTGTTTGAATATAATAAATTAAATTAAAACTACTCAATTTTTCATGAAATGTGGTGGGATGAATATGCAAATTAACGGGCAACGCCGTGTAAAATCAGAGCACCTTCTGATGCAAGCAGTTCCATATAAGACAGGACTGCAAATGAGGAGGAGTCAGAAAAAGGAGCTTGAGTGTCTCATGCCCAGGCTTATTGCTCTAAGTCCTGCATTACGCTAAACCCACATCATGAAACTGGAAAGCTACGTGCATTCCCGTATCTTAGCCTGGCAGATAAGTACAAAGTTATCCTTTTCCCACAAGCTGATTATGTAGCTGTATGCAGAGATTTAGGCTTGAAGAAGTGTAGTATCATTGTTTGATATTTCTCACTGAAAATCTGCCTAACCAAAGTCAAGGAGTTAGCATAAACTGATTCTTTGGGCTAAATGATTGCCTTCGAGCAGTAACTTTTGTTTCCCTCTGTGTATACTGTATGCACTAATTAGAATATTCTTCTGTGTGAATTAGGGTAAATTTATCCGAATCCATTTTGGAACCACAGGCAAGCTGTCATCTGCTGATATTGAGATTTGTAAGCAGCAAACTCTCTCCTTTTTAAAAAAGTACAATTGCTCATCTGAAAGCTTGGAGAGCCTTTCTCACTGAATTTCTCCTTGTGCAACTAGATTTATTGGAGAAATCCCGAGTGATTTTCCAGCAACCAGGTGAAAGAGACTATCACATCTTCTACCAAATTCTGTCAGGAAAGAAACCGGAGTTACTGGGTAAGCATTACATGGATCTACAGATTTTTAGAACCAACCTTTAGTTGAATAGACAGCGGCTGAGGAGGGGGCAGGGGGGAAACCTGTCTTCAGAAAAGCCCCTATGCTTCCTCTTGAGAAAACTGAGCTTCCACTATAAAATACTCACTTTTAAAGATGCTGTTCCAATGGCAGCGTCAGAGACCATTTTTCTGTGGTATACTGATGCAGGTACCCTATAAAGTGAAGTGATATTGCCAATTAGATTAAGGGAATGAGACTCACACAGGACTTTTAAAACATAGCTTTATAAAGGCATAAACCGTCACTATGAATTTGTGTAATCTAAGGTCTCAAAACACCTGGAAAATGCTACACCTTCAAAAGCATTTGTGGTGATAAAACTTTAATCATCCAGATTTTCACGTATGAGGAGATTGGCTTGCACATCTGTGAAGAAAAGCTAGGTCCTTCTCTCTGACCCAAGTGCCAAACCTGACATTCTAGCATGATCTGTAGCAAGACAAAATATACAAAGCTGCCTGCCACTGCTTGTGTGATGCTTACCTCTTCCAAGTTTTCTCTGGCTGAATGCAGTCCCATAGACCTGTTGGAGAAGAGCAGAGAGCATGAGGTCTCTCTGCTTCCGTCTCCTAATGCTTTGAATAAAGCCTTCAGGAGTTACTAAAGTGGTTTGCTGACCTTAATTTGTGCTCTGAAGAAACACACTTTATAAAATACATTCAAGAGTCACTTTATTGCTGCACTAAACTGCTACTAAGCTACAGCAATAATAATCTGGTTTGCAGTCTCATTATCCTGATAGTGTGTGGTCAAGTCTCTAACCCTCTTAGCTTTTACGTGGCCTAATTAATGATGATTACAGGAAAGATTTCAAGGAAGCTTTGCATTGAGATTCCTGTGTGAATCCTTGTGCTGGAAAAATATGCCCTTTCTCATAAACTGTCTGCCTGTGTACTCTACAACAACACACACCCTTCTGGCCAGCAGGAGCATGTCTGCAGGCTCTTGAAGAGGCTGAAACCAATGGGGAGTTAAGTTTTGTAGACAAGAAATGCATTCATTTGTATATAAACACATACATATCTAAATATAGATAAGTATAAACATAAAAATCTATAAACAGAGGTAAATGAATAGATAACATAGTGCCTACATAGCAAAGTAACACAGAGAATATGATTTCATATAAGCATATATTGATAGCCATGTGTATATTTACATACATATTTAGACATGTGGGTATGTGTGTATGTATATAAAAGGCTGAAATCTAGACAAAACCTTGGTCTACTGAATGTGGGTGAAACTTTCTGTAGATTTAGGGAAGTGGGACTCTTCCCATAGTTTTGGAGCCAGATAGATTTTCAGAAAGCAACTTTATATTTTGGAGGTTTTGTTGTGAAGAAAAAGGAAAGAGGAGAGAAAGTGAGAGTTATATTTAGTCATGTTTTGTTCATCAAGAGTCAAGTATCACCTGCAGAGAGTCCTGGAAGTCATTGTTTTGTGAGTCTGTTACAAAAGAGGGGAACCATGGAACCATGCCCATTGTCTCTGTCTTGGATAATACCAAAATCTTTTTATCCTGTGTACTTAGATAGGATTTATACCCCTACAGGTATGCATGGCAGAATGTATGGCTATACAGGAAATTACAAAAACAGTATAGAGCAAAACAAGCTTAACAGATGTTTATGCAGCATTCCGATGTTCCTTTTAGCCATGCTCTCTCTAAATCTTGGGCTTCAGGCTGGAACAGTAGAAGGAGAGAGTTGGTTGCCACCCTGCAGTTGTAAACAAATTAAAATAACCCCAGAAAAAAATTTTACACACAGTTGTGCAGAGACAAATGTATGTCAGAGCTGATCTTTCAATCTCCTTTGTTTGTTTTTTTTTTAATATCCTGACTGGATGGCAGGTTTGACTGTGGCAGTTCTTTTACAGATATGCTACTGGTATCTACCAACCCATATGACTACCACTTTTGCTCCCAAGGAGTAGTTACAGTGGACAACTTGGATGATGGAGAAGAATTGTTGGCAACGGATGTAAGCCTGTATTGATTTGACTTTGTGCTGCATAGATTAGGTGCATGTAGGGAGGGAAAATGCTGGCAGGAGCCTAACTTCTGTCACTGAAACTATTGGACTAACGTGAAAGTAGAAATGGGTCTAAATTGCATTCATACTGTGAAGCATGAGGCCTGATGAACTATTATACTTTTGAATCTGACCTTGCTCCATGTAATGCCCATGGGCACAATATTCCTATAATTTCAATATATAAAATGCAAGGTAAAGGGAGCTGTCCTCCTGCTCCCCAGCTACTGCTGGATCTTCATGGTGTTCCAGTTGCTGCTTTGTGACATAAGTCCCCTTGGCAGGCTAGTAAGAGCTGCCGTGCAAAGATAGATTGTGGGGCTGCAAAATGCCATTGCTTCCTAATAGGGAAGTGACACAATATCTGTGTTTCCTTTTCACAGCAAGCCATGGACATCTTGGGATTTGTGCCCGATGAGAAGTCTGGCTCCTACAAGCTCACAGGTGCCATCATGCACTTTGGGAACATGAAATTCAAACAAAGACCCAGAGAAGAGCAGGCAGAGGCTGATGGAACTGAAAGTAAGAATAACACCTAAAATTACTCCTTACCTTCAAAAGTCTGGCATGTATCATGCACTGTGTAGAAGAATCAGCAGCCTGTTTGCTGTGATCTTATGCCATGTAGCTCCTGCTCAGCCAAGAGTGCTGTGCTTTATTTGTAGCAGTGACTTGTTCAGTGGTGGGTAACATTACTTAGTAGAAGGTGAATAGACACAGCCAGAGTAATGCAATGATGTTCCAGTTTAGTGACCATTTGAACAAAATGGTTGTAAAAAATTGTTGCCTTAGCTTTCTCTTTCATGTCTTTATGTCTTGCTTTTATACTTCTCTTGCCTCTGAAACTGCCTATAACCCGTGTGGAGATATGTTCTTTCCCCTATATAGTCCCAGTACAGACACACCTAGCACAAATCATTAATTGAAAATATCTTTATCCAGTTTCTCTTTGGAAGTTGATGTACTAAATATATTTTCACTGGCTCGGCATGTTTCCGTGTAGAAGTTCGAAGCTAGTTGAAACCTTGTTTCTTTTGATCAGGTGCTGACAAAGCAGCCTACCTAATGGGAATCAACTCTTCCGATTTGATTAAGGGTTTATTGCACCCGAGAGTGAAGGTTGGCAATGAGTATGTGACCAAAGGTCAAAGTGTTGAACAGGTAAGGAGAAGCTTTTAGAGTACTTAGATACCTGTCCCACAAGCCTTGAGGATTTGCCTGTAACAACTCAGAGGCAGAGAATGCTCTGAGAGAGCAGCAGGAAGAATAATTAATATTATTTGTTACGTATTATTTAACATATTAATTACATAATAGAATGAGTTGTTCTCATTTTATATCCCCACGCCTGAGGTAGTAGACAGTGAAGTGCAGGAAACAGGTAAAGACTGGCAAAGGAACAGTGGCCTGCACTGTCTTTGATAGGATTGTTTTTCTGATGTGTTAGTAGCAGCCACTAGAGCACATCAGCTGCAGTAAAACCACAGCGGGGTTGATACCTAATTCTGGATGAAAGTAGTTACCCAGAAGAGTTGAGTCATGGATAATTTATTCACTCATCACTCATTCATTATTCATGTAATTTTAAGCTCTGTGTGACCTCAATCAACTAAAGGCAGTATCCACTTAAAGGTATCTCTTAATTTAGGAAACAAAAGTCCTGGGTTAGCACCGCTAGCAGTTTTGTGAAAGATACTACGGCAATTTGCTTACAACGAAAATTGGTGTTTAAAGACAGGCTGTGGTACAGTCTCAAAAACTAGAAAACCACTGGAGAGAGGTCTATCCTATGGGTGTAGTGGCACATAGGCTAAAGAGACTTTTGACAGACTTTTCCTATCACCTGCGTATGCTGTAGCATCCCTCAAAAATTAGAAGCAAGTGGCAATGAGGAAGTTGACCACAGACCTCCTCTATTCTGGCAGTAGCTCTAGACATCGTGGCTGGCACCCAGCCCATGAGCCTTCTGGTACCTAAATTCCGCAGCAATGTAAGGGATTAAAACAGTTGCAACTCACTGTCCAGCTGTTTCCCAAGAGGCACTTTACTAGCACTTTATGTATGTGTTAGTATACAGGCATATACATGACCAAAATTTGAAGAAAAGTCGGCATAGATAATGGAAGAAGCTGGGTGTTGTGTCAAGTATGCCTTGGTGATTATGAGAATCATTGTGAAATTTCATTTAAACAATAAGGAGGGATTGATATTGGCCACTGCACTGAAATCCTTGTGTTCCCCACTGAATTCTGTTCCTCACAGTGGTATTTTGAAACACGTATTTTAGGTTTTGTATGCTGTTGGAGCCTTATCTAAGGCAGTGTATGATCGAATGTTCAAGTGGCTGGTGGTCCGTATCAACAAGACCTTGGACACTAAGCTGCCAAGACAGTTCTTCATTGGAGTCCTGGATATTGCTGGGTTTGAAATCTTTGATGTGAGTATTGATATGCAAGGACTTAGTAGAAGGACATAAAAGATACCCACCCAAGAACTACCACTTGGTATTTTTTTTTTCTAAAGGATCAGAAAGCAAAGTGTTGAGAAAGTTGTAAAGCAAATAGTATATAAGATTCTACAAGGTTTTCCCATTAATAGATATAGAAAACATTCACCATTTAGCGCAGATGGACATCCTGACAGTTCCTGGGGAGGAAGAAGGTGACAACCTTTGCAAAGACAACATATCACATTCTATGGGCTGTGTTTTGGGAGAAAGCATTGTTCCCACTCTTTAGAGAGAGCATCTTTTATAGGCTATGATATTTCTTCCTCTATCTATCTCAATATAGGAAATAGATCTTCATCTCAATAAAAGAAAGACATTTTTTATAGTGAGAACAATCAACCAGAGAACAACCTCCCCAGGGACATGGTAGAGCCCCCATCACTGGAGGTTTTCCAAGATGCTATTCGACAGGGTGCTAGACAATCTCATCCAGTCTCCATCTCCCACAAATGTTGGATCTTTCAAGATCCCTTCCAACCTGGGCTATTCCATGATTCTGTTATCATTGTCAACAAGAGTATGTGAGAAAAGCACATCACAACTTCTGTTTCTCAGAATCCATTCCTGAAGATAAGTGCTTAATGCTGTTGCTGCTATGTGTTGCTCCCTCTGTGCAGCAGAGCAAAGAGCAGATTGGCTTTGCTCTATAGGACTGGTGTGGCATGCTGCTGGAGGAAAGCCTCTTGTGTATCCTGAGAGACTTGAACAAATCTGGGCATCCTCACACTTCAGAGGATGGCACATGAGGCAGCCAGCAGCCTGCTACTGAACTCCCCCCTCCTTTGCCTTCAGTGTTATGCTCAGTAGTTTCTCAGCCAGTTACTGTTTAGACCACAAGACACCACAACTTGTTCAGAAGATTTTAGATGTAAACAGTTTCCTTCTTGCTGTTCCACCAGGACTTACCCTAGTTAGCTGTGGTGCAAATGCTTCTTTTTTATCTCCTTTTGCAGTTTAACAGCTTTGAGCAACTCTGCATCAATTACACTAATGAGAAACTGCAACAGTTTTTCAATCATCACATGTTTGTCCTGGAACAAGAAGAGTATAAGAAGGAAGGCATTGAATGGGTATTCATTGATTTTGGCATGGACTTGCAGGCCTGCATTGATCTGATTGAGAAGGTATGTACAGGAGTGTTAAGGTGTATTTACCGAATTGGTTTTATTCATGATGGTCCCTGGACATCCCAGTGAACAGAACAGGATAAAACGCAGGACAAAATTCTTGTCTTTCTACCGGCAATACAGAATCAAAGGAAAATGAGTATTTGTAGCATTTGTGACTACTTGGCTTGACCTCCATAAGTTTATCTTATGGAGGCAACAGTAACCACAAGCTCTAACTGTTAAGCTGTAGGACTGTATAATTTTCCTTGTTTTTTTAATTTTTCCCCTAGCCTTACTGGTCTTCCATTTACTGTGTTCCACATATGCTTAACATCAAACTTATTTGTCAACTTTTCAGGGCAAATAATAGGTTTCAGTTACATGCCCTGTACCTCTCCCTGTGAGGCTCCTGTTTCTTACTTTACGTGTTGATGTGCAAAGTCCTTAATGCTCCTTTTAGCCTGGAACTATTGCTTCCCTCTAACTGCTTCCCCAGCATGGGGCAAAATATCTGCATGTGACCCTAGTCCCTCAAACAATCTGTCCAGTGCTAGGAAATAAGTAAATATAGTAAAATACTAGTTTGTCCACCTGCCTTGAAAGGTAAATCAAACCCATTTTGGAAGTCATCATAAAGCCTCCTAAGGCAGAGGTGACATACCGAATGGTCAAAGGTGTGGTTACTGTTTTAACAGAATAGTCAAAGGCTTCCTCCTCAGGACAAGAAGAAATTCTGCAGGCTTAAAGTTCCATCAGATCAAACTTAAAGGCTGCACAGATAGTGAAATCAAGCAGCCTAAGCATTTTCCAACAAAGATGTTCTTAAATCCACAGCCATTGGGAATCCTGTCTATCCTTGAAGAGGAATGTATGTTCCCAAAAGCTACAGATATGACATTCAAAGCCAAACTCTACGACAATCATCTCGGCAAGTCACCTAACTTACAGAAGCCCAGGCCTGATAAGAAAAGGAAATATGAAGCTCACTTTGAACTTCTTCATTATGCTGGTGCAGTAAGTTGCCCTGATGGCAGGTAGACTTTGTATTGGAGGTCTTTTAGGTGGAGTTGAGCCCAAAGCATGCAACAGGGGAGGGCAAGGAGGATGAAGAGGGGAAGAAAGGAACAGTGAGGAGTAAAAGCAGACGTCTACTCTCTCTGCACAAGTATTAAAATACAGTAAGATGCCACCAGACTCCAGGACATCTGGTCCTTGGGTACACAAATAAAACAAGCTGAGGAAGGTTAATAGTGCTTTTGCTGAAAATATGCCTTGCCTTTATCACTTTTTTGACAATCAGACTCAGATTGGTGATTGAACAGTAGCAGCATCTAACTTTCCATGTTGGTTCTCTGTACAAATGGACTGAGTAATTTTTGCCTAACTTTCAGGGATTAATTTTTTTAAAAGATTCAGCATCACTTTTTACACACTTTAGGACCAAAATTTCAAGGTAGCCAAGAGAAATGTGGTTAATTCTGCTGGGAAGGTTTAGTTAACAGGTCTGATGATGATGATGAGGTGGAAGGAAATACAATCCAGTACTGTCATACCTGAGCCAAAACATGCCCAATTTCAAAGCTGTTTTCAGACCAAAAGAAGAATTTGAGAGGGACACAGGAATCTGTTATCCAACTAGAGTTGATATGCAGCCTCAGCACAGCTGAACTGGAACCTACTTGATGCTGTTAATTTCAAATTCTAATTGAACATTAAGCTAATTTTGTGTTTATTAAGATAAATAATGCCCATCTTACTCTTTATCTGTAGTTGTTAATGTATTCGGCAAAGAAAATTAGAATTTCTGTTCCCTTGTGGTATTAATAATGGAATATATTTTCCCACTAAGACCTGTGGCACAGTCCAGGAGTTAGATTTAATTTTAATGATTAAATTTCTGTCAGAAAATCTTGATTACTCCAGTGTAGCATGCTATTGTGAAGCAAAATTACTACTTGCACATTTTATAGTTCAGCACTCCTTAGTAGGCATCCTGGAACACTGATAACATCTCTGCAGTGAATCACATGGAGTCCATGAGAAGATGTAGGGTCCAGGTAGTTTGGAAGGGGTGTGCAAGATTCAGAAGGTCATTATTAGGAAGAGAGACTTGGGAATTAGGAAGCAAAGGATTGGAGGGGAAGTGATGAAAAACTGGCTGGCTGATACTGCTCTGAGAGCAGCGTTTCACAAAAGGTCACTGATTTCAAGGCAAACCATAAAGGACTACCGGCTGCTCTGAAAGGGAACGTTTGCAACCTCTGGTTTGTTTTCAATGTCTTGCTGTAGGTTCCCTATAACATCATTGGGTGGCTTGAGAAGAACAAAGACCCGCTTAATGAAACGGTAGTAGGTATTTTCCAAAAATCATCCAACAAACTCCTGGCAAGCTTGTTTGAGAGCTACGTTGGCGCTGACAGTGGTAAGCAGGATCAGCTCACATGGGTTTTCTTTCATTGTTGGGATGTGTGCTTGGCAATGAATTTCAGAAACAAAACAATCCTCTCAACTGCAATTGTCTCAATGCTAAATGAGGCAGTGACTAATTAGTTAGATATGCACAGCATCTGTAGGAGTTTGCCAGTTATACAAGGAGGCCATTAACTCAGCCAGTTTGAATGCCTAATACCTCTGAGCGGTTTTGGCAAGGAAATCTGTGTGTTGTGAATGCTCCAGTGGGAGTTTGAGCCTGCAAGTGGTCAGATATGCAGGCAAGAGTTGCACAAAAAACTGTGTGCGTAAATGCCTGTGAACACGAAGAGCTCTTGTTACTTACTCTGTAGTCCTTGCTATCCACCCTGATTTAAATAAAGCATGCAAAGTTTAAGAGAAAGTTTGGGAATATTTTCTTGGATTAGTGGCAAATAGACAGTAAAGGTACATGAACACCATTCCTTATTGGCCAAAGTAGGTGATTTTGCCAACACATCTTCCTGTTTTGCTTGCTGGGTTGTAAGGTTTTTTAGGTTTTGACAGGACTAATGTTATCCACTGTATGCGTTACACAGAATCGTTTTATTTGTGAGAAGGCGAGTAGCAAGCATCCAGAAGATTGATTTTAAGAGAGTAAGACTGGCATTCATTACAAAGATGTAGCTCTTATGTCCTGAAATTGCAATCACTTACAGCCTATTTATTAGTAACCTCGTTTCTACAGATGTGGTTGTCATGAATCGTAAGACCCTTTCTGAGGAAGCACGCAGGCTGCAACTTCATAATGTGAATAAGAGATGGAGCTGAATGTAAATAATGAAAATTGTGCCACTAGCAAATTCTTGCAAGTTACCAACTGCCTATTTGCCTGTGGATATTCCTGTCAGTCAGAATACTACCTTGCTTTTCCTCAGTGTCGGGAGAAAAGAACAGCCTGTCCAGATTAGCTTCTTCCAGTCTCGGCAGTGTGTCACTTTCAAAAGGGGGAAAGGCTGTGGATAATTGCATCGAGCACATTGCA
>VZTM01014721.1:8643-21105 GCA_013400555.1 Jacana jacana
CAGTGTACCTATTTTATTTTGCTTCAGGAAGTTGAAATGTTGAAAGTTGAGCTTGAAGCAGTACAAAGACAGCTTGAAGGGAAGGATGAAGCCCTGAGAATTCTGCAGAGCATGGTAGGAGTTGTCCAGAAGTTATTTTGGTACCTAGTGTTAAAGGAAAGAAGAGAGAAGAGATTTTCCTGTCACTCCTCATCAAAACCCCCCAAACCTTAAGTTCTTCCCAGGGGTATAATTTGAAGCATTGAGTCCGCAAGTGTCTATAGACTCAGCTACAACAATTTACTACTTTTCCTGCATGGAACCATTGCTGTTATTTAAGAAGAATTCACTGTTGTAGCAAATTCTCATTATTTTATCTTTGAAGATTTAGCTATTTTAACTTAGAAAAATATGGCCTTCTTTCCAATCCTTTAAATTACAGATTTTGCCAGTGCTTAAAGTTCTGCTGCAAAACATAGATATTTTCAGTTGACTACTCCATCTGTTGTCTTAGAGGACAGTATGTGTTGAATGTTAGGTCAGTCTTTTGTTCACAGTTCGTAATTTTTTATTCATTATTACAGTCTGTTATGTTGAAATCACTCCGTGTTTTGTAGCCTACTTACATAACCCATTTTACATTCTGCAGTTTATACCCTCAGACACCCTTAGTGAGTTACACCTGGGTGAAAGTATAAGTGTGTTGTAACCAGGTTTTTTTAAGAGCTTATTTTGTGGACAAGCCCTGAAGAAGGCATCATCTCATTTTAAATGATGCTCCATTTTTTCAGTAGAAAAGATTATGGCATTGAAGCAGAACTTCATTATGCAACATAGCTATTTAGTGACTTGAAAGTAGAAACCACTGGGACGTACAAGCAAGTTGCTGGTGTTTGTAACTCTGCACACTCCTCTTTAAAAATGTGAATTTCTCTTGATGTCAAACTGAAAATTGGCTAAAACCGAATTTAGTAAACTTAATTACAGGATTTGACAGAGTTGTATGTTTTTTTTCCTAGGCAGTATTTAATAAAGCCACTAGTCATACACAAGCAATGCTTCAAAAAACTGAGGAAGAAAAGAGAAATTTAGAAAAGGTAAGGGTGCACCTTGCCTTCACACCTGTGCAAAAACATAATTCGTTGCTATTTATAGTGGGTTATCAGTCTGTTTATATAAATCAGTACAAATATGACATTAGTTCCAGGGTTGGGGTTTTTTTGAAAGCATTCTTATTCCTTTTTACTGGGAAGGGAAAATGTTTGTGTATAACTCTTGTGATCTCAGTATTTTCAGGCTACAGTGTGTACAAATAATACCTGAAAGTTACTAGAGTTCTGTCTGTACTTTCAGTTGGTCTTTGTTGTGAGTTTCAGTCAGTCATGGCAAGTTGCACTATTTCTTCGTTATTAAGCTGGAACTTCCCAAGAAGTCTTAAAATGGGTACACTATTTTCATAGGGAAGATGGGGAGGAGGAGGAGGAAGGTGGCATTGACCTACCTCATTAAATTTGACATGACCTACCTCATTAAATTTGACATGACCTACCTCATTAAATTTGAGTTTCATCCTTTGTTTCTCTTCCCGTGTGGCTTTTCCACAGAACAGTAAGGGTCAGGGAAATGTGACAGCCTGGGTTTGGTTTTGTCACAAGCGTCTACAAGCATTAGTTCATGCAACACAGTCTGGAATCTGCAGATCAGTGATGGAGAAACTTTTTGCTGTCTGTACCCAATGTATTTTTGACCATGTCATAGATTGTCCTCGCCGTTGGTCACCTAGATCTCTGCCAGTGCCAAAATGAGCACCAGCAGTTCCTCTTCTTCTTTTTAATGGGATACTTGTGATGAGCTGCTGTAGGTTTGTTTTTTGTTTCTACAGGAAATAAATATTTTGCAATGGGAAATTGAATTTGATCAGGATAGATTTAAAAACATAGAAGACACGTGGACAGAAAAATATGACAGGTATTCAACTTGCACTGTATATATTTGTGGTTTTTAATTGTACTGAATGCTATGTGTCATCTTCCCCGTGTTCTAAGTTTGCTTCATCAGGTTTTATGGATTTTTTCTGTTTTCCTTATTTTCCTCCAGATTAGAAAGATTTATTCAATTTTCATGCCAGCCACACTTGTATTTTTAAATTAAAACTATTAAATTACTAAATCTCAATTCTTTATATATAAGCTATCTTTGCCAAGGCTGAGCTTTCATTTTCATCCTGGTACATTATGGTGTTAGCCACCTGGAGTCAGACTGTCCTTATTTACTTTAATTGTAAACGAGGAACAGAAAACAATGGTATGTGTGTGCATGTGGAAATACAATTTGCTGGTTAATCATTGCTTTATTTTCTTGCATTGTAGGTGTAAGCATACGTACAGGTAAAACGGAATGCTTTTTAAGAGAGGCTGATCAACTGGTTCTTTGTCTTACTCCGGAGGGAGAGCAGGTGTGGTCAGGCAAGCAGAAGATGCCAGAGGCACTAAGCTAATAAGGCCATAACAGACCTTGAAAACTGTGACCAGCAGGCTCACTTAAATGTAGAAATGGTGTCTCCGAAGCCCACCACCCATCAGAGTTGCAATTATTTCAGAGGAGATCTTTATGTAAAATTTTCAAACTTAGAATCAAAAGAATAACTCAAACCATTAATTTGTAAGAAGAGTTTTAAGATACCATGTCTTGTTCACCTGTTAACTTAGGGATACTTGTCAAGGGAAGTATTTGGCTTCTTTGGCTTTTCTGCTGTAGGAGACTGGAAGTGTAGCCAGGTAGTCTGGAGCAACAAGAATACTGTTAACTGTTAAAAGCAAGAGACACAGCTTCAGAAAACTGCAAGCCAGGAGCTCTATTCACTCTGCAAAGAGGTTTTCTGATACCTGAGACAGCAGGATGGAGTGTGTATTTCCCCTTGTTTATGCAGGTTAAATTATTCAGGTTACCATTTAGTTTTAAACAAAACCATGAATTGAGAGTATGCCGCGTTTGCCGAGAACTGAAGAGATGCACAAACAAACTGTATTGCTTTAACATATAGGACTTTAGATTGCCACTTGCTTGTTCAAGAAGGAAATACTTAAATATTTCAAGGAAAAACAAATTATGAATTCATATTGTCCATTCTTGGGTTGCAGTGCTTGAAAGTACAGCTGTTCTCAAGAACAGTGTTGAGACTACAGGAAGTTTACTTTCTAAGATTAAGACAGGAGTTACGTTGTCACATGTCCAATAACAATACTGTTCTTTGAAGGAAGTAAGGTATTTCTAGCAAGTGTTCCAGAGGTTCATAATTGCAAATTTCTTTGAGTTTCTTCTGGTAACGTGCTACTTAAATTCACCTCTTGTTGAACTCTGAAATCGTTGGCACCTGCTTCCTCGTGAATGATTCTTTTTTTGTTGTTTTTGTTTTTTTCCAATTTTCTTTTTCTTAACGTTCACTTGAACATACATGGACACCTTTAAATTGGCTGTGTGAGGGTGTGGTCTCATGAACAAGGCGAGTCTGTTTGAACAGCGCACGCTATCTGGCTTGCAGAGAAACCTCTCTATGAGCGCAGGGATTCTAGGTTCTGCTCGCTGCAGAGCCACCTGCAGCCTGGATAGCCAGGAGTTGGCTCCACAGAAGCCAAGCCTGGCAGAGGCTGCTTCCCTAGACGTGGTTCTGTGTCAGGCAGACCAAGTCACAGAGAGTCACGAGAAGATTGAGGTTGCTTATTGGCCACTGGCTAGTGGATTTGGATCTAGCAGCACACTACATACTATTGGTACAGATACTGTTATGGAAAAATATCATAATATTTTCCATAAAAAGATTTACAAGTGAGGAAACTGCCTGTATGATGTTGCATGGCTAACTTGTCAAACAGAATACTCAGTTTTGATTTTTTTTTTTCTTCAGTCTTTTCAATAATCCTAATTTTAACTTGCAGAAATACTGTATACAGTGTTCTAATTGGCTAATTTTTTTGAGTAAGCATTTTAATTTTTTTTTTAAATGATAATACAGGCTTGTTCTAACTTCTGCAGGATATATTGTGAAAATGCAGCTCTTAAGGAAGCATTGAAACTGAGAACAGAAGAAGTTAAAACTGTTAAAGCTGAAAATGCAAGTAAGTCATCAACAGCTCTTCCTCTTCCTATACTGTTTCTCAGGAATAACTGAAGATTTAGCTATGAAGGAAGCTTTCTGTCGTGATAAGTCTCTTGTTACTGGCAGCTGATATTAGTGGATATGCAGATACCCTCTTTAAACAGTTTTGTGATTATGTGATGATAGGAATGTTAGTTAAATGATAGGAAAATTCAAGTATGTCTAGCTGAAAGAGTAGATCAGGTGTGGAAGAACTATTCCAATCTTATCTCATTGGCATGGTGACACCCTGGGCATGGAGGGAAACTGTCGGTCCATGCTCGTGGTCATGCCCTGGAAGGTGGCAACAGCAGCTAGGGAAGCCACCACGTGCTCCCGCTGCAATGACAGTCTGCATCAGAGACATTCATTGATACCACACCCGCCTAAAGATTCCCATAGCACAAACGTTGAGGTGTTCAGCCTGTCTGCCTTATAGTGGAGGTTTTCCACTGAGGGTTGTGCAGGTGCCTGGCTGGGTTAGGTGGCCCAAGCACAAGCCCCTTTCCCTTAGTTTTGGTTTCCAAGGACCTATAAAATAGCTGCCATGCATCACTGTCATCCCTATGTTGTGCTGTTCTAAAAGACCAGCTGCCTTAGTTGCCTTAGGCATACAAAGAGATGAGCCCTTAGTACTGAGGGAGAGTAATATATGAGATGGTACCTGCAAATGTGTCATTGCCTCTAGAGGAACACAGAAGGAAAGAGAACTGGGATCTGAGTTTCTATATCTCTGTTGCCTCATCCCATTCCCAAACTGATGCTTCTATTACAGAACCCTTTAATTTGGGTTTTGTTAAACCCAGAAATTAAGAAAAGAGAGCATCGAACTTTTTAATCCCTTTCCTTGTTTTATTTTGTAGTGCTGAATCAGCAGTGCTTGGAATTTCTAGCCATGCTAGATGTGAAACAACAGAAGATTATCCAGGAAAACATGTGGTTGAATAAAAGTGGCATTACAGACTTCACAGGTCTTGAAGTATGTATGACTTCTGTGTTTTTCAAAATGGCTTTTTCAAAGACATGTTCGTGTTCAAAATCTATAGCTAAATTTTGCTTACTGGTTATTTGTTTCTTTGGACTCATTTTTAGCTAATGACAATATGCCCCTGGCATGCCTATTAATAATTTTTCTGATTTGTTATGCGTCATGATTCCTATCTTGCAGAGACAGAATAGACAGAAGGAGCACCAAGCTATTTTCCTCAAGCCACCATTCTTATGTTTTTATTTCCTAATGCCTTAATTCTTAACTCCTGTGCCTACTGCTTTACTTTGAGTGAGGAAAAAAAAATCTAATAAGGCCTGTAGGGAGTAGAATACACAGGTCAACAATTTTTGCCTTTAGCTTATCTTACAGAAAAATATGTGTTATGCGTGTGGTTGTGAGAGAGAAGAAAGAGTGCAGAAATCTCTGGTAGCTTCCTTCCCCAGGCCCCTATTTGGAGTTTCAGAATGTCTTTTTGCTAGTCATCTGGCATCTCTTGGATTGCACTGTGTATGCAAATATCCAGAACCCACCTGGATGCAGTCTCGAGGAAAGTGCTCTGGGCAGTCCTGCTTTGGCAGAGGAGTTGGACTAGATGATGTCTAGAGGTCCTTTCCAACTCTGACAGTTCTGTGATTTAAGTGCTGGTTTGTTTTCTGTTTCTAAGCTGGCGGTTCTGGGAGCCTGCACCTGCAATACTTCGGGGGGGCAGCCTTGTCCCTGCGCTAAGATGGCAGCTGTAACGCGAAAGCAACTTCTTCATCTCAAGCAAGAGGTAACACAGCTTGGCTTAGACAGGAGCAAGCAGGGGGACGCTTGTGCTTAAAACCAAGTACAGCCAGAGGCACTCTGCTGCAGCTTACACAAACTACTGTCTCTTAAAAAAAAAGAAAACTCCACAGAAATGATGCAATGTTCGTTAGCTATGCCCTAACTTTTGCTGACATAAAGCTGTTGTTATACCAGTCAGATTTACAAGTGAAAAACAACCCCCCAAAATTACTTCTCATTCTTTTTGTTCTTCCACAATGTATTTTTTTCATCTAAAAGTAGGTATGCAGTGGACACACAGTGGTGAGTGTGGACAACCACTGGTGGGGGGTGACTCTCCTCTCCCTTCCACTCCTCCCTCAGTGGCATCAGCGCTCACCAGCCCAGTGAGGCAGTCAGGAAGCTGATCTTGCTCAAAACTCTGTATTTACATCACCCTTAAATAAATAACGAGGTTTTCAGGCTCTTAAGGTTTAGGTAGAGTGTTAAAGTGTATTTTGCATACAGCAAAAATAGTTGGCCCATCTATACAACAAAAGGCCTGTTTTAGCCTGTAAGTGATGCTGAGGGTGGTGCTGCCATGGTACATACAGCAGGAGAAGCTGTAGCTTGTGTTGACCTTTTAGAGGAGATTGTTTGGAATCCAGTTTTACCTATACTTTTAGATAGAAAATTTTTTTTCAGACTTAAATTTGACTCTGCCAGTGTGGTAGCCATCCTCATGCAGAAGTTCCAGCTGACTGACTGATTTTGAAAATAAGTACTGTCATGCCCTTTTTGTCCTAAGCTTATTATTCCTGACATAGATACCATTCTTTTGCTCCTTGTGCTGCTGGCCCAACCGTCATGGGACATTAATTTGCTTTTTGAGCTCTTTGGTATCTGCAGAGATAAACAGGCTCTGCTGGCAGCTTGTCTGTGTAGATGGGTGGTGGTGTGTGCGTGGGAAGAAGAGCAGGGGTAAGGACTTCAATACACATTTCAGAATGCATTTCTTAACATGGCAAGGAGTGCTACTTCTTTGATTTTATTTATTTAAGAGTTCTCCATGTTAAGGGCTTTGGTCTGTCTCTTTAATACACGTTTTATATCTTGCTATAGCTTCCAAGTTGCTTAATACACTTTAAATTTTCTCTGAACTAAAACCAGCTGGAAAATCTGAAGAAGAGTAAAGATGAAGCTTACGTCATGGCAGACGCCTTCAGAATTGCATTTGAGCAGCAGCTAATGCAGAGGAAAGACCAAGCCCTGAGGCTTGCAGAAGTGATAAAGATTAAGAAGGAAACGAAATTCATGAGCTGGAGACGCCTGAAAGATGACGGTAACGGGGCATGCCATGTATCTGTAGTGGTTGAATAGAAAAGAAGTTAGCTGACAAGTGGCACTGGGAGACTTTATTAAGTGTATGGTTGTGGCCTAATTGCTAATGGAGGCTTCTGAAGAGTGATGTTAAAATAAGAAAAATGAACAAAGTTACACCAAAACTGTAAATACATTAAATAGTGTGTCATATTGCTGAAAAATTTCTACTGTAAGTTTTGCACATGTAAGGTAGGGTTGTCTGTTTATATGTGGAACATAAAAATACTACTTCAGGCCATTGGAGCTAGCAGTCCAGGCTTTTAATGGGGCCCTTTTTTATTACACAGTCGTGAACTGTGTTCCCTGACTAAAAACATGCTCGAATAAATAAGCTGTTCTCCAGGATGACAAAAACGTTCTGGGTATTAAAGATGTTCAGTATGAAAACAGCACAAAAAAACCCAAACATCTGGCAAGTTTAGCCTGACTATTTTAGATGCTATCAGGAATTTAATCTGCTTGGTTTCTTCAAATGGTCTCTATGAAAGAGTTCAGGAAGAATGCAAATGCAACAAATATATGCTGGGTTTTCATTGAAAGACTGAACACAGTAGTTGTTTTTTTTATTATGCATGTGCACCTGCATCAGTATTATTATTCCTACACTTCACATGGTCCCCTGTGAGTTCGGAAACACTCTAGAAGAGAATTCTTACTACCTTTTTCTTCTTTAGGATAAGGAGAAGCATTTAAGTGCTTATGTCACGGTTAAAACCATAGAAGAATTTAGGAACAGCAGCTCAGGGTACATTTGTGTTAGCCACTGACCCGGAGGTGCCAGGCTTAGAAGCTTGGTGGGGCTTCTAGGTTCCTCGAGCAGCCTCTGGATGCAATACTAAAGCAGCACACAGCCTGAGTATTTGTTCCCTCTATACCGATGTCATCGCTTCCACCTCTATATCCTGATACATACATTTCATAATTTTATTGTCTGTTAATCTTTATAGAAATCTTGGGAATTTTTCAACAGCTTGTGTCAAAACCCCCTTTTATTTTTTTTCAGGCTACCTTCTGTTCAGAAACCAACTACCACAAATTACTGTTTAGGTAGAGTGTTAAAGTGTATTTTGCATACAGCAGAAATAGTTGGCCTGTCTATACAACACAAGGCCTGTTTTAGCCTTTAAGTGATGCTGAGGGCGGTGCTGCCATGGTACGTACAGCAGGAGAAGCTGCAGCTTGCCTTGACCTTTTAGAGGAGATTGTTTGGAATCCAGTTTTATCTCAAGGTAGTTTTTTTTCTTCCTAAGTTCCACAGTTGCCCTACTTTTGTTTTCCTTAGGACGTGACAAGTTACAAGGGAAGAACAGTCTGGGACAGAAGCTGTCCAGCCTGCTGTCATCGGATGGGGACTGCAGGAAAGTCGAAGAGCTGGACAATCCTCAGGAGATCCTGAAGGTGTTAATAGATTTGGTTAGTGCGTTAAGTCATTTGCCATCAGTCCTTAGGGGAGCAAATGTAACCATTGAATTACATAGGCTGCCGTGTTCTTACCTGATGAACTTCTTTCGTTTCAGATAAATGACAAAGAGGAGGCCCTGGCTCATCAAAGGAAGGTGAGTTACATGCTCGCTCGCGCGATGGAGATGAAAGAGGATGGTGTGGAGCCAGACAAAGGACGTGTCACTCCTGGGAGCCATCAGCACAAAGCTCCAGCCTTGCTGGGCCCCCTGTGCCCCTGCTACCACGACCTCCCTCCTCAGAACGGTGCTTCTTCAGTTGCCGCAGCAAAAACTTGGGGATATCCAGTAAGAACGCTTCAGAAATCGCACTCCTGGCCGACTGGGACGATGCGCTGCGAGGAGGACGGTGCACGTGGGGAACCAGAGAAAACCGTGGTGATCTCTGTATAGCCGGCGCCGGAATAAATGCATTTTCAAACAGAGAAAAGCCTAAAAACGTCCTGTGGTTACGTCACGGGGGGCCAAACCCCCGACACTGAAACAGCGCCGTAACTACGGCCATGGCAGAACAGCCCCATTTAATCACCCTAGCGGTAATTTCCAAAAGAGATGACGCCTAAACGGCGTCGCCTTACTCTTACCTGGTGACGAGGAGTGACGGAGCAAGAGTGACGTCACAGCGAAGGGTGACGTCAGGGAAAAAGACGGAAAGGGGCNTCCCGGGGTTGGGACGGGACCAGCGGCGAGGCCGGGGCTGCTCTGTGGTAGCGGCTCCCGGCCGCAGCAGGAGCCGCTGTTGGCCCCGGGGGGCGCGGGTTGTGAGGGCTCTGGCCCCCCCGTCCTCCTCCGGCCCCCGAGGCTCCTCGCCTGGTGTTAACGCTCCCCTCTCCGGGGTCAGTGTTACCCTGTGGGTGCTGACTAGCTTTGTCTGGCCCAGTATCCAAGCGTCTCTCCTCTGAGGAATGTCCTCAGCGGTTGTTGAGCACTGAAGTATATACCCTGTGCCCGTCTTCTGTAGTTCAGAACTGGTAAGACTTTTATGAGTCAGAGATACTTTGTGCCATAAGGATTTTACAGCCTCAGTAGCATCAGCAAATCTGCTCTCTGGAAGTGGAAAACGGTAACGAAACCAGAACAAACCCCTGCGGTTTCTAGCGTGCAGTTTGGTTCTTGCTCACCGTGGCAGCTATTTGTAGTACTCTTGCAGCACGTCATGCTGCGTGGCGTGTGCTAGATCACATAGGTGGATTAACATCCCCCAGACTTAGAGATATTAGCGATGGTTTAGCTTACTCCTGTTCCATTTATTTTGGTACAGGATACAGAGTGTAATGCACGCACCCATACCATACGCTTGGAGGCATTAAGTGTTCCAAGACATGCTGCTGGATAAACAGGGCAACGTTCTCAGCCTGTATTTAAGTATAGGCTATAATGGGAGAGAACTAGTATTGGTACATTCTGGAGAAATGAGTAGAGCACAGAAAAGGATGCAGCTGACTGCCAGTGCTGCATGCTGGCATCCAGTGCTGTACTGCTGAGGTTGTCTAATGAATATCTGGCTATGAATAATGCAAATGAGAGCAGATGAGAATATTGAGGCAACATTGGTTTCTGCTGTGGAGTGATCTTTCAGACACTGTGTAATAATCATGTTGTCGTGACTCATTTTGCAATGCTGAGTGATGAACGCTGATACAACTAATGATGGTGGCACTGTGGGCAGTATGTGAGAGATGCGTTTGTTCAGTTGAACGAGTGGATCCTTCAGCTGTGGGCCTGGCTGCTGATGGTGCCTCTGATGTATTGGAGCACTGATGAAAATTGGTAATTGTTGACAGTCATTTCTTTCTGTGTTGCGTGAATGATGCTGTTTTCTATTCAGGAGAGCAATAACAAATTACCGTGGGTGAATGAAAGGAAAATCTTCATGGGTGGAAGATGACGTTGGGATGGAGTTGTGTTATTGGCATCAGTGATAATATCAGAGTGTTGTCAATAGAGTTTTGTTCTTCTGAATAAGTTAAATTAATAGAATGTTGCTTTTTAAGCAAGGCAGTCTAGTTTGTTTGGTTTTTTTTTTTCACAGTGTGCCACATAAGCTTTTCCTTATTTGTCTGCAAACTTCTGTAACTTATCTTCACCCCCTGATTCAGCTAGTAAATTTGCAGCAGCAGCAGCTGCTGCAGTGGGGGTTGGATAATACGTTGTCCTGCTCAACAAGAATAATTTTATCTTTTATTTGACAATGTATAAGTTTTTCACAAAGCATCTGCTCAGTTATAATATAATTCCCTTTTCAGTTGGTTGCTGATGATCTCAGTGGGTGGTTGTATCCTTATATTATTTTGTTCATAGGGCCCCAAGCCTATGAATAGGTGTGGAGTAGGGATATTGGAGGGAAGGTGAGAAGGCAGCTGGTAATTAAATAATGAAATATCCATAAATAATTAAAAACCCTCCCTAAACTGGGAGACGAGGCATACTCTGCCTGATGCAGCACTTCTGTAGCACTGTGAGCTCCAGAAGTTATTAGTGGTTGTGTTTCTATCAGGGGCTTTATTCTAGTTATGGTAGTTGCTGGGTGGTNATGGCTACTGTGGCCGCTTTTCTGAAGACTTGTGTGCATATATGTGTGTGTTTCTTTATCTCTAACCTGATCTTGTGTTTCCCTCCTTCCACCCCTTTTCTTTTGCCTCCCCTTATATTTAAGTAAGAGTTTTTTGAGGAGTCCTTAATGGAATCTTGCTTTTGAACCTGGAAAATGAGCCTATTATATTAGACGTGATCTGTAAAGGTTGCAAGTGGCCAATAAAGTGGTTTTAAATGCACTAACACGCTTACACTCATGGTGCAGTCACCCAGATCACAGTGTTCACTTCCCTTAGGTAACAGATTTTATGTAGTAGAGTTAGTGCTTCTGTTTTTTTAGAAACTGTATTTATGCAATTGAAAGTGCAGCAGGAGGAGTTTGCCCACACACTAAGCCTCCTCTGGCTGGGCAAATAAGTTAAGCAAATGTTTGCTATTCTCTTTTGTTCCATTTGAGCTTTCATTTTGGAAGTCTCAGGAGGTGAAGGACATTTGACTAGGTGTCAGTGTGACCTAATTATTAACTGTTCAGAATCCTTTCAGAGGTTGACACTGACTAGCTCACTTCAGTCCTGTTCAGGCCGGCTGTTCTATGTCCTGGGTTCACCATGGTGACTGCTGCCTGGCATAGCAATGGAGTGGTACTACCAAGTAAACTTGGGTAAGATAAAGAATGCTCATTTTGAAACTAGGGCAGAAGTAAACGCTTTGAAAGATAAAAGACTTAAGTTGAGCTTGTTTAGAAACATAACAAATGTTTTCTTAGAGACCTGGCAAGTACTCTTAGTGTGTTTTTTTTCTAATACATCAACAAAAACTATTCTGTGTTGAAGCTATAGATACTCAGTTGACAAAATGAAGAGTTAACTGTTAACTGGAAAAAAAAGCAAAAAACAATCTTTGCCAAGCCATATACTTGAAAAGTCTTGTGATCAGTGTGTTCTGTTCTTTAAGTGAGATTAGCTGCCACTTAAGGAAGTGAAATGTTCCAGAGGATGAATGGTGTGATGAGAATTGNAACTGTATTCTGCCTATCTGAAATAGAGCTTTCTTGGGTCTTGCTCTTTAAGCTGAGTTTTACAATAGGACTGCACTATAGCCATCTTACACTGTGATTATTTGTGTCAGGGGTTTTTGTTTGGTTTGATTTTTTTCCTTTCCAAGAAGGACAGGTATTTTCTCTTGAGGTCTACTCACACATAAATATTTAACTTACCTTGATATGAAAGCAG
>VZTM01014721.1:33713-77184 GCA_013400555.1 Jacana jacana
GTATAAAGTTATTCTCTTGGGTCATCTGTGGCAGGAGTGATCCTCCCTCCACAGTAGCCTTCTGCATGTTTAAAGACCATACCCCAACCTGTCCTCATGTTATTTGCCCATCTTGTTTTTCTGTCCTGATACCTTTGCAAGTCACTCAACAGTATTACAGTAATTGAATAATAAGATAGTTTTCAGTTAAAAAAAAGTTAAGCATGGATGCTTATGGAAACCTCAGGAGAAAACTAAGGTCCTAATTCATACTATTTAAAGAACAGGTTGAAAATGTATCAGATTTTTAATATGCCACCTTAATGAAATTTGACTTGATATATGTGACAGATGTATTTGCTCTGAGGTACAGGGATCATATCGTTCCATGTAGTCATTGCAACAGCAGAAAGATGTACAAGGAGGTCTGTTTCTGTGTTGGAAATGAATTAGGCAAATGTGCAGGTAGAAAATCAAGAAGTCTTTCTTCTGTACAATAGCTTGAATATTAATTTTTCATAACTATCTCACCCATTGGGTGCTGCTCTTGCAAAAAAAAAAAAAAGACAAACCACAGAACAAACCACTTATAAAACTGCATTGTAAACAACATTTTTGTAAGAATGAAATTGTGAGATTTTAAAAGCTACCTGCGTTTTTTTAGCACAGGCATTTGAAAGGATGATGAGTCCAACTGGTCCTGTCCCAAATTCCAGTATCTCCCCTGAGTATTCTTCTGCCATTCCACCTTCGGAGGAAGCCCAGATATCTGGTAGTGCTAGCTCTCCTTCACCTTCTGCATTGTTACCTATCTCAGTACTTAAACAACCTGGTATTGAAGGTATGCTAAATGTAGTACAATATATCTAACACTTTGAGGATCTCTTTGAAAAGAGTTGGTTATCGCATCATGGATACGTACTTGGTATACTGGTATTTTCTGTGGGAAATGGAAGCTCCGTGAACTGGGACTCTGGCAAGTTACTTTTAGTTCCCAGTTTTGATGTCGTGTATGACAAGTCTGTCTTAAGTCTCCATCTATGAAATGTGGATGGTTGATTCTTTTTTTATTGTCTTCTCTGTTTATATTGTTTGATATAAGATTTTTTGCATGCATTTGCCTGATTGGAGACTGGCTGGTGTCAAACTGTCTTCCTGTGCTTTGTGAACATATTATATATTTTAGGAGTGAAGTATCTTAATTTTTATCCCTTTTAGCTGTTAGACCGGTACAATAATATAAAGTTAGTGCTGTTTTCTTAATCTGTCCTAGGTCTGTGCCCCAAAGAACAGAGGAGAGTTTGGTTTGCAGATGGCATTTTACCAAATGGTGAAGTGGCAGATACAACAAAACTTTCATCTGGAACAAAGAGATCATCACCGGATTCAAGTCCAGTAAACCATGACTTGCCAGAGATGCATATGGTATGAATTGAGAAGTGTGTGTAGGTGCATGAATCACCTCTTTGTTTGCTGTTGATAGTGCCCCTAATATACTACAATACAATGTTAGCTTCACAGCTTTTGGAATCTAAGCCAGTATTTGATAATAGCCACCCACAAGGGAATTAAGTTCTGGGATTGACCCTTGGATTGAAGTAAGGTCTCTGTAGACCCTACTTCAAAAGAAACCATGTTTGTTTTGAGGTGTGTGTGAACTTCAAAAATGATACGGCAGAAATTTTTCCAAAACAGGTATGTTTTTTTTTCCTGCAGAGCCTTTGATTAACTACTCTTGTGACAGTTATCTCAGCCATAGTTTTGAAACCTGGCATTAACAACATGCTTATAGTAGAAGTTTGTGGGGTTTTCCCAGTGGCTTGCTATAGCTTGCCTGCTTGATGCCCTAGAACACCGTATCTTAGGGTGCAGCAAAATCTACTGAAGTGAAAAAGGGCTTTTTTTTTGTTGTTTGGTTGTTTTTGTAATAGTACATATTTATGGTGTTGAACTAGTTGCACTTGACAATAACAGTCCAAAGAAGTGGTATAAGTTTTCTGTGGAAAGATTTGGAGAGATGCCTCAGCTGGAGCCTTTTTATAATAAAACATAGCTCTGAAGCACTTTTTGAAGTGGTAACATGAATTCTATGATTCTAACAGCATTAGTGAGTGTTTCAAACAAATTAGTAAACGATCAGATCATTATTGTTTGTATATGGTGGATCTGAACAGTTACCGAGTGTATAGCATGTAAATCAGTGTTAATTCATAAAGGATGGGTAATAATAAATTTTGCTTCATTTGAACAAAGAGGGACCCCAATAAGGCGCAGGTGAATCTGACATTCCTAGAAGCTTTACACCTGAGGCTCCATTGAGAGTCCCCCAAGGATCAGTACTGGGTCCAGTCCTCATCAATATTTTCATCAATGACCTGGATGGAAGGATGCTGATGATACAAAACTGAGAGGGGTGGCTGGCACATCAGAAGGCTTTGGTGCTATCCTGGACAGGCTGGAGTTAAGCAGAGGGGAACCTGATGAAAGTCAACAAGGGCAAGTGTAGGGTCCTGCACCTGAGGAGGAGTAACCCCTTGCACCAGTACAGGTTAGGGGCTGACCTGCTGGAGAGCAAGCAGCTCTGAGGAAAAAAGACCTGGGAGTCCTGGTGGACAATAGGATGGCCATGAGCCAGCAATGTGCCTTTGTGGCCAAGGCCAGTGGTTTCCTGGTTCCAATGATGACAAATTACAATGATGACAATGTTCAGTAGCTATGAGTGGGGAAGCAGTAACACTAAACTGACTCCTGGAGGGGTACTTGTTTGTTGTGATTGGATTACATCTGGTTGTTGTATGCTAAAATGAGCAGGCTGCAGTTCTGATAAGAATTTTGTGTTACCAAACAAGTAAATTCATGGTGCATCTTCACCTGCAGAAGAGATTAATGTAACTTCTAAAGATTAAAAAAGATTCAGCAGAGATTTGGTGGCTGCCTTTTTGTTTAGAGGAAATGCATTCTCAGTATCTGTGACAGATTTCGTTCTCTGTTTGCTTCTGGAATGTTAGTAATGAAATTTTAGCTTGTTGTGTTATAAAAGTGTAGATTTTTGTTGTTCTTCTTCATAGGCTGGAAACCCAGAGGAAAAGAACACATTAACTGATGTAAATCCAAAACCTAAGGAAGAAATTGATACTATTACAAGAATGGAGGAATTAGGTCCTTCTGTTTGTTCAGATGATGCACAGCAGGCTGTTGTAGACCAGAGTGAGGTGGTACACAGTTACAAATCTGTAACTCTAGAAACTAAAGAGCGTTCACCTACTGCAGAAGCTGAGAAGACTAGTTCCAGTTCAGCTGATCAGACTACCAGTGACATGCCCGCCAGTACTTCAAGTTACAGAGCACTGTGTGGCGTTGAAAACTGTGTCTGTAAAGAGATCAGCCTTCTCCCTGATGTTAATAAACTGCCACCCCTTTTGCTTGCAGTGGGTGAAAAAGGAAAAGGTAAAATTTTAAGAAAATATTTTTAATATTTATTCACTTCATGCAAGACTCTTAAATATGAACTTATGTGTATATAATTTGTATTTTAATACAAATCTAATCTCTCGTTTATTTGCTGCGCATTGGATTGTTGGGTAATTGAACACGCATTATCAACAGTTTCAGTATGTTAAGAAAAGAATACTTAATGACTTAAATCTGTTACAGTAGTGACTGCTCACTGAGGGTAACTAAAGGTATCAGTGTGTCGATGAGGAGGTGGCATACACAATTTGTAAGTAATTAGGAAAAGAATGGTACCCCTTGTTTGCACCTTTGTTGGAAGTAATTTTTATATATATATATTCGTTGAATCTTAGGATGAGGAAGCTATTCATTGGTTGATGGGTACCAATTCTAAGTTTGAGAATTAATTGCTGCCCTTTTTTAGATAGGAGGATAGGACAGTCTTTCATATGCTGTAATCTGTGATTCTTGTTTTGGGTAGTTAGCTGACATGTTGAACTAAACTGGGTGTTAATTTATTTAGATCCTCTAGTAGAAGAACATCCGTCTCGCCAGCAGATCACTCTGCTTCTTGTGGAAGGAGGTCTTAATCCATTAACTTTTATCCTAAACTCAAACTTGCTTGTGAATGTCAAGCTACTAACTTGTAAGTAGTGCACATTACCTTTCCTATTAAATCCAGCTTTCTTTTTCTGACTGTAAAACAACTTTACTTGTGGTATCTACCTTTGTAATTACAGATTCTTCGGAAAAGTGCTGGTACTTCTCAACAAACGGTCTACATGGTTTGGGTCAGGCAGAAATCGTCATTCTGTTGCAGTGTTTGCCAGATGAAGACATTTTTCCTAGTGAAATATTCAGCTTATTTATTGACATCTATAAGGATGCAATGAAAGGTGTGTAATTTTAATGTGTAAGTTTCACTTGACAGTATCCTCTTGCTGATCTTGAACACTGGAGGTTGATACATAATTTTGCTTGAAGTATCTGTAGGTATCTAATGATTGTGTTGGAATAATCCTACAGTGTTCATCTTGGACTCTAAATAACAAATTAAAAAAAAAAGCCTTTTTGTTTCATATACTTCTGCAAACGTCTGTTGTGCAGGTTTTTTGTAGTTATTCAGTTACTTTACATTGGAGATTTTGGGCATAAGTCCTTGAGCATATGGTTTAGGACATCTGGAACTTGGTTTGTGGAAGTACTACCCTCTTACATAAATGTTTAAGGTCTGTTAATTGTAGTTCTGTTAATCATTTGGTGTGTGCCAGAATGCTGTACTTTAGGGGTTTTGGTATTTTTTTGCAAAAAACCTAGTTTCATGTACAAGTTCATTTACCTAATAAATATTGAACACTTAGTCTACTGGTCTAGGTTTTTGTCAGTCAAATCTTCAGGAAGATACGAGATACACCATATGGCTTACAAGTCTGTGGGAGACAACTGGTTAGCTTTCTTGTCACCAGTGTATTACTTCTTCAGATATTGCAAAGACTCTCTTCCTCTTTCTACAGGAAAGTTAATAAGAAACTTGGAAAACATTACTTTTACTGAAAACTTTCTCGGTAACAAAGAGCATGGAGGATTCCTGTTCGTTTCACCAATTTTTCAGAAACTTGATGTTCAGATGCTACCAGATAGCCCTTTTCTTTGTGGCATTCTGATCCATAAGATGGAAATACCTTGGGCAAAAGTTTTTCCAATCCGTTTGATGTTGAGATTGGGAGCAGAATATGGGGGTGAGTTTTAACACTTTTTAATAGCTCTATAATTGTAAAATTCCCTTCAGAAAATACAAGGTTTTTAGACAAGTGAAATATTTAAACCAGTCTTCAGTGTTTTATATTACACCCGTGTAAGGCTGAAGTGTCATACGTGGGAAGTCACCTATTGAGACACTTGGGAATTTATATTGTGCTGCTAGGCTCCTTTTTTTTATTATTTTTCTTAGTTTGTGGGCTAAGAAAGTAAAACTGACAGTAGAAAACTATCAAAACGTCTGATTTTTGTTGTTCTAGGAGAACAGTTTGAAGGGAAGTTCACAAGTTCCATTTACAACTCTGACAAGTTGGGTTTTTTTGAATTAAATTACTGAAATTAAGTGTATTGGCAAAATAATACAGCTTTATAAAACACAAAAAGGTATTCATTACTCATAAGGATAACTTACTAATTCATTTGCAGTTTCTAGGCCTGTAAAAATGCAGGAGACATTCTTTCAAAGTGAGGTGGCTGAAGAGTGTGTAAATGTGCACATCCCAGCAGCTTGTGCAGTGATACAACCTCGGTGTGGAGATCAGCACCCACAGTCTGTTGCAGGCTGATGTGATAAGGTGCAGCAGTTGCTTAAGTGGAATGGATTTCAAAAATATATCATATACAGCATTCCTCTGCTGCATATGGATTTTTGATAAAAAAGCCTACCCACTCCAGAAGGTTCCGTCCATAAATATGTATTGCTTGTTTATGGATCTCTTGAGTCAATAGTGGATTTCTGTGGTCCAGGTTTCTGACTGTGTTGACATGGCTGGTGGCTTCTTTGTCATTCTTTCTCTTAGCAAACTATTTGTCTTGTTTGGTTGGTTTTTGTTTTCTTCTTTCTTTTGAATCAATTTTGCATCTTTGGCCTAACAATCCTGAGTTTGCCATGCTGTTTTCAAATGGCTTCATGCTGTAGACCATGGTTTCCTGCATCTCACTGCTTCCCTAGTTTCCATCTGCCTGTGTTTCCCATTGCAGCCGTGGGACTTCAAAGCCTGTTATTTTGTACGAGCACCCTCACTCACTGTTCTTGCTTGTCAGTACTCAGTGGTACTTCACTTTGCATTACAGTGTTAACGTAGAGGCAGATGTTAACCTGTATGGTATTTCTATTCAAGCAGCTGCTAAGCCTTGCAACCCCTCCCACAGCTGCTGACCCCAGAGACTGAACCCGGGAGGGTTCTGTCCGGATCACCTATTGCAAGAAATGTAGCCTGCAAAACCGTATGAAAGCAGCAACAAGTCTCTGCCACACAATTACTGCCACAGGAGAGTGGCTTCATGCAGTGACATCGCAGCAGGATTTAACTGGGTGGGGAATCAGTGCAGTGAGCTGAAGGACAGTTCGTAACAGAGTCAGACGGGGGCTCTAGTTGCTTTGTTTGGTCAGATATTGAGAGTAAGAAACATTAAGATATAGCTGAAATTGAAAATAAATAGTTGGATTAGCAAATCTTACAGTTATTGGTAAGAAAACATGACCTTTCTTTTTTGTTTGTTTTTCCTTCCCCCATCCTAGCCTATCCAACTCCTGTAATAAGTTTCAGGCACCGGAAGTCACTCTTTGGGGAGATAGGGCACACAATTATGAACCTGCTTGTTGTGAGTAAATTTTTCATTCTCTTCTTTCCTGTTGTAATTTACATTGTGTAAAAATACCCTCAAAACTCTGCTTCTTGAAAGCAGAATTATTTTTGGCAAAGAGCAGATTTATTTGTTCTCCATAACTGACTTGAATATTCTGTGGAAAGAAAGTTTCATGTGCATTAGGAAAGTTATCTTTCACATTATATCCTTACACATTAGTTCTGGTAGTAAGGAATGGCTTTAAATGAATGAGGAAAATGTTGACATTTACATCTAAGCTGGTTATAATAATTGTCCAGTTACATTTTTCCATTGCTGTGGTGTGAGAGTTCCAGTATTAACAGTGATACTGTTTTAATCTGAAGAATAGAGTTGACAGCTAGATGCTGTCCTCTAACTGTAACAGTAATTACTTTGTCACACAAACATAACCTTAACACAATTAACTAGTCTGTCTTCAGGGAAGAACTTCAGGTTTTGGCAAAATCCTAAGAGTAAGTCGTGTCTGGAACTTATGCTATTCCCTGTGCAGGTTCTTTCTCTGTTAGTCAAATAATTTGATGCAAACTTCAGAAAACCTGTATTCCTGACCAGTAACTTTCTTGTAGTAGGTAGAGCTTACCCTTAATGTTGTCTATAGTCAGTCTAAATAACCCACTGATAAACAGTTAGAGCTCCCTTGTCAGTGCTATATATGTGTTCATATATTCACTAAGGTACCCTTCACATACATCATAGGAGGAAAAAAGATGTCACTAAGTCTTTAGCCACCCTTAATGTCATGACTCTGTAGAAGTCTTAGAGATGTATGTAAAGTACTTGGGGTAATGTTTTGAAAGATTAGAAAATGATACTTAATTGTCTGCTAATGTAAAAACTCTGTTTTTTACAGGACCTTAGAAATTATCAGTATACTTTGCATACCATAGACAACCTGTTTGTTCATGTGGAAATGGGCAGAAGCTGTATTAAAATACCTTTAAGAAAGTATAATGAGGTGAGTAAAATCATCTTGATTAGCTTTCTAATCTAAAGTCTTTATTTTTCATATAATATCAGTCACATCTTTCATAAGCTTTATTTAAAAAAAAGAAAAGGGAGGGTGGGGGTGGGTGTTGATTCTTAGAGGCTGTAACTTGGTGGGTTTTATGGTCATGAGTTTCCAGGCGGTTCTGCAAGTGAATTCTACACTTGATAGAAGCTCTACAGATGACTTTGCTCTTTGCTGTGCAGTAGACTCTTTGAACTTTGAACTGATAAGAGCATGTGCTTGGGGGAGGGGATGGACTTACCTGAATGCACAATTCCTTCTTTTTGTGTGTGTGTGTGTGTTGGAAGTTGGATAATGACGAGTGAAATCCCGAGCTTTCGGATAACTATTAAATGTTGAAATAGCAGCACTTTCTTCAAAATCTTCTAGCTTGTATTTTCAAGAATTATCTTTGCACGCTTCTTGATGGTAATGGTTTGCTTAAAAAATTAAAAAAAAAGACACAAAAAAAAACCCTTTCTTTTTGTTATTTGTTTACTTCTACTCTAACAAAAAAATAAAAAACAAAGCCAACTGAATAGTAAACTTGCATGAGGCTTAATGTATATTTTAGCATTGGGACCAACAAAATCACTACAACAGCTATTCCTCATTGTCCAGTGGTAGGTACTCAGGCTGAGGTATTATTTTTGATCATACTGGGTGTTCCTCCAGCTTGTCATGGCAGACTGCATTGTTCAGATTCCCTGGAATTAACTGTGTGAACAATTCTTCAGATTTGTTTTGGGAGCTGGATTCTCCTAATGTCTTTAAAATTAATATTGCAAAGTGCAATTTGTCAGTTTGATGACAAATTTTGTGTTGCCAGGTAATGAAGGTGATAAATTCTTCTAATGAACACGTAATTAGTATTGGAGCAAGTTTTAATACTGAAGCAGATTCTCACTTAGTGTGTGTGCAGAATAAGCATGGCCACTATAACACACAAGCGATCAGTGCTACTGGACATCCCAGGAAAGGTAAGCTTGTCTAATTTGGCTCATGAGATAAAAAATCATATTTCATTTTAGGCTGTAGGGATAATCCATATTCCTGGTAGTTTTGTTGAGACAAAAAGTTCAGCATTCAAACAGAAAAGCAATTTAAATGCAAAATAAAATGTCAACACTTAACAACCTTTGACAAATGTCACATTAAGGGGAGATTAATACTTTTTTCCTCTGTTTCCAGAATGTTACTCGTATACCTTATATTTTATTCACATATTTCAAAAATCTAAATTTAATATTAGTGTGAATTGGGCAATGTATTTGCATGTGTAAACAGATAGTCTCAATAACTGAGTGTATGGAACCACAGTAACAGCAAGTATCCCTGTAGGGCACCCCAGCAAACTGATACAACCACTGGTACTGAGAGGAGTGTGGAGGTACCCGTTAGGTTCTGAGGACAATACAGCCACGTGTCTCAGCTGAGGAGGGAGTCACGCTTCTCAACAAGGCCCATTAGTCAGGGGGCAGTTCTGCATTGATACGCCTGTGCTCTTACCACCTCTGACATCACCCAAAAGGTGGTTCCATGCTTCATTAAGCATAGCTACATTGTTTGAAGCACTGTGTGTAACTATGCAAAGTTTTGTAGCATGGAAATTCACTCGTCATCCTTTCTTCCAGTTGCTTTTACTACCACTGAAAACGATACAAACATCAGGAATATATTCCGTAAATAGTATGTTTAAAGACCCACACCACTGTCCTTCAACTGTGTTTTCTCTTTGTACACCGAGCTTTTTTCGGGTGCCTGTGTTGGCTTGCCGCCAGCATCTTTAAAGCATTCTGTGTGCACTCAGAAAATAAGTTAACAAAGCCTGTCTTTTATGCCAAGGTCTGATTGGAAAAATTATCATTCTGTCAGTAGGGAATTTCTATTAGGACTTTCAGTTATAGCAGTACCTTTTTTGTCTGCCTTTGTTATAAAAAGAATGCAAATTAAGTGTTAATAACGACAAACGTAGTGATATGAAGTGGGTACTCACTTTGTTCCTACTTTTTCTAGTTACAGGTGCAAGTTTTGTGGTGTTTAATGGAGCCTTAAAAACATCTTCAGGATTTTTAGCTAAATCCAGTATCATTGAAGGTAAGAATTTTGTTCTATGTAGTTTCTTCTTAAGAGACCTTGGGGGAAAAAAAATAAACAAAAAAACAAAAACAAAAATTAAAAAAAAAAAAAGCACAGCAGTTTTATGCTAGATCTTTATTAGATCTTTATGCCTCAGTAAGCTAAACTTTTTTTCTTTCAGGATTTTTAAGTAGAAAACCTATTGCAAACAAATGCTGTATGAAAAATACATGGTAGCTCATCTACTTGTTTTAAAACATAATAAATTGGGTTTTTAACATACTTCAGTCAATGCAAGTCTTTCTTTGACGGCTGCCTATGTATGGACCTGTTTCCATTGCTGTATTGATGAAATACATCTATAAACAAATAAATTAAAAACAAACCCAACAACCTTGTAAGACTGATCTTTCATTTCAGTTGACAAGAAAGGTTTTCATTACTTCCTCTTTCATGTAACATTTAATGCTGTAGTTGGGGGGTGGCGACCATTTGGTGTGTCTTTATTATCGAGCTGTAGGAAAGGGTTGGTCCCGTTAGAGTTTAAGCCAAGATTCTAGTAAAAAGCTGTGCTATGCTTTGTGTAAGTATTTGGAATTTTCACTGGTTCTCTTGTAGATGGACTAATGGTACAAATAACACCAGAAACAATGGAAGGCCTACGTCAGGCGTTAAGAGAAAAGAAGGACTTTAAAATAACTTGTGGCAAAACAGATACAGGAGACGTAAAGGAATACGTAGATATTTGCTGGGTAGAAAATGAAGAGAAAACAAACGAAAGGTAAATGTATGACCAAAGCAAAACATCTTAGAAAATTCTTGTTCCCAGTTTTCAGATATCCACCTTTAATTTCTTGAAATTAATCTAAGGTATTTTTATTATAAGGAAGTACCTGATAGTTTACCACTCTATTCCCTTTCAGGTTTTACTATGTGCAATCCTCTAGGTGTCATCAACAGAACAATTACACTTGTAGTTCACCAAAATCTAATACAGCTTTCTCTGTTTGGACAGTTAACAGGAAAAGTGCATGAAACCTGACTTCCCTTTGAAAATCCTCGTATTAAATCAGTAATTAGTTTCTGTGAGGGTACAACTAATCTCTTTAAGCTTCCTTGCTGGGGGGGCTTGGACGTGCATAGCCCTGCCCTTGGTCATTCGCTGCTTGGAATGCCAGCATTCAAGAAAGCAAAATGAGATGCAAGACATGTTTATTGGTTACAGTTTGAATGCTCGTTCATGTAGCTTCAAACTGTAGTTACACATCAGTAACTCAAAACTTGTCTCATCTGAAGTTCTTTCTCAGGCTGCAGGATTGACTTAGTCTGTCTCTTTCTGTGGCTTCTCTGACCAATTAAAACAAACAGTGGCTTTACCTAATAGGTTTTACAGCTTCTCAAACTGGTAAGATTAGGGTTTTGTGAAGCGTTGTTTGTTCCCTGTTTAGGATACTTCTTTTTTGTAGCATCTGTGTTTGCATGGTGCAAGTCCTATATATTACATTTCATTGTGAAGCTGTTTAAATAGACTTTAAGGGTGGCTAAACAGTATTTCATAGGAGTCAATTTAAATCACAGAATGTTTTAATTACTAACCATAATATTCTTTTCCATAGAATTTTAAGCCCAATTGATGGAAAGTCAATGGAAGGAACTCACAGTGAAAAAGTACCACAAGGCAGAGACTTTGAAAGAGATGGAAAAGTTATGAAGTGCACCGAAGTCAGTAAATTACATTGTTCCCGAGCCTTTTTGCTACTTTTTAGAATAGCTAAGTGGTAAAGTGATCATATTAAGTGATACCACTGAAGAAAAGTAGCTTATTTGACATCTAGCCATACTGATAGCCAGAATGTTCTCTGTAGTTCTTTGATAAGTTTACATGCTTTTCATTTTTCTCCTCTTGAGACTAAAAGTTGTTAGCATCAATGACTCTATAAAGATATAATCCAGATATTTCCACAGCCACTTTGGTATTTCAATTGAATATATCAAATAAAATCATAGAATCATTTTGGTTGGAAGAGACCCTTGGGGTCATCAAGTCCAACCATCAGCCCTACTCGTCAAAGGTCTCCCCTACACCAGATCCCTCAACACCACATCCAATCCACTATGAAACACAGTCAGGGATGGGGACTCCACCACCTCCCTGGGCAGCTGATTCCACTGACTGNCAGCCATTCCCTCTCGTTCCATTGCTAATTCCCTGTGAGAAGAGACCAGCACAAACCTCTCTACAATGTCTTTTCAAGCAGTTGTAGAGAGTGATGAGGTCTCCCCTCAGCCTCCTCTTCCTCAGACTACACAGTCCCAGCTCCCTCAATCATTCCTCATAAGATTTATTCTCCAGGCCCTTCACCAGTTTCATCACCCTCCTCTGCACTCGCTCCAGCACCTCCAGATCTCTCTTGTGTTGAGGTGCCCAGAACTGGACGCAATACTCAAGGTGTGGCCTCACCAGTGCTGAGCACAGGGGGACAATCACCTCCCTACTTCTGCTGGTAATTCTAGAATACTTTGCCAGCAAACAAGCTCACTGTGTTCTGCATTGTGTGTATACTGGATTATTCTCTGCCTTTTTTTTAATATAGCCAGGCTGCTGACTATCCTTTCTGTAATTTCAGGTATATTATTTCTTAAAGGACCATGAACTATCCAGCTCTGTTCCCCAGCAGTTTGCTAAAGAGATTGCTGCTGCCTGCAGTTCTGCTCTTTGCCGACACCTTAAGACCTTGAAAAACAACAGGATGAATAAGATAGGCTTAAGAGTTTCTGTTGACTCAGATATGGTAATCTTTCAACTTTTTTTACAGACACTCTAGCTGAAATTGCTCTCTTGTAAAGATATTTGATCTCTTTTGAATGCTTCTAGTTTTTTGCCCTATTCCAGATCCAATGAAGATGAAATTTCATGAAGAAGCTGTCCTAATTACTATTTTTTTTCCTTGAAAAGAATAGTGCTAAATCTGTCCAAATTCCCTAAATAGCTGCTCGCAGTAAGCTGTCAGTCCTTCCCTAGTTCTAACTCTCTGGCACTCATCTGCCTCAAAGGTGAGTCAATGTAGAGAATCACCAAGCTAATTTTCTGGTGTGTTTCTCAAAATATGTAGTTTCCTGCTGGATCTTGCTCCCTATTGTAGTCTAGAAAGGGATTTTTGCACCAAAATCTGTACAGGAGAAAAGAACACATCTGCCCAGATGAGGACAGAGGAGAGGGAAGGCAAGGCTCTCCAGTGTGGGATGCCCTTCAAGAGATTACAGAACTTTAGAACAGTTCAGATCACTGCCTCTAAAGGTGTTCTGTGTTAGGCTTTTTTTAAATCTAGTTTTCAGCAGTAGATTTTTAAATTAATCTAATAGTAACTGTCATACTAGGATGTCAGATGACTCCTGGATGTCAGATTGAAGTAATCTGAGACACAGAGGGTGTGTGGCCCTGAAAACCCAGAGGGAATGTTGCATGCTTCTTGATGGTAGGCCTAATCATTCATGGTTGACCTCAAAGCCTATCCAGTTCCCAGTGTTTGAATGTTACTTTGTCCCTTCGTGCTAGCTGGAATACTGTTTTACCAAGATACTAGGCTTTTGTGTTGTCATGTTAATGTGAAAAAATGTTAATGTGTTTTCCTTCTAGGTTGAGTACTTAGCCGGATCTGGAGGTCACCTTCTTCCACAGAGCTATCTGAATGAACTGGACAGTGCTCTGGTTCCTGTGATCCATGGTGGGATGTCAGATCCCACAAGTCTACCGTTGAAGATGGAATTAATATTTTTCATAATGGAACATCTGTTTTGATGAGGCTGATTACAGGCCATATACTGATTTGCTAGATCTGAACACCAAAGTTGTGATGCTACAAACACTAAAAATACTGAACTTTCTAAACCTGTTACGTTTTGATAGATTTTCAGACTGATTTTTAAAACCCTCAGATCCTTTCTGGTTACTCTACCACAAAAGAATTGTAGTTTGTAATGTTTCCTAAAGTTCTGAAAGTTTACACTTAATACTGGTGCAGAAGAGGGCAGGTTTTGTTACCTCTTTACAGAGCTGTAGCATTTTCTATATGTAGTGTAACTCTAAGCCATACTATCTTGCCTCTTAACTTCAGATAAATGCGTTACTAAATTGCTGTGGTTAGATCTAGCTCCTGTCCGAAGCATGTGCTTTGCATGTGCAGCTGAGCTAAAACGCTGACGTAGAAGCTGGCACTACACTCTTTCTCTTGCCATTTGAGATTCAAACTCCATCTATAGCTGACTGCAAACTCCATGTGTCAGTGACAAGTGCGCACCTTCTGATGCTTGCTTATGGTCAGCACAAGGAAGGATTGTGTAGGTATGATCATGAAGACATTGTAGATCAAGTCTTTAACACTAGGGTACTATGCTTGTGCTTCAGGAGCATATGTTCCGAGTTGATTTTTGTTTTTTATAGAATAACTGATTTCTTTCTTGTATTTATAAGGATTTATCTAGCTTAAATGGATGCTATTTTTATAAATACTCCTGTTTTTTTTTTCTTTAGGCTGTACTCAGAAGTCCTGATACAATTTGACCTTTCAAGGATTAATAAAATAAACAAAACAAACGATTACCCTTGATGTAATCTAGATGTAGCAATAAGACCATAATTCTGCAATATCTGTTCTGCTCTTGTCTACTGCTTTTGCCACCTCTTAGTAGTCACCCTTACTTTCAGGGAGAATTGGTGTATTAAGTGTGAATTTTCATGAACAGATTGATTTTTAGTATACCTGAGGTTCATGTATAGGATGTATTTTTGATATTGGGTCATTAAGATCTATTTATGTACTTGTGATGCATGTGATTTGTACCGAGGCTCAGCAAATCATAATTGGGGTTTGGTAACTGTCACCCAACTGTTTATCAAAAACAGAACCAAAACATACCTACATACAACATCTATATTGTTTTCAGTAAAAATGCTGGTACCGTTTTATAATGAGACTATTGAAACTTGGATGCCTTCTTGATGCTAATAAGGGGATATTTTATGTTTTTGTATCAAAAACAATTTGTAATTTAACCTAATCTGCTCTGCTGTTACCTGTGCTTTAAATTGCTTGTTCTGGAAGGGTTCAGTCTTCAAGATCTTACCCTGGAGGAAACGGGGGGCTGCATTTGAGATCAGTACCATAACTCCTTCAGAGAAACAGCAGCCCTGGAGAAGAGGTGAAGACTATACCATGCACAGTATGAACAAAATGTGTCCTTGCTTCAAAACAAGGTGCAACCAGACAGTGGAGGAAGCAACAGCGAAGGGTTGAACAGTAGAGGACTGTGGTGGGGTCAGAGGTGGCTGTTGTACCCCTAACTGTGTGGGTAACCAAAGGAATGGAACAGCTGCCACTTGCCCTCTGCTAACTCCTTAAAGTAATGAACAATAGGAAAGTTAACTAAAATGCTTGATATGTTATCTCTGTTATTTAAAAAAAAAATAATACACAAACAAAGCGCCATTTTTTTGTGTTTGTGTCTGGTCTTTGTAGTGGTTTGGAGACTCTGGACTCGGATCTTCTCTAGGACTCGGACCTGATAGACCAGGTCCGGAGGAGGCCACAAAAATGGTCAGAGGGCTGGGGCAGCTCTGCTGTGATGAGGACAGGATGGAGAGAGCTGGGGTAGGTCAGCCTGGGAGAGGCTCCAGGAAGGCCTTCCCCTCCAGCCACAGAACTGTAACAAGTTGTTTGTTTGGTGTTTTCTTTTAAGTAATGTATTGTCTTTAAAAAAAAAGTCAATGATTTTAAAAGAAAACTTTGCACATTTGTTCACATTATGCTCAAAGACAGTCTGTTTTTTTCACTGTAGAAACATTGTGTAATGGCAGGTATATAAAAAGGCGGTGTGAATTACTACTTCTACATAACTGCTTTTCGACTGTCTAAAAGGTTTAATTTGCTCACCTGAGAACAAAATGTCCTTTCTGCACTTCTTTTCCGGCCCCCCTTTTCAGGGCCTTTTTACAAAGGCACGTAGTGACAGGNCAGGCCCTACGGCCCTGCCACCGGCGCCGCTCCGCCCTCCTCAGCTGGGCGGTCCCCGGCGAGGAGATGGCGGACGAGGTGCAGGGTAAGAGCTTCGCGGCGGGGAGCGGGCTTTCTCCCTCCTCCCCTCCCCCCTCACTCCTCTGCCGGCCGGTCCTGCCGAGCGGCGGTGCTGAGGGGAGGTTTCCCTTGGCGCCGCCGCAGGCGACTGGAGCGAGGCGGCAGTGGATCACTTTCTGAGGCGGCAGCTCATCGCAGCGAGGGACGGGGCGGCCATCAGGTGGTTCCACGCCGCCAACAGCAAGGCTCGGGCCGGGGAGGCCGCCAGANTTTCAGGGCCTTTTTACAAAGGCACGTAGTGACAGGATGAGGGGTGATGGCTGCAAACCTGCGAGAGGGGAGATTCGTTCCTGTGAGGGGGGTGAGACGCGGGAACAGGTTGCCCGGAGAAGCTGTGGCTGCCCCATCCCTGGAGGTGTCAAGGCCGGGCTGGATGGGGNGCCGAGCGGCGGTGCTGAGGGGAGGTTTCCCTTGGCGCCGCCGCAGGCGACTGGAGCGAGGCGGCAGTGGATCACTTTCTGAGGCGGCAGCTCATCGCAGCGAGGGACGGGGCGGCCATCAGGTGGTTCCACGCCGCCAACAGCAAGGCTCGGGCCGGGGAGGCCGCCAGAAGTAAGTGTGAGGCGCTGCCGACTTGCCCTGCCTGGGGGCGGCCGCCTGGGCCCAAGCGCTGGGGGCTGAGGGAGGGAGAGGGTCCCGTCGTCCCTTCCAGGCAAGGCCGGTGTCAAGACGGCCATCAGCCCCTGTCAGTGCCGAGCCGGCATCGCCAAGGCCGACAGGACAAGGTGTGGAGGTGGTACCTTGTCTTAGACAAACTCCTTTAGTTGTAAAAAGACCACCAGCAACCAGCTGGTCACTTTTCCCAGGTCACACACCATAGGACAAGAGGAAACGGCCTCAAGTTACACCAGGGGAGGTTCAGACTGGATATCAAGGTGTTTGCACTGGAAGGTTTTTTAAGCATTGGGCTGGGCTGCCCAGGGAAGTGGTTGAGGCACCACCCCTGGAGGTATTTAAAAGGCCGTTTGATATAGTGCTCAGTGACATGTTTTAGTGATGACTTGTTGTTTTTTATCAGTTGGGTTGATGGTTGGACAAGATGATCTGGAAGGTCCCTTCCAACCTATGTTTGTATGATTCCAGCCATGCAAACCCTCTCTTTACACGTTAGCGAAGGCCTTCGGCCCCTACCAGCAGACCAGAGCCATGGTTAAGGAGTTTTGTGGTTTCACACACGCTGACTAAGTTTGTCTGGAGCATCATTCATTTTACATGTTGGCACAGAGGAACACAAAATCTGCAGGTAAATCTGGTTTCTCTGATGTGGTTGACTGTAGATCCGTGATGTGCCAGCGTGGGCAGCGGTGCTCTAATTGGGCCTGTTCTTTCCTGTTTCCTCTCTCATCATCTTTCCTGTTTTCATCTTTGAGGGCCTGTCTATTTTGGAGCCAGTCTCTTTTGAGTACTGCCCAGCAAGAGGACAAGAGGTAACAGGCACAAACTTGCACATAGAAAGTTCCATCTAAACATGAGGAGGAAATTACTCACTTTGAGGGCAAAAGAGCCCTGGAAGAGGCTGCCCAGAGAGATGGTGGGGTCTCTGTCTCTGGGGACATTGAAGACTCACCTGGGCAACTTCCTGTGCAACCTGCTCTGGGGTGGACCTGCTTTGGCAGGAGGGTTGGACTAGCTGATCTTGCAGAGGTCCCTTCCAACCCCATACCGTTCTGTCGTTCTGTGATCTCCTGGTAGCCTGCTGTACCTCTCGGGCTGGCTTTGCCCTGGGTCCCTGTCCGTGAGCAGCAGCTACAGCACAGCACGGTGAGGATGGCTGTTTGTGACAGCTTTGTCAGGGCTGTGCTGCAAACTTGTCCTGTCTTCTTGAAACAGTTAAGGATTCCCAGGTAGTTTTGACCCCATATGGATGGATCTTCTGGGGCTTTTTAGGATGATTTGCAATTGTGTGATGTTGTAACGTGCTGGGTAATATTTTGTGGATTCTACAGGACAGTTTTGTTACCACTTTTCCTCCTTATTTTGTGCCAGATGCTGGAAGTATTTCAGGCTATTTGTGAGCAGTTTATTTTAGTGCATTTCAGCTTAATTTGTGTGAATATTGGGGAAATGGGAAATTTATTTATGTAATTTGCTTTCTATTGAATGTATACTTATTAACTTTTTTGTAACTATTTCAGTCTGAGTAGCTGTGTATATTGAATTCTCTGCAAAGATGGTAGCACTGCCCAGATTCTCAAATGCTTCTCATTATAGAAAGCTGATTTCAGGAGTTTGCAGCAGTTTTAAGACTTCTCCTCACTTGTCTTGTGTTTCTTCTACCATTTTCCTGGCAGATGTTTCTGGCTGGCTGACCTTTTTTTTTGCGTTGTGGCTGGAATGGGTAGGTCAATTTTGAGACTGCGACAAGGGGAGTACTCAAGTCTCTGCCACTGCTAAAATCTTGGTGTCACCTTTTCTCTAGAAGGCTCTGTCTGGAACACTGTTTTAAGAGGGAAAGATTTGACATTTAGCAAGAGTGGATTCACATTTTGGATATTCATTTTGCTGTTCCTCTGAAAATAAACTAACCCATCACAATTGCTTGGCCAAAAGTACCTACAAAAACCAGTTTTCACATGCTTGTAGGTTTCTAGAGTTTAGTGACTAAAGTGCCTGAAAGAAATGCATCTCTTGCTTCACAGAGAGCAGCTGGCACTGGGTGATCTTGGTGGAGTAAGTGTGCACAGTCCAGTGTAGGAAGATTTGCCCTGTAATTGTTACTCTGAAACAGACACTGAAACTATTGGATTTTCCTCTTTTAGAGCATTCAGTTTTTACATCAACAGGTGATGTTCACATGATAGAAGCAGACGTTCTTCTTCGTGGTGGCTTGGGAGGAAATGGAGAACCTATCATGGCTCATCCACCTGAAACAGACAGTGACATCACATTGCAGGAATGGCTGGAAGAGATTGTCAACACAAATAAAGGCATCAAACTGGATTTTAAGAGGTATCTCAAGTCAAAAAGATTTTTATATTCTTTGTGTTCTAATTAACAATTTTACTGGTAGCTCTATCTTTTGGCCACAGTAGACCAAGCCTTTTCTTATTGTGCAATTCGGTCAAATGCATTCCTTCCTGAACAGAAAATGCAGTGAAAGATAATCAGTGTAAGTAAGTGCATTTCAATAATAAAACCTTTAAGAATGTTTTGAACCACAAATAATTATTTTATAATCAATGAATTTGTTACCAAGTTGCTATTGAGCAAAGTTTTCCCCATTGGGAAAACTGAAATGGTAGCACCTACCTGGGAAAGCTCGTATGAGTTTTCTGCTTGTGCAAAGAAATTGGGAAAGACAGCCTTCCAACTGGGAAGTCAGGCAGTGGCTCCCACACCAAGCTGAGCACCTGGATCTCTGCCTGTAAGCACACACACCTCTCCTGCTGTCCTCTAGTTATCTTAGTATCATTCTGGACACATTCCTGATGTCAAGGTTTTTCATGAAGCTGCTGAAGAGCTTGGTGGAAAAAAAAAGTTGTCTTTTTGTGTAGTTACACGTGTGTGTGTTGGAAGTACGTTCAGTTTCATTGACCTGCCTTATTCACTAAATTTTCAGAGGTCCATTTAGAATTTTAAGAATTAGCTGTTTCATTATCTTTAATGGAGAATGCACCTGAAAACCTCATGAGTTTGCCTTGGAAAGTTTGAAGTGGGATTCAAAGTCAGCTGTGATTTTCAGACATACACCTCTGCAACTCCTAACTTTAGCTTTGTCTGAATTCGCATTGTACAAGGTCTATTTTTGCCACAGATGGAAAATCTACCTCCTCATTAAAAAGAGCCTCACCAAAGCCCAAGTATGCTATAGAAATGCAAAAAAATGCGAGGTAGTTCTAAAATGTGATTTGTACCTGCTGTTCTGAGTAATGCAGTCACAGTTTTCATGTGGAAGTTCATGAAAATACGAAAAATATGGGCAGACCTAATCCTTTTTTTTAATAAAATCTGGACAGAGAATGGAGAGGGCAAGAGAAGTAGACATTTGTTTGAGTTTGGTTTTTGTTTGGCTTTGGTTGTTGGGTTTTTTTCATTTTAATTATTGCTTAGATTTAAAAACATCTGCCTCTTGTTTTTCCACAAGAAATTTCCAGCCAAGCACAGTGATTTAAGAAAGCTTTTAAAGTTCTGTTGCATTGGAAAAGTCTAATTGCATAAAAGCATTTAAAAAAGTGCAGGAACACAGTGCAGATCTAGTCAGATGAACCATACAGGTTACGATGTTCCTTTGAACAGTATTTCTTCAGATAACACTGCTGAAGTTTTGAGGATGATTTCGGCAGCACTTGAAATATTTTGTGTATTTCTGCTTTGTTCAGTTGATTGACTGCATAATCACCTTTCCCAGTGGCTTTTGCAGAAGGGCTTCAGAGTCCCACTCCAAAAATGCCAGAGTCATTCATGAATCAGGAATACATTTGAATTTTCCAAATGCTGCGTAGTAAAAGTAGTGCTGTCTGGGTTTGGTGTTTGTTGTTTGTTTCTTTGTTTCAAGATAGGGTGCTTTGGGCTTTTTTCTGTTTATCTTGTACTTTGTAGTAAAAAGGACGCCATTCCATTGGCTTTCACAGTCCCTTGTCAATGGGAGGGTGTCATCTCTTCTGGCCTCAGACAATGTGAGAAACACTTCAGCCAATAATCTTAACTCAAGCCATCACTGGCTTTTCTCTGAGAAGCCTTGAGCTAAAGCTGACTGAAAATGTTGAGAGGATTTCCTGCCACCATGCAGCTCTCTCAACAACACAGAAGTTAAAAACGTACAAAATGATTTTTCACAGCTCAGGGTGCTTTTTCACTTTAGAGATAACTTAAATGGAGCAGCTGGCTGCTGTTCCCATGTGTGGCCACAAATCCTGACATGGTTCATCTGATCTCATCTTGAGCCAGATTATGAAAGAAGTTGGTACAGAACCACCCCCAAAAAACAATAATAGCTGCTTATGACTTTATGTCACTGGACTCACACTCTGCTGCTAAGGCAAGCGTTAGTGCTGGTGTAAAAGGTGGGAGGTACATGGGCCTTGGAAATGGGAAGAGGTGCTGGTAACTAACCATCATCTTTGTTGTAGAAACAGGCACCCCTGGAGGGTGTAGCCTGTGGCTTAAATCCGTGTAAGCTCTTGCAGTTGTAATTCTCACCTTGATCTTCACAGCGCCTTCTCTTCCCCTGGATTTTCCTGGTGTTCCTCTGGCATCTGGAGGGACCAATTCAGGATGTTGAATGGGGAAACTAACCCTGCAGAACGCCACCAAGAGTCTATGGTGGCTCAGCTCTGTATCAGGTCACTGCAAGATTTTGAGGAAAAGGTAGAAGATGTCTTACCCGGAGCTTTTTGCAACTGATAGGAGAGAACACAGGTCCTTGCTATTTGTAAGGAGATCACAACTCCGACCATTATGATTTTTAATTCCTGAATGTTACATAGAATGTTAATTAACTTGCTGTGAGAGAAAAAAATACCTAATTTTTGGCACTCATTCCTTTTCCCCATTATTCCACATTTCTTTTCCGTGGTACTGCTGCTTCAAAAGTTTTGATCGGTAGAGAAGGGTTATTGTTTGCCTTCTAGGTACACTTTTTCTTTTGATCTGGGAGAACAGTGAGAATATTTGACTTCAAGTATATTTTTAAATGCTTACAAGTGGTGCTGCATTGGTTGCTCAAGTGACTACATCTCATACTTGGTAATTAGCTGTAGAATGAACATCTGGAGGGCTGACATCTTCACACTGCCGCTACAAGGCCACACTTTAGAGCTGTGGGAGCAGCCACTATAAAACTGCTGGAGCCTGCAGTGGCTTCCTTAACTAAAATCCTTCCTGAGAGTTCAGTGACGTCCAAGTCTTAACAGGTCTTGGGTCAGGAGGCAAGAGCCATGAAGCAGTATGGAGACAAGAGGCTTACAGTACTTTACACAAGCAGTGAATAGTCACCCTGTGGTAGAGAGGGCCTGCAGCGTTTGCTTTCTGGTTTAACAGGGACAGTTTCATTACCATACCCATGCACGTATGTACTGTACGTTTTCAACCCATCTCCCATCTTCAACCAGAGGGAGGTGTCTCACCTCCCTCCTGTGTTACTGCCACAGTCTAGAAGCCGTGCGGCCTTCCTTGGAGCTTCTTGGTCACGTGAAGCAGCAGCTGAGGCGACCCGTTTGGATCAACGCAGACATCCTACCGGGACCTAACGGGAAGAGTGCTGTGGTGGATGCAAAGGGGTTCCTCGACACCGTCACTTCGCTTTCCCCTAACGTGACGTTATCGCTGGGGTGGACAACTGGCTGGCACCCTGGCAACCACAGTGAAGGTAAAGATAAAACGTTTAGGGCTTATACTGCACAGCCTGTTTTTAATAGTTAAGATCTTGACAGCCTGTAGAAATAGGAGAATGTTAAGTACTGTTTTAACTAGCTCCAGTGCTTGCAAAAACCTCAACAGCAGGCACTTGGAGTGTTTTAGGTTCCTTGATTTTAACATTTTTTCAAGTACACAACGTTTTACATGCTTCATTTCTCTGTAAAGTCTTCTGTTGTGTTCGTTCAGGTGTTTTTTCTAAATGTTTCAAAACGTTTATGTTTTTTAAGGGTCATTGTCAAACTAAAACTAGTCCCTGTTGAAGTCAACAGTAAGACAGGTTTTTAGACAGAGAGCAAAGGTACAATCTCCTGGACATTAAGGAATGTCACATTCTGTACTACACATGAAATAACACTGTAATTAAAAGCAGCGAAGATTTTCAAAATAAGTTTATTTTTCTATATTAACATTGCTTTTCTCTTCTGGGACATTTTATTTATAATGATTTAGTGATTTCATTGCAGAGTCGTGTCATGTTCACAAACCCCACGTTGGCTCTTGTTTTACCATGCAAGCACCACTCAGGAGTTTATCGCCTCTTTGTAGAGATGGTCTTTGTGAAGAATTCTTTCTAATCAAATGTTTTCTATTGTAGGCTACAATTGGGTGATGGTGAAAGAAATGGCTCAGATCTGCAGTGTGCTTTCCCAGCCTGTAACTTTCCCTGTTAGAGCAGTGCTAGTTCGACAGTCAATGTCTGAGATGCGCTGGTTAATGCAGCAGTCGGACAGGTAAGTCTGATGGCCTTGATTTTTAGCTGGTTTTATTACAAAGGCAAATAATTGTTTATATTAAGTATAGCAGTTATGTGTACATACTTAGCCCAGTTACATGGAAAATATCTTTTTCTTCTAGATTATCCCTTCAGTTCTTTAATTCCTTCAGTTCTTACATTGTGTTGTCATACAGAAGTGGTCACTATTCATTTCTCTAAAAAAAAGAAAATTCCAAAAGCCCCTTTTAAAAATACTTATTATAGGTAGTGAATCCGGTCTAGGTTGCACTATAAGCATTTCATAAGGCTAATGTAGTTAAATATAGACCAAGTAGTTGGACGTTGCAATTTGGAATTAATTAAATTTAAGTACTTACATTTTATAGAGACTTTTTATTTGTTTCAGTATTTATATTTTCTGTAATAATAAGGCATAAAAATATTAAAGGTGATTTTTAGGCTGGAAGTTAATGAGTATGCTGCAATGCTAATTTTGCTTGAAATACATTCAATGGTTTCTTAACACTGACTTAGTATTTTCTTTTAAAATTAGTTCTTACAAACCCATGACAATTTAATTCAACAAAATAACTTACATGTAATAGAATGAGAATAAAGCCTGCTTTGTACATAATTGTCTTTTACTCATCTTTCTCACTCTGCCTACCTGCACTTTCAATAAGTTGCTCCTTAAGCACCAACCAAGGTCAAGACAGAAAAATTAGGATGGTGACTCGTATGGAAAATTTCTAAGTAATTAGAGATGACAGGGTGGAAGAAATGAAGAAATAAAGTGCTTTTTTTTCCCTCTGTGTGTGTGTGTAGCCAGGAAGCCAGAGAGAAATAGAGAAATCAGAATAAACATTTGAAACTGGGAAGTCAATTGCAAAATATAGCTAAGAGTATGCCTTGTGAATTGTGCCATTCTCAAATATGTCCTCATTGGATACAGGCATTATTCCCACTGAAATTACATGATTTTCTCTTTTACCTCAGCATAAAAATCCTGATTTTTCTTATTGACATGATTAGAAGAAAGAAATTCCTGAGCCAGTTTTGCTGACATACAGCTAAATTGACTTACCTCTATTTTAGATAAATACAGTTTTAATAAACGAAGGGGGAAAAGGAAATATATGTCAAGTGGAGATTGGAGAGGGTACTACTTTTAACTTTAAATGATACTTGGAAGTTTTTCATGGTAATTTTAGAGTTACAGTAAAGTCTGTGCAATTAATGAGGAACATGTTTGTGATAAAGTACAGAAGATACACTCAGTTAATCAGGTAACATCCCCTACACTTCATGTGGGTGACATAACATGGAGTATGAAAATCACACAGAACTGAGATTGCCTCACATTTTCTTTTATAATGCTCTATTTGTAACTGTTTATTACTTTGTTGGACTTTTGATGCTAAGCCTGATAAATTGATCTTCTGGATATCTGCCTAGGATTTTTTATTTCATTCCTTGTTAGGTTTGGCACAGCAGTTCACACAAGGACCAGGCTACAAATAAGTTACTGTGGGTACTGCTGGATTCTCCATCTTAAAAATTTTGCAGTCCTCCTTGAGAAGTTCCAGCAAGTTTAGCTTTTGGAGCAATTAACAAAGTTTGACTGGAGCCTAACTATGTGACTTACCTCTGTAATAAGGAAAAAATTATTTTTATAAGCTTACTAGTGCAGTGTTTGGCTGTCTTATGTGCTTTACCTTAAAACAATAACACATTGTTTGTCTCTTTCTTTTTTTTTATTTCCTTTTTTTGATATAGGTACAGCCTCACTGTTTGGACAGGAAAGGAAGATGTGTATTCTGTAGAAGATTTGCTTTACATCAGAGAAAACTTTGATAAAAGTAGGGTTTATTATGACATCCTAGAGCCACAAAATTCTGAATTCAAAAAAGCCATAGGAATGGAATAGTAAATACAAAGCAGGCAATCTCTGACCTTGTAGTACTTAGTCCCTTTAAATGTGAAGATTTCTTGTTCAGGGAAATACATTTCCTTCCCAAAAGAATTGTATAGATCACAGCCATGGTTATTGGAGAGCTTTTTATATAACACTAGCATTGAAAGGCTTCTTGAGTAGAAATTTATTCCCTTCTTTACTAGGTCAGAATTGCCACTTACTCACTATATGCATGTTCCCTCTCATTCACCCAGGGACGTGTAGTAAAGGCCACTCAGGTTACCTAAACTCACTGTGCTTCTTCCCCATGAGCATCCAAAGGGGGGAGTGGCCCCAGCTGATAATCGTGGACCAAGGTACTTCCCTACTAACTGCTTTTGTGTAAGCCAAAGTCTGTGGGACGCTCAATCTCTACCAAAGCCTGGTTTTGCTTTTTATGGGGGAGGACAAGACTTGAAACCAAATTAAGTACAGAACTATGCACTTCCCAAAGATTTGGGGGTTTTTTTTTGTAGTTTTATCTTGATTGACACTGCATTTTTAATGCCACTGCAATTGATAGTGTACTCACTCCTGGTCAATAGAAGAGTGATCCTACCTATTCCAGGGAGGAAAGAGTGATTATTTTTACTGAATGAAAAATGATCAAGTTCTCTGCAGTGTGGCAGTTTTGCATTTCACACCATGGCTTGCCTCTGCTTTCTGAGCCATCAGCAGCATAGTTCTTGGATTGTGAGGAGGCTGGGTTAGGGATGTAGCTGCATGGCAGGAGGCAGATGCAGCCCCCAGAATGAAGAAAAGCCCTATCCTGTACATAGACCACAAAGATGGATTACAGTGGGGTACACATCAGAGACGGTGTCAGAAAACCTGTAGTGTTTCGTGGGAGGTTCTTTCAAGAGTTTTAAGTATAATAGGAGTTACATAAAGTGCTCTGCTGTAGTCTTTCTGAAAGCCAGAGGCTCCATGAGGAAAATAGCTGTACGGTGATTAGTGCTTACAGCGAAAAAAGTATACATTTCTGTGATGCAACAGTTGTTTTCTCCATTCACCTGGTTTGTGAGTCTTCTTAATTCACAGAATACAATTTCACAAATTGTCCCCTTTGAGGAATTTAAAGTCATTGCAACCCCGCTTACCACCTGCAGGAAAACTCTGACCTGTTTCATTTTAAGAACTTTTTGCTGCTTTTTCTTCGGCATCCTTTGAAATTAATGAAGATCTTGCCATCTGTGCCAACTGAGACACCAGCTGTGGGTTGCTCCCTTCTGCCAAACATTACAAAGGAGGATTTTTTTCACAATGACAGAAGAGATTTTAATTTCTAAATGAAAGCTGCTTCTGTGAAGAGACGTTACCTTGTCATCTTCCTGTCCTTCTTCTATTCCTTTCACATGCTTCCCACAGGAACTGTGTTAACTTTGATGTTTTACACAACACTGTCCAGGCTGTTAGTACTAAAGAGTTAATCACAGCAAATTTTGGTTCTTACACAGCATTAGTACAACTACGATAGAAGAGTTGGTTATATTACATATATATATAATATATATCTCTCAATCCTAAATCTTGAAATGTGGTGATTTCATGCAGTCATGAAAATCAGGACCCCTGGTTGTTACCTATGCTCCTTCATAAAGTTTATCTAATGATTGGTTTATATTCTTGAGAGGTAGAGCCTCGATCATTTTTGTTATTGACTAAGATAATTGACTAATTTTCAATAAGAATATTGACTAATCTTAGACTTGGACAAAAGTAGGAAATATTTTTCTAAATAAGATAGAAAAACCCTATCTGCTTAGACTTGGAATAGTTATAAAAAGTACTTAATTTAATTCACAGGGGCGGTGTGGATGGTGGTAAGCAGCAAAAGGTCAAGTTGGCAGTGTCATCCCTTTTAATTAACTGGCGGAAATTACATATTTTTTAGTTTGCTGTGACAATGTGATCTGACGCGAACGGATTTAATCTCTCAGTTCTTCAGAGCGTCTTGTTCTTTGAGCTTTGTGTGCACACTTTGCTATACCATGGGAGGAAGGGAGATTAACTGTTTCCCAGCTGATCATAACTATGGAAAACACTTTCATTACCTCAGAGTCCCTTTTCTAACCCAAATCTTTTTGACTAAAACAGGTTCAGGGGGTAGTGGGTGAGCAGGCGTGCTAGCAGGTCTGGTCACACCACATCTTCTTCTGGCTAATGACCCGCTCACCCAACTCAGGGAGAACAGGATATATAAATGACTGGCTAAGCATAGAAAAGCTCCAGGTAGACCCAAGTTACAGGTACTGCTTTGGGTCTGTAGCACATACACTAAAGTAGTAGGAAATGGTATAGCTCAGAGGTTTTAACTTTCTGGGAGATAACACTGAACAAGAAGGAAATTGGAATTAAATGCAGCACAGCTGCACTGGCCAAACTGGGATGGGCAGGCGTCTGCGTTTGGTTTTGAGGGACATCAAGGAAGTAGCTTGAGGATGCATTGCTGTAGCCATGTTCACTTATTGGATGAGAGGTGCCATTAAAGAGCCTTGACTTTGTATTATTTATTGTTATTATTATTATTGAACATTTTAATTGTTCTAGACTTAGTCAAGGTATTGCTGGTCATCCAGAGGCAGCAATGATACCTAGCCAAGCATTTATTTTTGATAGATTTGAAGTCAAGAGGATTTCATCGTCCTTTTGTTCCACAGTTTATGTAAGCATTAAGGACTGGAATGGACTCCTTGGTCTTTTTTCAGCTCTTTGTTGCTGGCAGTTGAATTTATTTAAGGGATTTCCTCTTTCAGTTGGTTAGGGCTTTTTGCATCTACAATGGCAAACTTTTCTGTGATGTAGAAACCTTTTCCCCACTTGTCTGTTCTCACCTGAAGCATTAGCATTTGTTAAAACTGTTAAAACTGCCAGCATTAGTCAGGGTGCAAACATCATTAAAGAAATATCAGTGAGTAGTGTATGTGGATATGAATAAAGAGGAATATTCTGATAAAAGAAGACATGATTTGGGTTACCAGAAAAAATTATTAAGGCAGCCAGACCTGTAAAACTAGATTAAACAAAAGGCTAGAAATTAATTATATGAAGCATTCCTGTATGTATTTTTTACCCACGCTTCTCTCTTCATTTCCTGTGAAGTCATTTGTGTTCTGTATGTCAGTCTGCTCTGACTTACATGTGAATAAGTTAATTTGGATTTGTTTCTCCATTTTCATAACAATCTTCATACAAATGCTTTCCTCCTCAAAAAAAAAGATGCATTACCTGTGGGTCTGGCCATAGATAAAGGTGAGAAGGCAGTTATTTATCCTGTTGGAAACGGGGCTGCGTGGCAGGTCTGTGTTACTCTAGTTGTTGCTGTCTTTTTGGTTTTTAACCTTCTGTCAGTGCTGTTCCTTGTGTTTAAAACGCTGTTCAGGAGCTGTAAATTTCGCCATCTCTGTCCCGGTGTTGCTTTGTGTCTGTTGTTACCTTTCAGACAGGTTTTGGGGCTTAATTGTCCTTGTTATGTGAAAAATCCGGTGGACTTTACGTGCATTAGGTACTGTTCAGGGTGTCCAGGCGAGTGAAGCCATGAATAAAACATTGCTACATTTCTCATTTACTGCAACTGTAGCTCAAGCTCCCTGTTTCTCTGTGAACCTGATGGAACTTACTGGGCAGGAGAGATAACAGGAGAGAGCTGACATGGTTAGCCCCGCACAGCCACTCGGCAGTACCCCGCAGCAGCGTGTCACTGTGATGGGAACTGAGCAGATGAGTTCCTGAGGCTTCAAAGGAACTGCCCACAAAGACCTGTATCTTAAAAACCAGTTCTCCCTCTTCACCTTCAGCCTTTATGTGAAGAGTTACTCGGTTTTGCCCTACTCTTGGCTGCAAAAAAAAACCCCAACCCCACAACCCAGTCATCTTCCTCGATCAAAACCTTGACAGCGAAGCCCCGTCTGCTCTGCCGGTCAGGCCATTGGCTGCGGGTGCCGCAGGCTTATTCTCTGCCCTGCCCTGTTTCTGCTAAAACCCTCTTTAATGCCCCAGTCCGAGCGCTGCGAGGCTTTCGCCTGCGGTTTCTGCTGTGTTGTGTCGGGATGGGGAAGAATTTGGTTCCAGCCCCTGCTGGCTCTCTGCCCGGGAAGGGGTGTCTGAATGTGCCGTGTCCCCTAATGCGGAGCGGGGCTGACCTAAACCCCCACCCCCACCCCCCCCTTCTGCAGCCCAGCAGCGGGGAACGTCTCGCTGATTCAGAGTCAGTGAATCACACAGAGAGCCTTTATAACTCCATGACTTGGTGAACGAGACAGCCCTGTCCTTCCTTTTTGAAAAAAAAAAAAACCCACAGAAATTGCAGTGTCGGGGGTGGGGGGGGGTGGAATGAAGAACGTTTGGGTTCTTCTGGAGTTTGTTTTCTAAAGGTTGGGGAGAGCTCATCATAAATTGCGTCCTGCATTAGATCCAAGAGCTGGGGGAGTTTTTCCATTGATTTCAGTGCTCCGAAATTTCTGTCGTTTAAAAAGTCTGTTTTCAGAGAGCATTTTTTTTAATAAGGGTAAAACTACTAATTTTAAAATATACATATATTTAGGAAGCATTTGAACAATCGTTTGAAGAGGTATTTTTCCATAAACTTTCTGTTAACCGGAAACCTTTTTTCTAGCACAGAACTGTTTAATTGACACACTAATGGAGAACCAACTTCCTGTTGCTGTGTTGTGGTGGACTCTTTTGTTCTTCAGGTTGTACCCCCGATGCTGCAGGAACCCTGTGCGGGGGCGATTCCCTGGCGCCCGGGCTGATTTCCTGTGAATTAACCTTGTATTTACTGCCAGTTTTGCCAAGATTTTTGTCTGTAAGTCTCCCACTAACGGACAGGCAACAGCCAGGCCAGGCTGCCGAATCGGTCGTTGGTGCTTGGTCTCTTCTGGGCCTTTGCTGAGGAGCTTTGGTGTACGCCTCTGCGCCCAAGTGAGATGTTACCACCCCCTTCCAGCTACTTCTGATAGGTTCTTTTTTGCTGGGAATCACTGTAATTACCGTGTTATTACTCCTTCGGTACCACGGTTGAGGAAAATACTCGTTCCACACCGCGTTTACCCCAAATGGCAGCGGGTGTGGAGGTCTGGGTTGTCTCACCAGAGCAGTGGCTGCTGGCAGAGGGGTGCAGCGTGTGGCTGGGGACGACACCCAGAGGTTGGTCATTGAAACCCATCACAAGGAAGTGTTGGGTTTGTCTGTCCTTCCAGTAAAACTCAAAAAGTATTTCACTCTTAGTCATCTTCTGGATTTCAACATCTAAATGTTCAGGGCAGCTTTATCACAGGATCTCAGGGATTGGAAGGGACCTTGAAAGCTCATCCAGTCCAATCCCCCTGCCGGAGCAGGAACACCTAGAGCAGGTCACACAGGAACAAGTCCAGTTGGTTTTTGAATGTCTCCAGAGAAGGAGACTCCACACCCTCCCTGGGCAGCCCCTGCCAGTTTATGTTGTTTTTTAACATCCTTCTGCTTTGCCTTGGCTCCCTTAAACTTTTCACTGATCCTTCTGTCATTAGAGCTGTTGATTTCACTGCCTTATCGTCACTCCTCTCACGGTGGTAGCAGAAAAAAAAAGGCATATGCAAATTTGTTATCTTACTCGGGATCTGTCCGAGCAGGAGCTAGATTGTGTTCTCAAAAGGTGTTCTCACCCCTGTGTTTTTAGAACGTGGGTGTAGGTCAATTCTGTGTTTTGAGAGAGAAGGCTGTAACTTGTCCATCTGTGGCAGCTCGTGACGGTGTTCAGGATGCCTGGCTGATGCCTTCAGGGACCAAATGCAGGGATTAACTGGAGTTCATCTGCAGCTGGCCTTGAGAAATTTGGGAATAAACTGGACTCTGTACAATTCCAAAAAATACCCTCACTGTTCAATTCAAGTTCTCGTGACGTCTTTTAAATGACTGAACATAAATTAATGTCTGGGTTTTTTTCTGCTTGGGACAAAACCTTTGAATGTACACCAGATCTGCAGCGCAGTGCTGGCACGGGAGATGACAACTTCGTGGTTAAATTTAAAATAGTGGTTCTGGCTTCATGTTGGTGGCTGGGAGTCCTCTGGCGCTTCCTGAAGTGGTGGTAGCTGGGCCTCCCGAGTCCCGGTTGGGATGAGCGGGATGGCCGAGGCAAGCTCTGCTTCGAGCTGGAGGTGGGGGGAGACCTCCAGAGCTTCCTTGCAGCCTCTGTTTTTGTTATGACTTAGTGACACGTTTCACCTGACTCAGAGGATTGGTGCAGGTGCTGAGGGAGTCTTAATCATAGAATCGTCTAGGTTGGAAGGGACCTTTAAGATCATCACCTCCAACCATCCACCTAACTCTGACAAAAACCATCACTAAACCACGCCACTGAGCACTGTGTCAAGGTGTCCTCTGAATCCCTCCAGGGGTGGTGCCTCAACCCCTTCCCTGGGCAGCCCAGCCCAATGCTTAAAAACACTTTCAGTGTAAACATTTCTTGTTATATCCAATCAGAACGTCCCCGGGTGCAGCTTGAGGCCATTTCCATTTGTCCCATCACCTTCTCCTTGGGAGAAGAGACTGAGCCCCCCTGACTAAACCCTCCTTTCAGGGGGTTGGAGACAGCGAGGGGGTCTCCCCTCAGCCTCCTTTTCTCCAGGCTGAACACCCCAGTTCCCTCAGCCTCTCCTCATAAGCTTACACTCCAGACCCTTCACCAGCTTTGTTGCCCTTCTCTGGACCTGCTCCAGCACCTCAGTGTCTTTTTTTTTTGTGGTAAAGGGACTAAAACTGGACACAGTGCTCAAGACGGGACCTCACCGGGGCTGAGGGAGACAATCACCTTGGGAGTCCTACTCACCACCCTGCTCCTGGTACAGGCCAGGATGCTGTTGGCCTTCTCAGCTCCTTGGGCACACTGCTGGCTCGTGTTCAACCAGCCGTCCACCAACACCCCCCATGTCCTTTTCTGCCAGGCAGCTCCAGCCACTCTGCCCCCAGCCTGTAGCTCCTATACTTGGTGATTACAAACTTCTTTGTTGAGCTTTGACACAGACTTGTAAGGAGTTTAAGAAAAAACAATGGATACTGATGGCAGAATGCCTCGGTCCCTAATCAATGTTCTCTGTGAGCATCTTTATTTAAAAGGTGTTCATTTAAATAAGGTTAACTTGTGTAGAGGAGTATAAGACTGATTGTCTTTTAAAAATGATTAATAGCTGGGTATTTTATCAGAACAACTAGTCTTAAAAATAGGAGTTTTATCACTTTCACTCTGAAAAGACCAAACATTCTAAGATGTATCCACGTCAAACCTGGTCTCCTTGAAGGTTCTGCCCCACCAGTAATGCTTTTAAGGGAAAGAAAACGAGCTGCTGGGGGAATGTTGGGAAATGTTGTAAAACAGGCATTCCTCCCTCTAAATTCTGGAATTATAATAAATTAAAAAAGCAAGCCCGTCCCTTTTATGACTACAGTGCTAATGGTTTTATGGGGATGGCTGGTGGTGACTAATGCTGGCCTTTCTGTAACAAGCCACGCTCTTGTTGCGTGAACGAAATTGCCACCTAATGGAGTAATGGCTTACTAGTGCAGGAACCCGTTCATTTATGAATACCTGATTTTAGTTGGGAGATTAATTAGCTGTACTGCGTAACAGAGGCAGAAGGGTGGAGTTCTCATTAAGGGCTGGTGAGGGGAAATAGGGACGCATTTAATGACTGCTTGGTTTACTGGTTTTCCCTGCGTAGCTCCACCAGATCATGGCAGTATTCCTTTGGAAGTGCTGCCGAACTGTAAGGCCAGGGCACCTCCAAATCCCTTTCTTCTTAGAGCAAAAAGTGCGGGGAAGGACACTTTGCTGACCGCCCGCTGGGCACCCCCACCTGGAGAGCAGCCTTGAGAAACTGCTCCTTTTTCTTGGGCAGTGGCTTTGCTGATCTGTAATTTCTTACACCAAAATAGGAGGATTTTTAGACGATTGCTGTCTTGGTGAGAAGGCCCCGATTTGTCTGCAAGTCACTTTCACCCTGTGCTTTCACGGCACTTTGTGGAGAAAGGGAAAACCCAACAGTTAAGAAGGGGAATGGCTGCAAGCTGCAGCAGGGTAGGGTTAGGCTGGACATTAGGAAAAGGTTTTTCACAGAGAGAGTGGTCAGTCAGTGGAATGGGCTGCCCAGGGAGGTGGTGGAGTCACCCTCCCTGACTGTGTTTAAGAGCAGATTAGATGTGGTGTTGAGGGATCTGGTGTAGGGGAGAACTTGTAGAGTAGGGCTGATGGTTGGACTCGATGATCCCAAGGGTCTCTTCCAACCTAAACGATTCTATGATTCTAAGAAGAAACAAAAGCCCCAAAACAGAACGTTTTCCACCTGTCCAAACTGAGCAGGTAGATTGCGCGTTCGCTCACCTCCTGGGCAGCCTGCGTGACCCCGCGCCGCGACTCGCATCGGCGGGACTGCCTGCTCGCGGAGACGTCGCTTCCACTCCCTACCTTTGACACGTTTAAGGCCTTCCTGCCATTAATCCTGCCGTTAATTAGCACGGACGAGCTTCCCTGATCTCTCTCTGCGGTGTGAGAAGGGGAGGCTCTCCCCGGACGGGAAGCCACGGCTCCTCAAAGGAAAACCACCCAGGAGAAAAGGCCCGCTGGAGCTTCACACGAGGGACTCGGGGCTTTGCTCAACGACACTATGGATGGCCGGAAAATGAGGAGGATGGGGACCTCAAAGGTGGCAGAAGTGCCAACTCTCACCTTTTCCTACAAATTTAGCTCTAATTAACTGCTGCAATTTGCCTGGGCAGAGACAGCCTGAGAAGCGCTTCAGCGCGAGTACCTCTGGCAGTGACTCAGCGTCTCCGAAGTGGTGAACAAAAGAATGAGCCTATTTCCATATTCCCTGAATTGGGGGGAAAAAAAACAACAAACCAACTTTTATTTATGCACCATAACAACCACCAAGAGAACAAAACTGAATTATCCTTTGAAGGTCACTTTTAACACTGCAGCAACAATAAACATTAACGTTAGCCTTTCACATTACTTCTGCATCAAAATTAAGCACAAAATACCACCAAAACACCACAGAAGAACTTCACTTCTCAAGACGTTTGTCAGTTTCCTCCGTTGCCTGAGATTTTTTTGTAAAGAAGGTCGCTGTTTCAGTTGAGGGATCAGTAATTCCGTAGCTGGAGTTAATTTTAAACCCCCCTCCAGCAGAAACTGGGCTGTGCACCTTCAGCAAAGGTGCTGGTTTGAACACCTGATCTGCCACCCGATTGTTTTCTTTCTTGAAAGTAATTGTTTTGGTTTTTTTTAAAAAGATACATTTTTAGCTTCAAATACTTAACCTCGTTCTGAGATGAACTGACTGCAAACCACCATTTCCATTTATACAGTATCAAAACAATGACATGAAAAGTGCGTTGTGCCTGTGTGTGGCGTGGGGAACAATTCACCACTGCCATACGTCACCCCAGCGAACTCCTGCCGTAACAAGGTCTCCACCTGACCCTTGGCTCCACCTGGCTCCACCCGGCATAGGGAGATGTTGATCCAGCAACATCCCCTGAAGTGATGGCCAGAACCTGAACAGAACCAATTCTCCCATCACCTTCAGCACGTTTCCACTGGTATTTAATACCTTTTAAAACGTAGGTGACTTTCTCATTTTTTGGATGCTTTAATGTGCAAACTCAGGTGTTGGGTTTTTTTAGGTTGTTTTTTTCTTTTTAACCACAGTGGAGGCTTCTTGTTTGTGTTGGTGCAGAGACGGGGGTTTGCTGGCCAATCTGTAAATGGCCAACAATGAACAGCAGATTAAATTAAATTAAATCTAATTAAATAAAAAGCAAATAATGGGTTTGCCAGCAACATTTCTGTGACTGGGCACCGATTGTTTCTGAGGGGTGAGAAACTAAAGTGTGCCCATCACCTCTGGGGACAGCGAATGTGATCGCTCGCTGTGGGCCTTCCCAGCTGTCAGCCAGCAGCAGAGCTGTGACTGCAGGTGGACAAAGGACACTGTGGCCATCCGGACCTGTATTAAGAATGAATTTTGACAGTGGTGATTGATAAAGGCTCGCCCCTCTGCTTATTCTAGCTACCTTTAAGAGCTTGGACAGAGAGCCAACGGTCAAGAGTATCTGCCTCCTCACAGTCCTTAGCTGAGACTGGAGGGATTTTATGCCACAAAAATGATGTAAAGATTGAAACCTGTGGCCCCAGAGCAGCGCTTGACACACAACTCTGCTGTGCAGAGACGTGAGCCACGGCCCTGTACCTCCTCAAGGGCATCTTTATGTTTTTACATACAAAGGTATTTACAGAGACTCTGCTTATCGTCCGCTCGAAATGGTCTTGCACTAAGGGCAGGGCTCAGTAGCGGAGCGGCCGCCTGTCCGGCAGCCTCAGGCTGGCTGGAGTTCGACTGAAATTGCGAGAAGGCAGACAATACCCACTGTGTGTTTTCAGGCAGAAAAAAAGAGGGGGTGGAGGTGGGGGAAAGCTCTTCATTGCAGTATACAGAAATCCACGTTATACAGACACTATTTCAATACAACTAATTTCTGTAAACTGTGACACAAGAGAGCACGTTCAGTATATCTCAGAAGATGAATTACCCAATGCCAGAAATCGACCATCTATGGAAGGTGCACAAAGACAAGGCAGATACCTGGAATCACACAACATGAAATGGGAAGGAAAAATAGATAGAGATAGAGATACTTAAAAATACGCAACAGCTTGGAGACAAAGGCATATTTCTCATCTGTAAGACATTCTGTCCTCTGCTTCAAATCAGGCAAAAGGAGGGCTCCCACCTCCCAGCTGACTATCATAGCTGTTGGATTCCTTCTAGGCCTGCGGGAGCTGGAGGACAAAGCCCTCTTTTCCTTGTTCCCAAGCATGTGCGTGAAGTATCCTTGCTGATCAAGACCACATCTGGATGTGTCTTGCCATCTGATCCCCTCTTGATAAGAAACCCAGGCCTGTGCCTGGGGAGAAAGAGCTCCTGCATGAGCTGGAGACCTGTGTTTTGAGAGTCTAGAACTGCAGAAAGTAACAGACCCTGGTTTAGATGTAGCCTCTGCTTCTTCCAACCCTTCCTCTTTTTAAATGAGCAGATTCCAGCAGTTGAGTAGCTTGAGAAGCCCAAGTTGACTAATGGACCTCACTGACATCGCAAGCAGGGCTTAGTCGTTTTACACGAGGTTATTCAGGACTTGCTGATAGCTGTGGTGGCTTCTTGACTCAGCCTCCAGACATCATGTTGCTGACCTAGAGCTCTCCAGAGCTCTGGGTATTGCACTGCCACTGGGCAGCAAGGCATCTAAGGCAGGCTTCCCAGCCTTTAACTGGGATTTCCTGGGCACAGCTCTGAAACGTGAATTTTACTGGCTCTGTGTATTGTCCATTTACGTGCGGTCAAGCCACTGAAAGGAAAGGACACCTCTGTGCACGCTGGCTGTGCCTGGGGTTTCTGGATATGGCACAGCTTGGACAGAGTCAGTCTGGTGTGCAGCATCACAGCCACACATTTCCCACATCCCCTATGTACCACCCTTCTGGGTGCAGAAAGAGCAGGCGCTTGGGGAAACCTAGGAGGGACTGCACTTCCCGCCTACAATGAGAAATGCAGCGCCCAAGGCCCCTTGTGTGTTCAGCCTGTCACAGGTAAGATTTCGGCGCTGAAGCTGAAAACGATATGAAAACAGTACAATAAATATTCTTCAGTTCCCAGAAAGCAGCATCATTAGTTGAGTTTATCTCTTCATGTAGTCTCTAAGCTATTTAACTCGCCCCAAGGCGGAGCGCTTTACATCACAGGCCCACTATCTTTTGTGAGACCTGCCATCACAATCAGGTAGTGCAGTGAATATGTACAAGTTGTAAAGACTTTGTAATTTGTTAATCCCCTGTTAAAAATTCACTAGTTGCTTTATCTGCTCAGTCTGCAACGACTGCCGCCTCAGTAGCGTTTTGGTATTTTTGCTCTCCCTAGGCAAAGCGGGTGCTGCTGGCACTAAGTGGTTTTGTCCACAAGAAATCACCCCAGAAACCCTGTTTATGAAAGCAATATCTGGGACTGGGGGGTGAGGAGTCACATTCAGTGGCGGAAGAAAACCTGGCCTCGTCTGAGCAACGGGATCCAACAATAAGGCTCCTGAATCCCGCCTTTCTAGAAAAGCTTGGTCTCTCCTGCTCAGAGTAATAGGAGGCATGTTCTCCAGTACTTCTCTGGAACTCGGTGACAGAGCGTGAGATGGAGAAAGGAACTTTTTCTTTCCTATCACCAACTTACTGTCTTCTGCAGCAGCAGGGCTTAGACCAGTAGTTAACTGAGAATCGGAGCTGTAGTGATTTGCTCCTAAACTTCTTTTCTGGATAATGTTGCTGAGGTTGGAAATGAACTTGTTTTGTCCTGAACTGCCATTCTTACCCATAGGAATCCCACTGGGGTTATGCTTGTTTTCAGCATAAAGAGTCTGAGAGTTCATCTCATCACATGTTGATTTCCTTGATCCGGTTTGATCAAAGGTTTTCAATAAGTGAGTGGTGTCTTTTATGTCAATACTTTCGTGCCTGGTGATGAATCTTTTCGATAAGGCAAGGCCATTGGCTTTAAAAGAGAGCTCTTCTTCTGGAGTAATATCCTGAAATTCTTCTTGTAAAGAGGCAATTTTAGTCTGGTGAAACAGTGATGGAGAGCTCCTTATCCAAGGCTCAGACTGCAGACGGTGCACGTGTGCCAGCTTGGACCCTGCTTTTGTCGAGCCGTATTTTCTCGTGGGTGAGACTGTTTGAGATGAGTTGTCCACGCTTCGCGGATGATCCAGATCTTTAAAGCTGAACACTGGGCCTTTAGTTTCACTTGAACTTGTGAGCGGGGATGGAGACGTTTTCAGTTCTATGTCCGATGGGGAAGTGCAAGCAGTCGGGGAATGGCATTCCTCAAGGTCTGCAGGAAGCACGTTTAGGTACTGCTTTGTCCGCCTTCCGGAGGCGGACTTGTCCAATGTGATGATGATGACTTCTTTTCCCCGCGCCCTGCAGGCATTGAGGAGAACTTTCAGGGTCTCCTTGTCCGCAGCGTTTATTGCGTACATAAGCGCGGAGCAACTGGAGTGATCCTGCAGGCTTGGGTCAGCCCCGCTTTTCAGGAGCAGAGACACCACCTCGGGGCCTGCTTTTTCCAAACAAGCGTGCATCAAGGCCGTCTTTCCAGATTTGTCTTGTATGTTTGGGTCAGCCTTCTTTTCCAGTAGGTATTTAACCATCTTTGCCTTGCTGGCACTCTGGGCGTCCACATGTTTTGTCCTACAGGCAATCATCAAGGGGGTTTCTCCTCTGTCATTGCTCTCGTTGATGTAGGCGCCCCCCTCCAGTAACAGTCTGGTGAGGCGAAGGCGGCTCTGGTAGACAGCTCTGATCAGGGAATTCCCCTCTGCTGGCACCTCCATCAACTCAGTCATCACACCGGTCTCACTTACACCTTCCTAGCAGCTGGGAAGAACACCTGGGTTTCAGAGAAAGGAGGCAGGCCCACCTTCCATCCCATCATAGCCCCCTTCTGACCCCCTTCCTCCCATAAAAATAAGAAGAAATAGGAAAAAGAGGGTTTAACTGTACAAATTGTTCCTGTAAATACTTTCCTACTTTGTGAAAAGAGTATGAAGAGAAGGGGAGAAAAAAAACCAAACCAAAGTGTTTTCCCAGTTGTGCGGGAATTGGCATTCCCACCTCCTGCACTTCACAAAATGCATTAAAAACTTGAGGTACTACCTGGATCTATCTGGATGTAGTTATAACGTTTATAGAAGCTTAAACCATGGCTGTCACTTCTTTTGGTTTGTTTTTGACTGTTCTCCCTTTTGTCACACTCCAACAAATAAGCTGTGAAAAAAGGTTTAATTCTCCACACTCTGATGGCTTTATACTCATCACACCCAAGAAACAAGAACTGAATTGAATCCTGCAGCACTTCTTTCACTGATGTAAGATACTGCCACCTTCACTCGTTCTCTCTCATGAAACGACAATGCTAAACATCTAGAAATTAATGAGTAAACCAAAGTTCACGCATCTTAATAAGTGAGAAAAGCGAGCATAGTAAAATATATTCTACCTAAGAAGAAACTCATACAGGTGGAAAATAAACATCACTGTATTTTATAAAAGCAATTCAATTTGTGGAAGAACACTACCTTCCTTATGCTCCTTTGAAAACCCCTCTAGGCTGAGTGAAGCATCATAAAGGACGTGATGCACAGCCTCTCCCGCTCATTGTGGGGACCGGTGGAGCTGAGAGGAGTCCAGTTCCTGGGCAGGCAGTATCAGCTTTAAAACAAACCATTTGATAGCATCAAAAAACATCTGGGGGTTTTACAGACACACACAAAAAAAGAAATTAAAAGAGCCTTATGTGCTATAAATAACAAAAGGTCTTATATGGATGTATACCCACATACATGTGACTAACACTTCCTTTTGTTTATGTCTGTTATGTGCTTGCTTACCCATGTGTAAGGAAAATTTTTAGAGGAAAAAAATGTCATATTTCACAGCTGGTACAGCAATACAATTCCAAGAGAAAATTGGATATGGGTAAGAAAATTTCACTTGTTCATTTGCAGTACATTGCTCGAGAAATAAAAGTGTTTAATTATTTTACTGCAAAGGAAATTAACAAAGATTAATTTTTATTTCCCAGTGAGAGCACCAGTAATGTCCTGGTGAACAACTGGGGAGCAGTAATTTTTTTCTCTTTTCCTTCAGCTTTGGGGTTTTAATTTGAATTCCAAAATCAAAGAACGGTACCTTTTAGTTTGTTCCCAAAGGGTAACTTTTGTTTTGTTTAAAGTTTTGTTTAAACTAAGTCAGTTGAAATACATGACATTACAGATTTCCTCCTCTATATTATCAAGCTCTGCAGCTACAGGTGCTTTTGCTAAGCAGTGACATTGAGTGGCTTATCTGTCACAGAGAGATCTGTTAGCTAGGGGGCTTCATGCTTATGCCTGAAGTGGGTTAATTAAGTATTTAACTATTATTCAATATAGTCACTGTTTAGTTGTATGGCTTAACAATGGTCACATGTGGCACGTGTTTGGGCAAGATACCTCACAGTATTTGGTCTGTCAGGGATAAAAACAAGAGACAAATGGGTGAGATGAACCAGTTCACCTTTGGTAGCATTTATTTCTGGGCTTACAGCCCTCCCAGAGACTGTGCACCATGTCTGTGACAGCAGTCCTGCTCCAAGCAATTAAGGAGGATGAGAGAGGACCAGAACCCCTCTGTCCATCCTCGTGAGAATGAGCATCCCACTTCTGGTCACTGCTGAGAGCCAGAGCACTGCTGTGGTACTGTCCCCTTCTGTGGACCAGTGGATTAAGTTTTCTTTTCCCCCTTCTGTCTTAATAAACATTTCTAAAAAGTAATTGCCTTGAAATTACTTTAAGGATTCATTCTGTTATACTGAAAGTACATGATTCAGTAGTGTCTAACTCGGCTTTCATTGATCCACAAATCATTACTATGAAATGCATATTTTTGAGAAGTAATATATTCAAGATTATTACCAAGTGTTTTATAACAGTATCCCATTAACTTGTGCATTTAGGTTTCCAGAAACAAACTAAAGAGAAACATCCTTTAGATAGCACACATGCTGGAATTCTGATTGCATTTCCCCTTGATTTTGACCTACCTGGAAGTTATTAGCAATTTTACATTTATTTCATATTTATCTAAAGCACTTTTGATACTTAACTGCTTGCTTAAGTGATAGCATATAGCACTTCTTACACAATTATTTGTTTTTAATCTGCAGAAATACTTTTTATGGCCAAAATGACCATTAAATATTCAACAGGCACAGAAATAGAATAAAGCTACTTGAAGCCATGCAGGTTGATGCTAGTACTGAGACTGTTCTTCTGACATCTAATGCCTCCAATTGCTTAAACTCACTGCCTCCATAGACTTTGCCAGGACTGTTAATGAGAGGGCACAGAAAGGTTAGTCTAACACAACAAAGTTTGAAAGTTTGGAGTAGATTGTGTTACCAGGTTGTTGCGTGAACCCAGCCCGGAGAAAGCCCAAGATGTTTTTGTGCAGTCGGGTCAGCAGCTCCAGCATGCCTGAGACTTCACCAGGGCTTGTAGGTACTAACAAATGTCATTTCAGAAACCAAACTAATCATTACGTACGTGGACTGGGGCTGTCAGGTTTGAAAGCAGCATGGCTAATCCCTGAAGAAAGGAGCACAAGAACCAGTGCTGCCAGGATCCAGAGACGTTATTTATCAGTCGATCTACACTTTTCACTGCAAAGGAAAAGAGGGCAGCATGGACAGGGGAGAAATAAATATAAAGCAGGGAATAAAAATCCATAAAAACTTCAGAATCAGAATGATTAAAAGGCAGCATTACAGGTTTGTAACCAGAACAACATAATACTGAATACATTTCTGAGTGATAGATAAAGTTAACCACAATTATCTGGAGTACAACCTGCTCTAAACTCCCCCCCCCCAGCTAGCTATTTTGAAGTTCAAGATCACAGTTCAAGCAGGCTCCCTCATTTGATAATTCATCACAGATTGATGCCAAACACATTAATTAACTGGGATGTCATAATCACTGCGTGTGTTACTGAAATGTCAGGACTGACACTGCTGCTTTTCAGCTGTGGAGATAAACTTGTGCCAAAACAGCAGTTTAAAGCATGAGGAACTATGCAGCCTGGTGTGCAACACTGGATCACGAACTGGTCTTTCGGCCAGTCCACCAATTTCTGGTATTCTTGTACAAACAAAATTTCTGGAATGCCCTGTGTGCCTAGGAAGAGCTTCATTTTAGTTGCAAAAAGCACTATTTTCCTGGAAAGTGCTCTGAGATGAAACAGTACAAAGCACCTTGTAGTATGAAAAGCAATTTCTGAAGCTGATGATGATTTGTTTCCGAGTAGATAGCTGCTGTAGTGGATTTGTGCTGGGTCAGACTGGCAAATGTAAAAGTGATAACCTAGAGTCCTGCTCTGACGCAGATTCTGCTGCCGTCATAATGGAAAAAGCCACAGAAACTTAAAAAGTTTTAGCACTCCTTCCTCCTGCCTGTGCTTCTCGATTTATAAATAGCATTTAATTACAAGGAGAAATTCACACAGTCTTTTGTTACATCTAACAGTGTAAATAATCACAAAAATTGAGGAGGGAAAAAGCTCATGGATGTTATGAGGTATAAACAAACATAACATTTTCACCAAGTAATGGAGTAGTATGCATCAATGTTCCTGTGAAGATACTCCTTGCTTTTTCAATGTGGAAGCCGGCACTCTCAGATACACAAACAAGCTTTCACAGCAGTGTTTAGAGTGTCTAAAATCATTCCAGTAAACCAAGTCATCAATTCTCTTCTCTTAAAAAATATATGCTTACATACCTAAAGAACATAAGCCTTTAGATATTTTTTTTTTTTTGTGATTCTTCTTATCCGGTTAACTCCCTGTAAATTCTCTCAAGTCAGTATAACATAAACTCTGATCTCCTGCACTGTCACAAACATGCTGAAATTTAACACGAGAGTAACTTTTGATTAAAAAAATTTACCATTCTAACACAGCTGAAAACTTCCCCACCTTCCCCCGGAGTTACCAGAATCGAGCTCCGTAGTGGAAACCTTGCCTGTAAAGTGCAACTTTCCGAAGCGAAGCCTCCGTCCCCTCAGCCTTGCTGTTTTCCCAAGGTTAACGGCAGGGTGACCAGGCTCTGTGCACTTCTCACCCTTCTTCTCACCGTCTACTGTGTACTCGTGATGAAAACCTGGCAAGGTCCACACAGCTTATTACGCACCTTTCTCCTGTCACAGCATGTATCATCTTCCCAAGCACTCCTTCTCATTTGGAAGTGTTTTCTACTTTAATTACTGCCGGAGAGTGACCGGGAGCAGGGTGGAAAGCACTAAGAGACTACAGTTTTCACTGGGGCTCTAGATTAAGGTCAATGTTGTTGCTCGCTTTCGTCTCACTGACTTGTAACCTAACAACTCCAGCCTTCTTCCCGAGGGAAGGGAAAAAAAAAAGCAGGGACAGGCAACTTCTCTACAGAGAAGTTACAGAGCACATACCTGAAAAATACAACCGCAGGCTGGAAGAATAAGAACTTTGAAGGCTTTTCCCTTAAAAATCCCCTGAGAAGGAAGGGACCGGTCGTTGAGCTGCCACCGACCCGAGCCCTCCCTCAGCATTCCACCCACCCTGATCTGATATCAAACGTTACAAAAATCCTCGCCATCCCCTTCCTGGGGGGAAATGCGAGGGCTCGGAGGTGCCGGAGGGAGGGCGAGGGGAGCCTTTTTACCTGTTTGTACCTCCCGCCGCCTCAGGGCCCGCCGGGCGGGAGGGGACGCACCTGTAGCTCCTCGGGCAGCTCCCGGCGAGGGGAACGCTCTACCATTCCCAAGGAACTCCC